>CM062811.1:478080072-478638815 GCA_031772625.1 Pinus tabuliformis | reverse complement strand
AAAGAGATGTACTAGCTCTGCACAATGGAGGAGTTAAGGCTCGTTACAATACTCTCCAAGCTTTATCTAAGATACTCCTATCAGAAGCTTGGCTACCCAAAAGCCTCTACAATGAGTTATGAGGTTCTATAAATAGCAAAGGGTGGGGTGACCCTTGAAATTCCCCTTTGTGACTGTTCACCTACCCTCATGGCCCTTCAACTACTCTATGACTGTTACATTCAACTATCGACACTTGGACTTCAACTTTACAAGATGTTACATACAATCTGCACATGTACCCATGTTAGACAAAATAAGCTTAAACAATCCATGCAAGACATGACTAAGACTCAAACAACTGTGGGAAGACCAACTCTTTGACATCCTCATGATGGTCGACGGTGGCGAATTGTTTCCAATCTTGGTAGTCCATGATGGTGTATGTGTACTCTGTGGTGACATATTTCTAGAAATGAACTCTTGCCTTTGTTGCATCTGGGTACACTAATTTTGGCTATTCTGTCCAAATCATCTCATAACATGTGCATCATCATCTTGAGTGCAACCAGACTAGCGACATACTGATGCATAGTGTCTGTGCTAATCACCAAGTCCGCGCTAGTGGCTATGCACATCAACTCATCAAAGTATGTGTCTAGCTCAAATCGGACTTGATTCTTTGTCTTTGCCTTGGTGTGTGTCCCAATAGATGGGATCACATGTGTGCACACACAAAAATTTCATGCTTCTGAAAACCTGTGCATGGTTAGCCTGCAAACTGGTGATGAGATGCAAGTGTTCCTCATAGTTCCAGATCTGACTCCGGATGCGTGCCTTCAACTCTACCGCCCTGGGCTTCATCAACTTGGGCAAGTGTAACAAGGCTCCCTTGTATCTAATTGTCCATGTTTGCATGCGGTTGACAATAGTATGTAGGTTTGAAAGGATACGTGCTCTCCTAACACAACGAAGATTCCAACCGTTGAGATCGAAAACTGCATTATGCATTGTACCAAATCTGGAATACAACATCCACATGAATGTCTCAAGGGATGATACTTCATCCAGTATCGCTTTCTTTAATTATGCTCTGGCGAATGCTGTAACCTATTCTCCTCCCTGCTTGGCCATTTGTAAATCCTTATCCATTCGCTCCTTCTCTACTATCAAGAAGTGGACGCTCAAGCTGGTGGCTTCGACATATGCTCTAGTAGCATCGACCAATGCTGCTGGATGCTTGTGCATGTCGAATACTATCACTCACTCTTCGATCTGCACAGGAGATGTGTGGACATCCAGAGTAGCCACTCTATGCGATTGCACAACTCTATGCTGCAACTTGTCGAATGATATGTTGTACATCTATGCTTCCAGATTGTATCCAAGGATCTCAGTATCTCCTTGGTCACTCAGGACTTTCTCTACTTCCGAATTTAGCAAAGTCGGTGGGTTGACCTCTTGGTTGTAAGGCATGAGGTCAATATCTTGCTCTGACTCTGGCTGCTCCATCTCTGTATCCATCTGCTCCAGTATCTATTCAATCTCTTGAGTGAAATCCTGCTCCTGCGACTCCTCATGCTCCCTGATTTGTGTCAGCTGCTCAGAAGAGTCTACAACTTGTATGGGCATAGTTTCATCTATCTATGCTTGTTGTGCCTCCTTCTGTGTCTATTCCTGTTGCGCTTCCTTCTCCTTGTTATAGACATATTTGGGCACTGCAACTCCAAACTCATATGTCCATAAACTAAGGGATCTTTAGTCCCTAAAAGTGTTGATCCACACCCTAAAGGATCATGGTCAACTGATTACATTATTTCCCAGAAGTTCCACCTGAAAAACTACTCAGAACTGGCCAAAAATGGACGATACTGACTGCTCCATGTCAAGGTGCGATCCATACTGGCTGCCACACTAGCCAGGTGTGATGCATACTGAAATGGACTTCTATGGGGTGCGATGAGCGAAAATAGACAAATGGCAGAGACAAGTTGCTAAGTGGATGATCATGTAATCTTCCAGAAACTTCTCCTGTGACACTTGCCTCTCTGAATTCCCCCAGGGATGAGTGAGAGATCAATGAAATCTCCAAGTGGAACCAAGAACTATTAGTGAAATGACAGTAATAAAAAACCCAGAGCTGACTCACACCCTTGCAAGACATCTATAAATGGATCCCTCATTTGAGAGATCTAGAGGCTAGAATTTTGTAATTATAAGGAAGTGCTGTTGGTTTATCTATGAGAAGAGACATTGTATTGTTGGGTGATATTGCATTTCATGAGGTGAAGAGGGCTTCTATGCTGGGAGGATGATGCTGGATCAGACAGCATGGTTGTAATCCTCTCTTCTACTATTAATAAAGTTCTTTAAGTTTTACTCCATATGATCGTGTATTTGTGAATCTTATTGTTTATGAATGCAATTGTATGGTCAATGTGTTTTTGATTCTACATTGTTTATGATGTTTTAGATAGAGATGCTTTGATGGTTTTCTATTACTTTGATTCTACAGGTACTCTTTGAAGTGGGACAAGTAGGAGAAGAGTGGAAAATTCTATCAAGGGAAAGAGAAATCAAGCAAGGATCAAAGCAGAAGATCCAGTTTGGTCCTCTTTTCTTCCCTCTTATCTATTGCACTTAAAGGAAATCTTGAATTGCTTTGATTGTTTGTTTCTAAGATAGCTACCCATCTTAGTGGGACTAGCAGTTTGAATCAACACTAGTTTTCCCTGAATCAAAATGGCAACTCCACTAGGGAACGAATAGTTTGTTTTGTTTGTTTATTGTTTGCTTTATAAACTACAGACGAAGTCTGAAGTTAGCCAGCTAGCCTTCGAAATGCCTTTGTTATGCTGCGAAGTAGATGAATGCTACTTCAGTCAATCTTCGGGTTGGTTTATGAATTGAACATCAGACTTACAAGCATTCTAAGTGCCCTTGTGGTAGCTCAATAACCTCATAAGATCATACCCATGTACTTTGTTTTAACTGTCCATCATAATTCAGCCTAAATCACTGAACTTAGCCACAAATTTTGAGCAAAAACCAAGCTCAGTTTCGTTCCCTAGTCCATCGCATTGTTTGTAACTGGGTAGCCTGTATGCATCGCACCTCTCGTGTGTTGCAGGTGAGATGCATCCCTGTTTCCCTGTGTTTTAGGTGCGATGATTGAGTGATACTGTTTCTCTCATTGAAATTTGGTTTTTTCTCCTTGTTTTTAGCTTTATTCAGTAGTTTTGCTTTTCATGATCAGTATTTTCTTGCTGAAACCTTCTTCCTTCACATATTTTAGCCTCCATTAGTTAGGAATTGTAAATGTTTTTTGTGTATTTGTAAATCATTTACAATATTCCTTTGTCAAGAGTAGCTTAATCGAACTGTCGTTTTTTAATGCAAGTGTCGTAATTGTCATTTTGAAACAAAAGAAGAGTGTCGTAAAGTCTTCCTCTTCTAGATAGTTGATTGTACTTTTGTCATTGTACTTGATTTGAATTTTTAATCTTTGAAGTGTTGAAAGTAGTTTTCAATTTGAAATCGAAAAGTGTTGTCTTAATCTTTGTTTCGTTTCTAAAAGAAATTATTAAAAATGTCGCTTTAAAAGAAATAGTTCAAATCTGTACTTAGCTTTCCTTTTTGGCATTCACACATTAAGGAAATGGAAAACAAATACAGGCATGTGCATTTTCATTTTGATTGCATGTGGAATATGACTTAGGAAAGTGCATTTAGTGTGTGCTCTATGCTCTTTGCTGAAAGAAAAAAAACCATAATCTTCTTTCCTTTGTAGCTAGGATTTTCATTGCTAAAAGAAAATAAACGACTGTTTATCATTTTAGATTGCATATTTAGGAATTTTACATTTACATCACGTGGTGAACCTTGAAAGACAAACTTCTAAGCAAGATCAACTCTAAAATAAATCTCAATGAACATAAAAACGCTTTGGAACCTAACGCAACACATCTAGAAGTCTAGGCTAGAGACGTGTTCTGGCATCGTAAAACCTGGTAACTATCGTTTTCATCGAAGGTTGGGTGATTCCTCCTCTTTGATATGACAAGTGCCAGTACGGAGTTGTGCTCCCCATACCATCGAGTATATATTGGGAGACCACAATAGGCTGATATCATTTATCCTTAGGAAGCTGTGTTTGCCGACTTATCGATTGCAATGCATTGAACACAACATTCAGGAAGATTGACTGCCGTACATAAGTCCTTGGTAATTTCTCTATCATTTATCACCAAGGTGTATTTTTCAGTTTTGATATTGGTTTGGTAATCCCTCTGTCTAGATTTCCAGAGTAGTCACTTTCGTTCCTTTTTGACTCCTTAAAAGAAAAGGTCCATATGAGCACTTGTCACTTCAGGCTCATTAAAAATCGAAGGCGATTGGACTCACCTTTAGCTTTTTCTCGACTCTTAAAAATTGAAAAAGCAAAGTTGCGTCAAAGTGTCTTAAAATTTATTTGAATCGGAATAACTTTTTCACCTTTAATTTTGAGTTGGTCAAGTAATCCGCAATCGTGGAAGAAAGTCAATCAAAACCCCGTCGTTCATGGAGATTAGCGAGTCAACCATCTTTGACCCCGGAGATGAAACAATCCTGGGAAAAATGATCTCGTTTAACTGAGTCCATTTCACCTAATTTATTTGAAAGTTGTGTTTCAACATCGTCAGAGGCTACAATTACTCCAATCATTTCTGGTACATATGCCTTTACAAAAGAAGCTCCACGGTTACAAGATGACATTAGAACTGATCCTAGTGTAACGGTAGGCACTTTTATACCTGAGACAACTCCATCTCGAGTTGAACCAGAAATTGAAGTTCACTTTCCTGAACATCTGGAAGTTGAGTTCCAGAATTCAGAAGGTGTCACCCATCCAGTATCTGTTACTGTAGAAGCTACACTTTCTTCGGCTCCAGAAATATTTTACGGACCTGACGGTCTACCTACTCCACCTGGATTGATTGCCATAGAAGAGATAGTAGAGGATCTTCCATCTAGTACTCCAATGCATTTTGGAACCGGGATCCACTTATATCCTTCTACTACAGAAGTTAGTTCTTTTAATCATCCTTCATCAGAAGTTCTTGTCAAATCGCTAGGAAATATTTTGGATAGACTAAATATGTCTGCGCAACCATCAACATCTAGGACTGTGTCAACTGACACCGCTACGACAGAACTTCTTTCTGGCGTTCCTACAATGTTTGCTGGTATACCATCTATCCCAACTAGTTATCAACAACAAGCCAGAGTCCACTGAGGGACTGTTTCGACGACATGGTCTGTTCCTATTTATTCATCCGGAACCTCATCTGGTATTTCTTAAGTTGAAACTCAACAGGTTGATCCAATATGTCTTCGAAGCCCGATCTACCCTTTAAGTACTGGATTGCCACCATATGGGGGGTAGTATGCCTTTTCATTGTTCCCTCCTGGAGAACAACCATATGAGAGTTTACAACAAAATTAAGGTCAAACTAGAATTACATGCAGTGGTTGGGTACCAATACTGCCTCAACAATCAAGGGTTGTATATTCAATGCAAGCAGTCCAACCTGTGTCAAATATTCTTACCACACCTGCTATTGTGACTGTATCGCAAGTACAAGCGCTACCTGTTGTATGTCAACCTCAAGTCTCTCAGGTTGCAATACAATAGCCTCTCGTTTCCATGATTAAATCACAACCTCAGGTTAGTGCCTACTTACCTGGAATGACTTAGGCTCAAACAGGTACTATCACTCCGCATCTTGGTCAATCATCCAGTATTGGACAATAGCAAATGGTCCAACAACCACGGCTGGTACAATATCAACAACCGCAATTCTAGCAATCTTACCAAGGACTTGAGCAACAAGGCTTTGTAAGTAATGGGCAACCACATTTCCAAAACGGTTATCAACAACCATATTACAATGGTTATGCCCATCAACCTTATCAAAGTTACCAACATCAGATACATTATGTTGGTATGCATAGACCTACTGCTTAGGCGATTCCATCTTATCCTGGGTATGCTTTGCCTAACTTGAATCAACAATTGCCCTTAGTGGCAACTCTAGAATTACCAGATCTAAACCGGCTGACGAATGATACAATTGCTTACGTCCCTTGGTGGCTAGCGATTCCTCATAAACTTCCCTCCGATATTCCTAAATTCAACGGAAATCCAGGTGAAGATCCATCAAATCATGTAATGACATTCCATTTGTGGTTTTCATCCAACACCCTCAATGATGATTCGATTAGGCTTCACCTTTTTCAACGAACGTTAACTGGTTCGGCAACAAAGTGGTATATTGAATTTCCTATAGCTTTGTTTGATAACTTTAGCACCCTTGCCATTACCTTTTTAACCCATTTTCATTTACCCATAAGGTATGAAACAGGGACAAAACTCCTTACCAAATTTAAATAGACGGAAACCACTCACATATTTGATCATATTCATGAGTGGAGGCGTCGTCATCAAATGGTGACGTATGTTCCTGATCAACTTTTAGTTGAGTGGTTTATTAGGTCATTATTTCCTTCTATTACTGAAGATGTGGCGAAGGGAGGAGTTGTCACCGAAGAGCAAGTCATTGCTCGTGCAAAATATTTAGACTTGATCTATACTCAGTTTGGCATGCTCTACAATAAAATTCCTGACGCTCCTAGACTGGAATTTTCCATTCCTCCCCCTCCTAAATCAAACAGGGACTCTCATGGAGACTAGCGAGTCAACCATCTTTTACCCCGTCGTTCATGGAGACTAGTGATTCAACCATCTTTGACCCCGGAGATGAAATAATCTTGGGAAAAATGGTCTCGTTTAACTGAGTCCATTTCACCTAATTTATTTGAAAGTTGTGTTTCAACATCATCAGAGGCTACAATTACTCCAATCATTTCTGGTACATATGCCTTTACAGAAGAAGCTCCACGGTTACATGAGGACATTAGAACTGATCCTAGTGTAACAGTAGGCACTTTTATACCTGAGACAACTTCATCTCGAGTTGAACCAGAAACTGAAGTTCACTTTCCTAAACATCTGGAAGTTGAGTTCCAGAATCCAGAAGGTGTCACCCCTCTAGTATCTGTTACTGTAGAAGCTACACTTTCTTCGGCCCTAGAAATATTTTACGGACCTGACGGTCTACCTACTCCAACTGGATTGATTTCCATAGAAGAGATAGTAGAGGATCTTCCATCTAGTACTCCAATGCATTTTGGAACTGGGATCCACTTATATCCTTCTACTACAGAAGTTATTTCTTTTAATAATCCTTCATCAGAAGTTCTTGTCAAATCGCTAGGAAATATTTTGGATAGACTAAATATGTCTGAGCAACCATCAACATCTAGGACTGTGTCAACTGACACCGCTACGACATAACTTCTTGCTGGCGTTCCTACAATGTTTGCTGGTATACCATCTGTCCCAACTAGTTATCAACATCAAGCCGGAGTCCACTGAGGGACTGTTTCGGTGACATGGTCTGTTCCTATTTATTCATCCGGAATCTCATCTGGTATTTCTTAAGTTGAAACTCAACAGGTTGATCCAATATGTCTTCAAAGCTCGATCTACCCTTTAAGTACTGGATTGCCACCATATGGGGGTAGTATGCCTTTTCATTGTTCCCTCCTGGATAACAACCATATGAGAGTTTAGAACAAAATTAAGGTCAAACTAGAATTACATGCAGCGGTTGGGTACCAATACTGCCTCAACAATCAAGGGTTGTATATTCAATGCAAGCAGTCCAACCTGTGTCAAATATTCTCACCACACCTGCTATTGTGACTGTATCGCAAGTACAAGCGCTACCTGTTGTATGTCAACCTCAAGTCTCTCAGGTTGCAATACAATAGCCTCTCGTCTCCATGATTCAATCACAACCTCAGGTTAGTGCCTACTTACCTGGAATGACTTAGGCTCAAACAGGTACTATCACTCCGCATCTTGGTCAATCATCCAGTATTGGACAATAGCAAATGGTCCAACAACCACGGCTGGTACAATATCAACAACCACAATTCTAGCAATCTTACCAAGGACTTGAGCAACAAGGCTTTGTAAGTAACGGGCAACCACATTTCCAAAACGGTTATCAACAACCATATTACAATGGTTATGCCCATCAACCTTATCAAAGTTACCAGCATCAGATACATTATGCTGGTATGCATAGACCTACTGCTTAGGCGATTCCATCTTATCCTGGGTATGCTTTGCCTAACTTGAATCAACAATTGCCCTTAGTGGAAACTCTAGAATTACCAGATCTAAACCGGCTGATGAATGATCCAATTTCTTACGTCCCTTGGTGGCCAGCGATTCCTCATAAACTTCCCTCCGATATTCCTAAATTCAACGGAAATCCAGGTGAAGATCCATCAAATCATGTAATGACATTCCATTTGTGGTTTTCATCCAACACCCTCAATGATGATTCGATTAGGCTTCACCTTTTTCAACGAACGTTAACTGGTTCGGAAACAAAGTGGTATATTGAATTTCCTATAGCTTTGTTTGATAACTTTAGCACCCTTGCCATTACCTTTTTAACCCATTTTCAGTTACACATAAGGTATGAAACAGGGACAGAACTCCTTACCAACTTTAAATAGACGGCAACCACTCACATATTTGATCATATTCATGAGTGGTGGCGTCGTCATCAAATGGTGACGTATGTTCCTGATCAGCTTTTAGTTGAGTGGTTTATTAGGTCATTATTTCCTTCTATTACTGAAGATGTGGCGAAGGGAGGAGTTGTCACCGAAGAGCAAGTCATTGCTCATGCACAATATTTAGACTTGATCTATACTTAGTTTGGCATGCTCTACGATAAAATTCCTGACGCTCCTAGACCGGAATTTTCCATTCCTCCCCCTCCTAAATCAAACAGGGACTCTCATGGAGACTAGCGAGTCAACCATCTTTTACCCCGTCGTTCATGGAGACTAGTGAGTCAACCATGTTTGACCCCGGAGATGAAACAATCCTGGGAAAAATGGTCTCGTTTAACTGAGTCCATTTCACCTGATTTATTTGAAAGTTGTGTTTCAACATCGTCAGAGGCTACAATTACTCCAATCATTTCTGGTACATATGCCTTTACAGAAGAAGCTCCACGGTTACATGAGGACATTAGAACTGATCCTAGTGTAACGGTAGGCACTTTTATACCTGAGACAACTCCATCTCGAGTTGAACCAGAAACTGAAGTTCACTTTCCTGAACATCTGGAAGTTGAGTTCCAGAATTCAGAAGGTGTCACCCCTCCAGTATCTGTTACTGTAGAAGCTACACTTTCTTCGGCCCTAGAAATATTTTACAGACCTGACGGTCTACCTACTCCACCTGGATTGATTGCCATAGAAGAGATAGTAGAGGATCTTCCATCTAGTACTCCAATGCATTTTGGAACTGGGATCCACTTATATCCTTCTACTACAGAAGTTAGTTCTTTTAATCATCCTTCATCAGAAGTTCTTGTCAAATTGCTAGGAAATACTTTGGATAGACTAAATATGTCTGAGCAACCATCAACATCTAGGACTGTGTCAACTGACACCGCTACGACAGAACTTCTTGCTGGCGTTCCTACAATGTTTGCTGGTATACCATCTGTCCCAACTAGTTATCAATAGCAAGCCGAGTCCACAGAGGGACTGTTTCGGTGACATGGTCTGTTCCTATTTATTCATCCGGAATCTCATCTGGTATTTCTTAAGTTGAAACTCAACAGGTTGATCCAATATGTCTTCAAAGCCCGATCTACCCTTTAAGTACTGGATTGCCACCATATGGGGGGTAGTATGCCTTTTCATTGTTCCCTCCTGGAGAACAACCATATGAGAGTTTACAACAAAATTCAGGTCAAACTGGAATTACATGCAGCGGTTGGGTACCAATACTGCCTCAACAATCAAGGGTTGTATATTCAATGCAAGCAGTCCAACCTTTGTCAAATATTCTCACCACACCTGCTATTGTGACTATATCGCAAGTACAAGCGCTACATGTTGTATGTCAACCTCAAGTCTCTCAGGTTGCAATACAAGAGCCTCTCGTCTCCGTGATTCAATCACAACCTCAGGTTAGTGCCTACTTACCTGGAATGACTTAGGCTCAAACAGGTACTATCACTCCGCATCTTGGTCAATCATCTAGTATTGGACAATAGCAAATGATCCATCAACCATGGCTGGTACAATATCAACAACTGCAGTTCTAGCAATCTTACCAAGGACTTGAGCAACAAGGCTTTGTAAGTAACGGGCAACCACATTTCCAAAACGGTTATCAACAACCATATTACAATGGTTATGCCCATCAACCTTATCAAAGTTACCAGCATCAGATACATTATGCTGGTATGCATAGACCTACTGCTTAGGTGATTCCATCTTATCCTGGGTATGCTTTGCCTAACTTGAATCAACAGTTGCCCTTTGTGGCAACTCTAGAATTACCAGATCTAAACCGGTTGACGAATGATCCAATTGCTTACGTCCCTTGGTGGCCAGCGATTCCTCATAAACTTCCCTCCGATATTCCTAAATTCAACTGAAATCCAGGTGAAGATCCATCAAATCATGTAATGACATTCCATTTGTGGTTTTCATCCAACACCCTCAATGGTGATTCGATTAGGCTTCACCTTTTTCAACGAACGTTAACTGGTTTGGCAGCAAAGTGGTATATTGAATTTCCTATAGCTTTGTTTGATAACTTTAGCACCCTTGCCATTACCTTTTTAACCCATTTTCAGTTACCCATAAGGTATGAAACAGGGACAGAACTCACCAACTTTAAACAGACGACAACCACTCACATATTTGATCATATTCATGAGTGGCGGCGTCGTCATCAAATGGTGACGTATGTTCCTGATCAAATTTTAGTTGAGTGGTTTATTAGGTCATTATTTCCTTCTATTACTGAAGATGTGGCGAAGGGAGGAGTTGTCAACGAAGAGCAAGTCATTTCTCGTGCACAATATTTAGACTTGATCTATACTCAGTTTGGCATGCTCTACGATAAAATTCCTGACGCTCCTAGACCGGAATTTTCCATTCCTCCCCCTCCTAAATCAAACAGGGACTCTCATGTTGGCGATGGTGTGATTGGTACCAAAAGCACGAAAATCACAAAGGCTCCATCTAAAAAAGCCCTTGCAGTTTCTAGTCAAAAAGCAAATGAAGAACCTCTTGCCTCAGAGATTAATGTCGTGTCATCTGACAAGGGAAAAAATCCAAAGCAACCAGGGGGCAAGAAGAAAGGGAAAAATAATAAGAAGAAATAGGAAAATTCACCTCCTGAAAAATCTTCTAAAAACCCTACTGGGCAAAAGAAACCTCATTATCCATGTTACATATGCGACGACGAGCATTTCACGAAAGATTGTCCACATAAAGCTAAGGTTATGAAATTTTTAAAAACTTCAAATACCCCAGCGGTGTTGACTAATTTGTTCCGAGCCCAGAAACAAACCTGGTTGCTATTGATCATGCTTCCCCATCCAAAGTGCTTATGCTATCCATCTCGAAACAACAAATTGATGCTTTGATATCAACAAGTAATAAAGATTATGGAAATCCACAGTCGTCGAACAACAAGGCTACAGATCAACCCGGTAGTTCGACAACAACTTCGCCAGAAGTTGTTCCACCAATCATTCCTGAATTAAAAATAAAACCACCTAAGAGAGTAATACATAAATCGACATTTAACCCTTGTGCTCGAGCAGCACAGAATTATAATATAGTGGAGGATCTGGTCTAATCGCCATCCACTATGTCGACACTTGAAGTAATGCAGAATTGCCCCTCCCAAAAGCAGGCTTTGTTATCAACGATAGGTGGGATTAATCCAGCGGATTCCAATCTAGTGGCCTTTAATGATAAAGGATACGAACCTTAGTTACCAACACAACTCGCTTTCCTCGTACAGCTAAAAGCCCTCAATAAAACTGTTCATCGAACAATCATCGATGAGGGGGCATCTACCTGTATTATGTCAATGAGTTGCTGGAAAAATTTAGGCTCTTCACCCTTGTCACGATCATCAACGACATTAAAAGTGTTCGATGGAAGAACATACACGCCATATGGGATATTGAGTAACTTGCAAATCGAACTGGGGGGCAAGACAATAGAAATTGAAGTCGAGGTCATTGATGGAAACCTTGACTACAATATCCTATTGGGTAGGCCTTGGATTTATGCTATGGCTGCGATTGTGTCAATATATTTTAGAAAGATTGCATTCCCCTTTCAAGGTGGAATTACAATCATTGACTAACTAACCTTCCTCCCCAATATTTCGCAAGTTACCGGAAGCATTCCATTGATCCATGGAAGCTCTCAATCGCTTCAAAATATTGGAGTAGGTCTCCTAAAAGACCCTTCCTTAATGGGTACTTTTGCCCTTCCACCTCTGAGTAATATGGCAGAAGTGGCCATAGTGGAAACTTGTCTCCCTCCCCTTCTTCCTCTTCGCTTGGTGAAGATAGCGATGCTAGTAACCAAGTGGCTGAGAAAGTGAGAACGATAATGCTCAAATTATTTTGTTACTTTAGAGTCCAATGAACTTGGGGGCAATCCGCCCGTTCCTTTACAACAGGAGGAAAATTCCCCAGTTCAAGGGGTTCATTCAACCGTTTATCTAGTAACCCATCCAAGAAGTCTAGTCATTTCCTTCGATTGGAATCAACTAGCAAGACCTCGCCTTCCATCCAATGTATCATTCCGGATCATAGTACAAGTTTACAAAATGATCATGTCTGGCACTATCATAGATGAAGTAGCTTTAGTGAGTATCCTTTCCTTAACTGCTTGGAAAGCACTTAGTTTTCCATCGCTTATGCTTGGTACACAAAATTTGTCAGGCTTTAACAAAGGAACTAGTCGACCATTAGGGATCCTTCCTAAGTTGTCGATAACTTTGAGAAGGAAAAAAACGGTCACTTGAACGTGATGTTTTGAGTGATGTGTTTCCCGCATGAAGGAAAAGTTGTCCAACTTATCGACCAGCTTTCATTTCTCGGTTCAAACACAACTCCAAGTCAAACATCATCCCTAAATGGTCTCTTTGAGTCAAGTATGACTCTTCAACCTTCATTCCATCCACCTAATTACTGCGAGTAGTCCGGTGAATGTAACAAAGCTTAGGGGGCATGCACCCTTGTCTATTTTTCGGACAAACCCATCTGTAGAGATAAGTTTCCCTGTAAGTTATGTGATCGGTTCGGGTGACATTTCACCTTTGTCTATTTGCTAGACAAAGTGCAGGAAGTGTTTTATCTAAGTATTGACAGAAAATCATCCTGCTTAACCACAGTAAGTTTCCATATGGTTACTGAAGACTTTTTATGCTGGGGGCATGCAAACCTTTTTATGCAAGCAAAAACGATCAATTTCATTTTTTAGATTTTTAGTGTTTTTAGATTTTTAGCTTTATAGTTTGGTCATTCCTAGCTTACATAAAAAGGAACAAGAGCAATGTTCCGGTAAGATTCAAGCTCGTTAAAAAATAAACCTGTCACTGAGCATAGTTTCTCCTGGTTCAAGCTCATTAAAAAATGAAACCACCATTGGTAAATAACCTTTGTGATCACCTTGCTATCAACCTTTTTTGAACCTTGGTTGTGTTCCTATCGTCACCTCCATTAATTTGGTTGACTATACACTTCCACTTGATTGTTTACCCTTTTGAGGAACAATTGTGATGAGTGATTCTGATTGCCACCCTCTTCACACTGCCATGCTTTGAGAAGTTCCAGACTTACTTGGAACCAATTGCTATCCGAAAATACCACTCGTTCCTAAAAAATGAGTCCCTTTTAAACTCTTTTTAGACTCGTTAAATATAAAAATATTTTCGAGCCATTGGCATTTCCAGCTCGTTAAAGTAAGGGGAACGCCATCCCTCCCATATATTTTAATCTTTTTGGACCTGAGGGATTATTGAACAAAAAGATCGAGCGCTTGTCTTTTTCAGCTTGTTAAAGCGATTGAAAAGTCATCCCTTTCGTATTATTTTATACTTTTTGAGACTTAAGGGATTATGCCATGAAAAAGGACTATTGGAGTTTCCTTTCTGTCCCTTTTCAGACTCTCTAAACATGAAAAGGACCGAGTTATCTTTGTCGTTAAACTTGTTAAAACAATAGTGGAAAACTTGTCCACCCACACAAGAGTGAGTCTCACTGACGCTAGGCTCGCTAAAAACAGAGCGACACGTTTGCCTGAAGGGAAAATTATAGACCACGAATATGTTATCCTCCTCAAGATTGACAAAAATAAAGAGGTACTGGTCAGCAATGACTGGAGAAAAAGGGAAGAAAACTTGAAGAATTCTATTGGTAGCAGGTCGCTCTTGAACATGACACTTTCACTCCATCACCGTGATTGAGTTGGGTTGGGTTTTTCCATTCACCATATCACCATTGGTCCTCTGTACCATCCATGGGATTAATGCTACTGGTCCATATCAGTGCCGCCTACATGTTCAAGAGAATTCATTCAGAGAATTTACCATCCAGCAAATGCCTCATCCACTGCAATACCTCCACCCTTCATTTTTCATGACCACCATTCCTGAACCTTATATCATCAGATCGTTTTCACCTTCAGAAAAATCATTTGCTTCATTTCACATCATATATGTGGGATTCATCAAGGCCCTCCTACGACAGGTCACTTCTTGTCGACATCAGCTCATTATCCAAGAACTTGACTTAGAAACAACCCTTTCAGTACGTTGAAGCTTGCATGCCTTAATAACAAGTTTCTGAATTCTGGCGACAGGTTTACATCAATGACCTTCGACCGAAAGATTTTCCGTGGTGTTCGACATCGGTTCATATATTCACACCACATGAATTGTGTTGTAGTACCTTGAGGGTCATTATCATTATAGATGATTCCTCTCGCACTTGTTAACTGCTTACATTATTGGCTAGTAATCAGGTGATGTCTTTCCATGTTCGACTTCAGAACATCTTTTCACATGGATCGACTTGTACAATCGGGTGAAGATTGAACGAGTTTGAAGACCCTGGATCTAGTTTCATCCATCCGGGCTGTGATGTATTCAGGAACATAAAGACATCAAATGTGCACAGAATCTACACAGATAGTCATCTAGCAAAAGAAGATGACTCTTCATATGAAGAATCACTCTGTCCTATGTACATGAAAATGAATTTATGAAGCTAAGCATGGGAATGCCCACCTCAGCTAGATCATGAAAATAATATGATGATGATGATGTATTGTATTGTATCTTATACAGGTCACCTTCTAATTCGAATACCTTGGATCCTCATGATAAAGCATTTCACCCGACATCAGAAGATTTATGACCTCATGCTTTAGGGGGCAGCTATTATAGAAATATTTGGGCACTGCAACCCCAGACTCATATGTCCATAAAATAAGGGCTCTTTAGTCCCTAAAAGTGTTGTTTCACACCCTAAAGGATCTTGGTCAACTGATTACATCATTTCCCAGAAGTTCCACCTGAAAAACTACTCAGAACTGGCCAAAACTGGACCATACTAACTGCTCCATGGTCAAGGTGCGATGCATACTGGCTGCCACACTAGCCAGGTGCGATGCATACTGAACTAGCCTTCTGTGGGGTGCGATGAGCGAGAATAGACAAAAGGTAGAGACAGTTTTCTAAGTGGATGATCATGGAATCTTCCAGAAACTTCTCCTATGACACTTGCCTCTCTGAATTCGCCCAGGGATGAGTGAGAGATCAATGAAATCTCCAAGTGGAACCGAGAACTATCAGTGAAATGACACTAATAAAAAACCTAGAGCTGACTCACACCCTTGGAAGAAATCTATAAATGGATCCCTCATCTCAGAGATCTAGACGCTGGAATTTTGTAATTTGTAAGGAAGTGTTGTTGGTTTATCTGTGAGAAGAGACATTGTCTTGTTGGGTGATCTTGCTTTTCATGAGGTGAAGAGGGCTTCTATGCTGGGGGGATGATGCTGGATCAGAAAGCTGGGTTGTAATCCTCTCTTCTACTATTAATAAAGTTCTTTGAGTTTTATTCCATATGATCGTGTATTTGTGAATCTTATTGTTTATGAATGCAATTGTATAGTCAATGTGTTTCTGATTCTGCATTGTTTGTGATGTTTTAGATAGAGATGCTTTGATGGTTTTCTGTTACTTTGACTCTACAGGTACTCTTTGAAGCGGGACAAGTAGGAGAAGAGTGGAAAATTATATCAAGGGAAAGAGAAATCAAGCAAGGATCAAAGCGGAAGATCCAGGTTGGTCCTCTTTTCTTCCCTTTTATCTATTGCACTTAAAGGAAATATCGAATTGCTTTGATTGTTTGTTTCTAAGATAGCTACCCATCTTAGTGGGACTAGAAGTTCGAATTTACACTAATTTTCCTTGAAACACTCCTGTCTGCGCAACTCTTGTTCTTCCTGGAGTTGCCGCTTCAACTCTTGCAACTCCTTCACTGTTTCCTCCGTCCTCTATTTTTCTCTCTTCCTTTTCTCAGTCCTCTTGTTGTGTTCTCACCTCTTGGCCTCTATCTCCAAAGATTCTTTCTCCACAAGTGGGTCTTCTTTGAACTTGCAAATTTATTCTTCCTCTACGTTTTCAACAATCTTTCTCTTGCTTTTTTCACGTGTAAGTATGTTACCCCATGCTACTGCTGATGATGGAGCTCTACTAGATGTCGCTTCACGCTGCTTCGCTAACCACTCCATAGCTATGCCAACCATTTCATTGGGCCTAGAGAAGTTGTGGAAATATCTCCATGGGTCTTCCTTAGCCCAATGACATGCCCCATGGATCCAAGGAAATTTCACTCTCGCATAGTGATCCTTTACAAAGAAATGCGGGTCATACGGATTGAAGCTTCTGGGGTCGAAAGTAAATATTTTAAACTCTTCTATCTCAACATTAACATGCTTGAGATTCCGTATCTCATACAAACTGATCCACAACAGAAGAGCGGGCCAAGGTGACTTCTTCTTTCGACGCAGTCTAGCTGACAGTCATGTTGAGATGTGGTACGACACTTTTTGCATGACGAGCTTGTCCATGGAAAACTCCGGTAAAACATGCGGAGGCTTCTCCACGCTGTACATCCATATGAAGGTGGCAAAAGGTGAGGCATACCAATCCGCTATGTCGATCAATGCATCCATTGCTACCTTCGACATGCAAGGTGGATCCTACTCAAATATCATCTTATACACTAGGGTGAAAAAATGGTCTAAAACTATTTGATGACTCTACGGAAGCTGCATTCGGAAAATAGTTAATTAGTTGTGAAAAATCAAACATCAAGTCTATGTGAGGACATGCAACAATTTCTCTATTAATTGAGGAATTTATCCATCAGTTAAAGAGATAAGGATGAGTTCTAATTTGAGTTGTAATTAGTTGGCTCAGTTAACTGAGTCAAGTCCAGTTAGATTGATTTAAACAATTTGTTTAAATTAATGTGAGTTCAATTAGTTAATGCTTGCATCATGTAACTGCTGCACTTCAGATTACTGAATATTCTCTCATGAATAACTCATGCATGTCAGTTCAGCCAGAGACCCAGTTGAGATCAAAGGAGGGACAATGTACTATTAGTTGGATGAATTTTTCCTATAAAGGAAACTCATCCATGCAGAAGGATTTATCTCCTTCAGGTTTGTGTAGTTATTTATGAGCCAAGTGAGTTGTGTGAGGTGGAAATTCACACAAGTGGAAGCACTGGACCCCAGGAAAAATTGTGCAAGGAAATAAGAGGCTTGGAGGGCAGAGGAGAAGGTTTGTGAGAAGCCTTTGAATGTCTATGAGCAGCAGAGGGATTATACTGAGAGTTGGTTAGCTTCCAAGCTAAGGCTTTGTGTAATTCTGTGACTATTTTCCACTTGTATGATAATATAGAGTTGGGGTTTTAGGCTGAGGCTTTCCTTGGGTTATTTCTTCTATGTTATGTGTGATTGCTTCTTATTCTCAGTTATGTGTGTTCTCATTGATCATGCTCAAATTGATTAAGCTTCTGCAAAGTGTTGTAGAAGTAGATCTTGTATTGTGTTTTAGTATATTGCATAATATGTTGATCTACAATGGAAATTTATACATGGTATCAGAGCAAAGGTGATCAAGGAAGAACAATATACAAGAAGGGAGAAGTTCGAAGTTTGTGATTCCTGAATATAGAAATCGAGTTCTTATCACATATCTATTTCACCTATGGCGTTTAGTGGTTTAAGGCTCGAGTATGACCTTGATGGCAGCTTGAATTATATAGCCTAGAAGGATCACATGGAGGCTATATTAGAGGATAACAGTCTAAAGGACTTCATTGATCAAGAAGTCCCCAAGCTGACTGATGCTACTCAAATGGCCGAATGGAAGAAATGTGTGGCTAGAACAAGGAGAATCGTCCTGGAGGGAGTTTGAAACCACATTGTCTCGAGCCTCCATGGGAAGGAGACACCATTTTCAATGTGGAAAACATTGAAATATCTATATCAAAATAGCAACGATCATAGGAAGCTGGCGCTGAAGGACAAGCTTTAGAAGATCAAGTGTGAAAAGGGTGACACGATCTCTACGTATCTGAACAAGCTCACCACATGCAGGGATGAGCTTGGAAGTGTAGGGATCGCACCAACTGATGATGACATGGTGATGTTGGAAATAATACTGAGAGGGGGGGTGAATCAGTATTATCAGATCAATCAAACTTTTTCAATTTCATGCTCAGAAACATATACGCTACTTCAATTAAGTGAACCCGCGTGTACACGCTACTGTGTCTAATGAAACTCGCGTATATCCAGAGATCTTATAATTCAGTTAGCTTAATCTTCAGTAAATGCATCAGATCATTATTAAGCATATTAACAGTAAACAGGTGCAGAATAACAGAACAGAACATCACACAAGAGCCACACACATGAACACCATGATATAAGGTGGAAACCCAATGTGGGTGAAAACCACCTGCTGCAATTCGTCTCTTTCTTCTTTAATAAGAAACTTCTTTTACAATGCACTGGTGCAGTCATTTACCAGCACGCAGGCTGCAACCTGCAGAGGGCTACAACCCTCATAGCTCTTGTACTAGCCGATCCATTTACTAGTACGTAGGTGCCAACCCTACAGAAGGCTACAACCTTCACTCGTTTTCCAGCTGCTCCTGGAAGGGAGCTACAACCCCCTTGGCTCTTGTACTGGCTGATATGTTACCAGTACGTAGGTGCCGGCCTACGATCTTCCCGGGACCACGTTTCATACATTTTCATACTGGATCCATGAAACAATCATCATTGTAGAACAACCTGCATCATCAATCACTGAAACACCCAATTCTGAATCACTGTAACCCTGTCAACAACAACCAGACAACATAACAACAACCAGATCCAACTTCATCTTCAAATATCATACTTCACATTGTATACGCTACTTGGATGAACCCAACCTGCGTGTATACGCTCTTTTACCAAAGCCAACCCGCGTACAGATCTGCAAATTCTAACTTATAACTCTGCAGCTATATCAGACATCAAAACATACCCAGATCATAATAATAAACATGCGTCAGTAGATCTGATCTATCCACAGGCAAACCATATGAAGATAATCATTCCAAGCCTTGAGATCTCGTTCCATCATTCATCATCCTCCACATGAGTGAAACCTTGGTTCAGATCACCAACCCATAACCAGCACTTGGATCTCACACTTCCTCAGATCTTCATCACTCACACACTCTTGCACCTTGCTTACATTCATTTGCCTAATGATCTTCTCCTTATATAGCCTTAGGCCCTTTACAATACCACGGTCCAAAACCATAGTAACACAATACCATCAACTTCAAAACTAGGGATCAACACGTCCGTCGAGACGCCATGGTCCAAAACCATAGGCACAACTTCCAAGGACTAACCGCCATGGACCAAAGGTACGTTTTCAAATACACGCGCTTTTACTGAAGCCAACCTGCGTGTACACGCGACTTGGGCTTAACGAACCTGCGTGTATGAATTGTCTTGGCCTGCTATACTCAGATCTGTCCTTTGATTAAGTTGCCATCACCTGTACCACCTGTACCAACCTCTGAGCACCTGTACCAGCCTCTGAGTGAGTTGCCATCAAGGACAACACTTGAATCATAATGCCAACAGGTGAGTCTTGCACTCCTCGGTCTTCCTAAGAGCTGGTGTAGCTACCAGGACTTGGTTAATGGAAGAGAGAAACTGCCAGATTGGGAATGACTTTGGTCGGATCTGATGCAGGAGGAGATAAGAAGAAGCACCAGAGATGGTTCTTCATCCATGGAGGATGAAGAAAACTGCGCCTTAGCGAGTAAGGTGAAGAAGGGGAAGGAGAAGGATTCTCTTTCCCAATCTAGTTCTTCCCAAGGTGAGAAGAAGTTTGACAAATCGAAAGTGCGATGCTTTCGTTGTCATGAGGTGGGCCATTTTGCTACAAATTGTCCACTGAGGAAATCCAAGAAGGGATCCGTGGAAGGATCAGAAGGTGAGGCACTGGCCTCACAGTTAGAGTTGGATTTCACATTGTTCGCATGCATGGTTTTTTCCATGGTGGGAAGTGGTTGGTTTCTTGAAGTGGAGCTTCTTTCCACATGACCGGTGACAAGGGTTTGTTCAGTACTTTGGAGGAGAAAGATCTCTAGATACTCATAGCAATGGGTAATGATGAAAAGTATAGTGTCTTAGGTGTAGGCACGATTGTTTTTCAGAGGGAGCATGGAGCTCGCATTACCTTGACCGATGTCAAGTATGTACCAGGACTGAAGAGAAATTTGGTGTCGATCGCGATGCTAGAAGACAGAGGCTATGATGTAGTCTTCTGTAAGGGAAAGGTTTTCCTTATACACATCATCACTAGACAGGTGAAATAGATCGGTTCATGGGTCAAGAACCTGTATGCTCTTGAGGTTCAAGATGCATGAAAAGCCTTAAGGAGCAAGGCAACTAATGGAGACCTGGTGGTTGAGAGGGAGAGTACATTACCTCTCAACATGCAACGCTAGAAGAAGTCTTAGACGATTGTGGATGAGCCACGATTGGTGAAGCAACTTCAGGAGGTTGTGGAGCAGCCACAAATAGAGAAGCTGAGAGGAGATCGAGTAGAGACATCTACTCATGCAGAGAACTCCAGTAAGGGGAAATTGCGAGTTAGGTGGGCAGAGGGATCACATGCATCCATATCTCCAGGTAGGAGGTGGGGCGATGTGGGGTGATTGTCCCAAGAAGGCTGGAATAAGGGTAGGATCCTTGAGGTACCCAACCTCTTTGATTCGACTTTGCTACAGGAGCCCCAATGAGGAGTAGCAGGACTGGCTGAGTGGGTAGAGACAGATGTGGATGGAATGACAGAGAGAGCTACAATGCAGGAGTCCCAGGATTGTGTAGAGCTAGAAGGTTGCAATAATGCGAGAGGCATAGCTATGTTGCACCAGTGCAGGATGGCACAGAGAGGTGTGCAACGGTGAGATATGCATGGAGTGTTGTAGCAAATCAGAGGTCAGAGAGGGAACACTTTTCAGCAGCAGGTAGAGCTTCAGCATCAGAGTATGTTTATAGCCTAACACAGAGGTTAGTTGGGAGTTTTTTTTGTTTCTAGAGTTGCTGGAGAAACCACACTTGGGAGAAGTGTTGCATGCAGATTATTCCAAAGGTACAGGATCAGGTTTGAGTTGAATCCTTTCTTGTTGAGAGGGAGTGTTGAAAATGGCAACAATAAATGCTAAAAATAGAAGTGCTAAAAATAGTACTGTTATAAATAATAGTTTGGGTACCAGTGCTGGATTGAGCAACAAGGAATGAAAAATGGAAGTGCTAAAAGCATTGCTATTTTTAGCAGTTCGGGATGGACTCTTATTTTAGCCAGTCCCTGGACTAGAATAGGAAGTAAAATTCGAATTTGAGCTTAACAGATGTTTGAAAATAAATAAATTAATTCACCATGAGTTAATTAGTGGTGAAAAATAAAACATCAAGTCTATGTGAGGACATGCAACAATTTCTATATTAATTGAGGAATTTATCCATCAGTTAAAGAGCTAAGGATGAGTTCTAATTTGAGTTGTAATTAGTTGGCTCAGTTAACTGAGTCAAGTCTAGTTAGATTGATTTAAACAGTTTGGTTAAATTAATGTGAGTTCAGTTAGTTAATGCTTGCATGCATGTAATTGCTACACTTCAAATAACAAAATATTATCTCATGAATAACTCGCATGTCAGTTCAGTCAGAGACCCATTTGAGATCAGAGGAGGGACAATGTACTATCAGTTGGATGAATTTTTCCTATAAAGGAAACTCATCCATGTAGAAGGATTTATCTCCTTTAGGTTTGTGCAATTATTTCTGAGCCAAATGAGCTATGTGAGGTGGGAATTCACACAAGTTGAAGCACTGGACCCCAAGAAAAACTGCGCAAGGGAATAGGAGGCTTGGAGGGCAGAGGAGAAGGTTTGTGAGAGGCCTTTGACTGTCTATGAGTAGCAGAGGGATTATACTGAGAGCTGGTTGGCTTCCAAGCTAAGGCTTTGTGTAATTCTGTGACTATTTTCCACTTGTATGATATGTTGGGTTGTGTTATATTCTTTCCACGTAGTTAATAGGGGGTTTGAAGGGCACCCATAACCCCACTTTATGGGGTCCAGGGCAGCGCCCCATAAAATTTTGGTTTTGGACCCTATGTTAGGTTGGGCGGACCCACCTATAGTTTTGTGCATGATTTTCGCACATGTTTTTTGGATGCGATGGTTTTCGGTCCATGGTATTGGACGCGATGGTTTTCGGTCCATGGTATTGGATGCTTAAGCATGTATAAATATGTATTGTAAAATTAAAAGGAGCAGAATGAAAAATGAAGCTGGTAGTCCCGGTTTTGGGATCCAAGGGAAAATCTTTGTGTATATGTGTTTTAGAATTCGTACGCAGGTAATTTCTGTATTGGGTTAAAACCTACATTTGGTATCAGAGCATATTTGGCTTTAAGGGGACGCCTTTGTTGCTGAGGGGTTTCACTCGGGGTTGTGGTAGACCCTGTTCAGTGGGAGATCTGCGAGATCAATTTTGGTGGTGAAAGAAGATGGCGAGTAGTGGAAAGATAGAGATCGATAAATTTAATGGTCAGAGTTTTGAGTTGTGGAAAATCAAGATGGAGGATCTGTTGGTGGATAAAGATCAGTGGATCGCGGTAGATCCGGGTACTAAACCAACGAGAGTGTGCGATGAAGAATGGAAGAAGTTGGATCGGAAGGCAAAGAGCACAATACGATTGTGTGTCTCAGATTTAGTATTGCTGAATGTATCAGGGGAAGCTACGATGAAGGCTTTGTGGGACAACTTAGAGACTTTGTACCAATCTAAGTCTCTGGTGAATAAAATGTTCCTACGAAAAAAGCTATATAACCTGAGGATGAAAGATGGAGACTCGGTGACAGAGCATTTGAACGCATTTAATACTGTGGTAAGTCAGTTAGCATTTTTTGATATTAAAATTTCATATGAAGATAAGTGTATCAGTTTGTTGTGTTCTCTACCAGATTCGTGGGATAGTTTGGTTATTGCAATAGGTAGCAATGCAACTGCCTTGCAGTTTGATGAAATAGTCTCAGCATTGCTGACAGAGGAGATGAGACGGAAAAATATGGAGAGCTAGAATGGTGATGCCTTGTCTGTACAAGGACAGACCCAGAATAGAAACAAAAATAAGTCATCGAGTGGGAGATCTAAATCTAGAGGGAGATCTAAATCTCCAGGAAAACCTATAAAGATGGTGTGCTGGAAATGCGGAAAGGAAGGGAACTACAAAAGGGACTGTAAATCTAAAACTCCTGATAAAGGAAAGGCATCTGATGATGCTCTTTCTGTAGAGGTGAAAACCACCTCAGATGAAGGTGGGGATGTGTACTTGGCTTCTTCAAGCACACATTTAGATCATGAGGCATGGTTGATTGACTCAGGTGCATCCTTTCACTTTACTCCCCATAGAGAGTGGTTCTGCGAGTATGAGAAATACGATGGTGGTGATGTCTTCTTGGGGGATGATAGGAAGGCTAGAATCCTTGGTCATGGAAAAGTAAAGTTGAAGTTGCAAGGTGGAAGGGTTAGAACGCTTCTAGGTGTTCTACATATTCCTGCATTAGCTAGAAATCTGATTTCTATAAGCAAGCTGGATGATGCAGGTGTAAAAATAGTGTTCGAGAAGGATACCTGCAAAATGGTTCGGGGAGTATTGGTATTGATGCGGGGAGTTCGGATTGGAACTCTGTACAAACTGCAAGGTAGCACTGTTATTGATTGGTGCAATAGTTCTATGGTTCCTGAAAGTGGAGCAGAAGATCTAGTGGTCTTTGGAGAGAAGACTATGCTGTGGCATCAAAGGCTTGGACATATTGGAGAGAAGGGCCTTCGAATACTTCATGGAAAAGGTATGGTAGAAGGTATGAGTAATATCTCTCTGGATTTTGATTTCTATGAAAATTGTGTATATGGGAAGCAGAATCGGGTGAGTTTCCCCTCTGGTAGTAAGATGGCGAAACAAATATTAGAACTTGTGCACAGTGATGTGTTTGGACCTGTGAAGGTTCCATCACTGGGTAAGTCTATGTACTATGTATCATTTATAGATGGCTTCTCAAGGAATACATGGATATATTTCCTTAAGAATAAATCTGAAGCCTTTGACAGGTTTAAAGAATTTAAGGCTCTGGTGGAAAACCAGACAGAGAAGAAGATAAAGGTGCTGAGGACAGATAACGGTGGAGAGTTTTGCAATAAGGAATTTGAAGAATTCTGTAAGAAGTGTGGTATAGCATGGCATAAGACTACTCCATATACACCTCAGAAAAATGGAGTTGCAGAAAGAATGAATAAGACGTTGATGGAAAGGGCAAGAAGCATGCTCAGTGGTGTCGGGTTAGGACAGGAATTCTGGGCAGAGGCGGTGGATACTGCATGTTACCTGGTCAACAGGTCACCTTCATCAGTGTTGGAGGATAAGACTCCACAAGAGGTATGGACTGGTAAGAAACCCTCTCTTTCACATCTGAGGGTATTTGGATGTGATGCATATGTACATGTTGCAAAGGAGAAACGAACCAAGTTGGATAGTAAATTTGAAAAGTGCATATTTATTGGGTATAAGGATGGTTTAAAGGGTTATAAGCTTTGGAACCCAGTCACACGAAAGGTTGTGTACAACCGAGATGTGGTTTTCATAGAAGTGAAAGATGTTATTAAACATGAAGTCCAATGAAAGGAACCTGAGAAGATAGAGTTTGAGCTAAAGGAGGAAGAATCAGACTCTACAACAGAGGAGGAATCAGAAGATGAAGAACCACAAACTCCGGCTGTGAGAAGATTAGTTCGAGAAAGAAGGTAGCCAGAAAGGTATAGTCCATCTACTTTCTATTCAAATTTTTCTTTGTCTGTTACTGATGTTGATCCCAGAACTGTGAAGGAAGCAGTGGATTCAGAGGATGGAAAACTCTGGAAAGAGGCCATGGTTGATGAAATGGAATCTTTGCACAAAAATGAGGCTTGGGATCTGGTGGAGTTTCCGGCTGGAAGGAAAGCCATTGGCAGCAAATGGGTGTTCAAAAAGAAGACAAATGCAGAAGGAAAAGTGGAGAAATATAAAGCTCGGTTGGTAGCAAAAGGTTATTCCCAGGTGCCGGGAATTGATTTTGGTGATATTTTTTCTCCTATTGCCAAGGTAACTTCTATTAGATTACTTTTACCTGTTGCTGCTGTTTTTGATTTTGAGGTAGAACAGATGGATGTGAAGACAACATTTCTTCATGGGGATTTGGAAGAGGAAATCTACATGAAGCAACCTGAAGGCTTTGCAGTGAAGGGTAAGAAAGAACTGGTACACAAGTTAAAGAAGTCTATGTATGGGTTAAAACAGTCACCAAGGATGTGGTATCAGAAATTTGATACATTTATATGGGGACTTGGCTTCACCATAAGCAAAGCAGATCATTGTGTGTATTTTAAATTAATTGGTGACCATGTTATTTATCTGGTCTTGTATGTGGATGATATGTTGCTGGTTGTAAATGACAAAGAAATTATCCAGGATTTGAAGACCCAATTGTCCTCCATATTTGACATGAAAGATCTTGGTGCTGCAAACTATATTTTGGGCATGGAAATTAAAAGAGATCGTACAAAGAGGAAGCTCTTGTTAATCTAGAGGAAGTATGTTGAGACAATACTGCAGAGGTTTAATATGCAGGATAGTAAATCAGTGAAGGTTCCTATTCCTGTAGGTGTGAGGTTATCTGCTGAACAGTGTCCCAAGACACAAGAAGAGGAAGAGGACATGTCCCATGTTCCATATGAAAGTGCAGTTAGTAGCCTAATGTATGCAATGGTCTGTACTAGACCAGACATTTCACATGCAGTGGGAGTATTGAGTAGGTTTATGTCAAAACCAGGGAAGGAGAACTGGACAACAATGAAGCGGGTTTTCAAGTATTTGTGTGGCACTAGTGATTATGGTTTTTGCTACCAAGGAAGACTAGGATTGGATAGAGTGTTGGATATTCATGGCTTTGTTGATGCATATTGGGCTGGAGATCTGGTTCAGAGAAGATCTACAAGTGGGTATGTGTTTAACCTATTTGGAGGTGCAGTCAGTTGGATGAGTAAGAAACAATCTGTAGTGGCACTATCAACTACAGAGGCAAAATACATGGCAGCCACTCATGCAAGCAAGGAAGCAGTTTGGTTGCAGAGATTGTGTTCAAGTATGGGGTTAGTACATGAAGCTATAAGGATAGACTGTGACAGCTAAAATGCATTTTTCTTGGCAAAGAACCCTGCATATCATTCAAAGACAAAGCACATTGATGTTCAGTATCACTTGGTGAGGGATATGATAGAAGAAAAAAAGCTGTTGCTGGTAAAGGTGGACACTTTGAAGAATACTGCAGATGCATTGACAAAATCCGTGAGCTCTGAGAAGTTCTTTTGGTGTAGAGAGACAATGGGCATTTCAGGGCTGGGAAAATGACTAAGCTCTCTTGTGGCCCCCTGTGGAAAGAAAACAACAAGTGGGAGAATGTTGGGTTGTGTTATATTCTTTCCATGTAGTTAACAGGGGGTTTGAAGGGCACCTGTAACCCCACTTTATGGGGTCTGGGGTAGCGCCTCGGAAAATTTTTGTTTTTGGACCCTATGTTAGGTTGGGCGGACCCACCTATGGTTTTTTGCATGATTTTAGCACATGTTTTTTGGACGCGATGGATTTTGGTCCATGGTATTGGATGCTTCGACATGTATAAATATGTATTGTAACATTGAAAGGAACATAATGAAAAATCAAGCTGTTTTTGGGATCCAGGGGAAAATCTCTGTGTATATGTGTTTTATGTGTTCTGCTCTCGCATTATTTATTTTCTGTGTTTTAGAATTTGTATGCAGGTAATTTCTGTACAGGCTTAAAACCTACATGATAGTACAGAGTTGGGGTTTTAGGCTTAGGCTCTCCCCGAGTTATTTCTTCTATGTTATGTGTGATTTCTTCTCATTCTCAGTTATATGTGTTCTCATTGATTGTGCTCAAATTGATTAAGCTTCCGCAAAGTGTTGTAGAAGTAGATCTTGTATTGTGTTTTAGTATATTGCATAATCTGTTGATCTATAGTGGAAATTTCTACATGGCATAACTTTGTATTGAAGAGTCCAAATCGGGTCAGACCTGTGGCATTGGCAAGAAGACTCAGTGGGATACTATAGGACAAAACATCACATATTGGGGATCCGAAATCACAGAGATACATCAGATTAAATGACGCGCTCTTAGAAAGTGAGAAAAAATAGATCAAGTGTTGCCAGGGGTGCAAAGGACTAAACTTTCTACGGCAGCAAGGAACAAGGTGGAGAAAAATGATGCGGCAAAGGTAAGATACAGGTAAGTATCTTCTGTATATGAATGTTCATTTCTTAATTGCATTAGGTTCTTTGTATTATAATTTTTTGTTTTTGTTTAGCACTGACATATGCTCTGCAGGATGAGGTAAGTTTTCTATTATCATGTCATGGGTATTTCCTTGAAGACCTTTTGCGGTTATATTCATCAAGAGAAGAATCAATCCATAATCTAATGTTCTGAAGAGTGAGAAAGGGTAGCATGACAAGAGAAACAATCAAGGTGTAGAACAACAATAAGAAGTTCACCATATGAAGTCTTCAAGTGGGAAGCACTGCATAAAATCATTGTAAAAGTATCATTGTATAGAGTCATTGTAAAAGCATCATTGTAAAAGTTGTACAAGTGTCTATCTACCAAAAGTTGAAGAGGCAATGTTGGGAGGTCTAGGATCATCATTAGGTGGTTGTGTCATAGTTTGGGTTATGGTCTAGTGTGTCTTCTTCTTCTACATCATTCTATATCATTGTAAAGTGGACCATTTTCCCTGGTATGGGAGTCCATTCTTCTTTTATTCTTCTATAGGGTGGTAGGGTGGTGTTAGGCTGGTGCATGAAGTCACCAAAAGCTTCAAGCCTGGGAAGACTTTGGGGTGGTAGGGTGGTGCTAGGGTGAGATGTAGCTCATTGGGTGTTGAGGCATCCATTCAGTTGGCTATTGAAAAATATCAGGCGTTGGAGCATCCATTTAGTGGGAGCTGGAGAATAATGATTTTCTAGAATTCTAGGAATTTTTTTCTTGCATTTCAGTTGGGGTTGAAGATTAAAGAATTTATTAGAAAAACATTCGGTGGCTTTTGACCAGGAGGGGGTTTTCCACCTAAAATCTTTGTGCCACCTGGGTTCTTTTATTTACTGTTATTACTGCATAAACATTAATAATAATTGAAGATTAACTAATGCTCTAAAAATAATTAAAAGTGATAATTTCTAAGGAATACTGTTTCACTCCCCCTCTCAGTATTTTCCAACAATTGGTATCAGAGCTTGGTTCCTTCAGTAATAGCTTAATTGTTGGAAGTCAATTTTTGGAGCATAGATATGGGAAAATCAAAGAAGCGGGTTACAAGGATTTCAAACGAAGGTAAAGGTACAACAAAATCTCAAGAAAGTGAGTATTGTGTACCAACCCCTGATTTTGATGCAATTAATTACTGGATATGGGAATCTAGGATGGAAGTATCTTTGCAGGCACATGGAGTATGGGAATCTATTGTTTTTGGAGAAACATCTACAGATGAAGGTAAAAGGTACAATTCAAAGGCCATGAGTGTAATTTTGAATGTTTTGCCAAATTCCGTGAAAAAAAAAGTTGGTTAATGTTCAATAGCTAAAGCTCTTTGGGAAAAGCTTCATAATCTCTATTCAATAAAGAAATCAGGTCAAGATGTTATTGAAAACACAAATCCTTTTGAGTATGATGAAGAAGGGTTGACCATAGAAGAATTTTCTAAGGAGGCAATCAAGCTTATAAAAGAGCTCAAGGCTGAGAAGATCCACTCCAATACTCTTGAAGAACAAGTTCAAGGCCTCAAAATTGAAGTTGACGGACACAAATGTATTGAAGATTCACTTCAAAAGAAGTTGTAAGAAATCCATAATACAACGACATGAGACCTCAAGAGAGAAGTCCAATAGAAGCAACAAGAACTCGACACAGCATTTGCAGAGATTAGCAAGATCACACAACAGATGTAGGAAGCAGAACTTGAAAGGAAGGAATCTGATCAAAGATACATATTCATCCTTGACCAACAACAAAAGGAATTAGAAACATCTTGAATAGAAATAAGTAGGCTCAAGATTGAAAATGAGAAGCAGAAGGAACATATACAGGTTCTCAATAGAGAAGTAGAGAAGACCATTCTTCTTAAGCTACAGGTTGAGGAGGCAGAAAAAAGAAGGAAGATCTTGAAAATATGGTTTCAAGAAGATCTTGCTCAAAAGAAAGAAGACCTTGAAGCAACTCATGATGAGATCAACAAACTCAAGGGATCGCAAAAAGAATACTTATAAGATAAGACAGATGAAGAAGCAAAAATGAAGGCAATTAAAGATGGTAAAGCTCCAGTTGATGAAGGTACAAGCTCCACAACTTTGCAGGATGATTCTAAGAAGGAAGTTGATCAAATTGAATATCCAAAGAAGAATGTTGCAACTCCAAGGAACAAGACCAAAGAAATCAAGAACAAAGGACCACAAGAAACTACAACACCGCCTCCAAAGAAGAATGAAAAATCTTCCAGGTATGTTCATTTATTTAATGGTTATTTCTTTTTATGTACTAACTATGGACATATGGCTAGGGATTGTGAATTTTTGAAAGGTACAATCATTATATGCAAAACCCTAGAAGCAAGTTTGCAGGATCATGAGATAGGTTCCACGATGATTTCGTTAGATGAGAATACGTGCTAGATGGGCCAAATATTGAATGTTTCAAATGCCATAACTATGGCTATAGCGCTCGTGGTTGCAAATATTAGAGGAATCACCTATGGAAAACATTGAATGCTTCAAGTGTCATAATTATGGGCACATGGCTCGAGATTACATGAATAAGAAGGTTTGGAAAAGGAAACAGGTACATGAAGACAAAGCAGATAACAAGGTTTCAACAGTTATGCTTTCAGGATTTGTAAAAGCAAAATGTCATGAGGAATTAACAGTTGCTTCAGATAATGACTTAAGTCAAGAAAGCCTGTTAGGTGACTCACTATTTTGAACAATCTGGCTTGTTGACTCCTTAATGTTTGTACAAGAGGAGTTTATGTAGCAGTATATGGCACAAGTATACGATTGATAGGAAGGTAGTTTGAACAAGATGGTAGTTTCATTAAAGGTTTAGGGGGAGCAAAACAGTTGAAGGATTACAGGTTACCAGGAACAAGACAAGAATAGTCCGCAAAGGATATGCACAAGTGGAAGGAATTGATTTCGACGAAACATTTGCACTAGTGGCTAGAACGGAAACCATCCGGATGTTTATCGCCTATGCATGTTCAAGAAAAATAAAAGTCTACCAAATGGATGTTAAGTCAACATTTCTGAATGGAGAATTAGAAGAGGAAGTTTATTTTGAACAACCTGAAGGTTTTATACTTAGAAAAATAAGACTATGTTTCCAGGTTAAACAAGGATCTGTATGGTCTCAAGTAGGATCCCAGAGCATTGTATGCTCATCTTGATGGATATATACTTCAACAAGGGTTCAAGAAAGGTACTGTTGATATCAATCTTTATGTACAAATAGATAAGGATAATTTAACAATCGTTGAGGTATATGTGGATGATATAATCTTTGGTAGCAATGATGATCAACTAAGTAAGAAATTTTCCACAAAGATGCAAAGTGAGTTCAAGATGTATTTACTTGGTGAGTTGACATACTTATTAGGGCTTCAAATATCCCAGCAAGAGAAAGGAATATTTATATGTCAAGCCAAGTACATCAAGGAAATGCTTAGGAAATTCAAAATTGAAGATTGCAAACCCGTCCTTACTCCGATGGTAACAGGTTGCAAATTGAGCATAGATGACTCGTCTAAGGATGTGGATCAAAGGTTGTACAAAATATATGATTGGTAGTCTTCTATATGTAAAAATCTCCCAACCAGATGCTATGCAAGCAGTTGGACAATTAAAAAGATTCCAAGCAGCACCAAAAGAATCACATATTATTTCCGTCAAAATAATTCTTCGATATCTATGTAGAAATTATGCAAATTCTCTACCAATCTTGCTCTGAGACCTTTGTAGAAAATTTGGCTGTAGATTAAGTCGATAATGCAATATACCAAAGAAAAATACTATAATATACTTCTACTATCAATTTGCGAAGCTTAAACATTGAGCAAGATTCGCGTTGAACACATATAACTAGAAGAAGAAGAATCAATGCACATGAAACACAGAAAATACTCAGGGGAAAGCCTCAGCCAAAAACCCCACTATCTGTATTATCATACAAGGTGGAAATACATCAGAATTAGACAAATCCTTAGCTCTCACAGCTAGCCAGCTCTCAGTGCAATCCTCATCGATGCTCTCAGGCAATCAAAGCTTCTCACAAGCCTTTCTCTCTGCCCTCCAAGCTCCTATTTCCTTGCACAGTTTCTCCTGGTTGATCCTCCTGTTAGCAAGTGGAAGAATGATCACTCACACTGAACCTACACCCTGTCAGAAATGTGCAATCCTCAAGGAACATTTCCTTGACTGCATGCATGAGTTTCCTTTATAGGAAAACACATGCAACTGACAGTACACTATCCTTGACTTTAATCTCAACTGGGTCTTTCTTAGAATAGACATGCATGAGTTTCTGATGAGGCAATCTTTAGTTATTTAGAGTACACTGGTTGAGTGCATGCATGCATCAACTCACTGATAACTCACAATTAGTTCCTCAAACTGTTTGGAACTAATTTAACTGGACTTAACTCAGTAAACTGAGCTAACTAATTACAACTCAAATATAACTCAATATTATCTCCTTAATTAAGGGATAATCTTCTTAATTTAAGGGATAACTGTTGCATGAATTCAGAAAGACTTATAACTTGAATTTCTTCAACTAATTAATCCACAATAAATTAATTAATTATTTCCAAGCAGCCGGTGAGACTAAATTCGATTTTCATCCATAATTTTAATTCAAGAACAAATTAAAATTGGAATATTATGGATTCTATTTTTATCATTTCTTGTTGCTATTTTCAACACCCCCTCTCAACAAGAAAGGAATTCAACTCGATCTCGATCGTGAACCTTTGGAATGTTATGCATGCAACACTTCTCTCTAGTGTTGTTTCTCCAACAACTTCCAAAAACAAAAAAAACATCCAACCTGAATCAGTATGATGGCTATGTCATCAAAGTCTCTGAGTGCTATTGCCTTTGTCAAATGAAAACTTTGTGCTTCAGCTGAATCTACCTTTCTGCACTGTTGTCAATCCTTCTCTATGCTCTTCAATATCTAACTGCTCTAGCCTCTGTCACTTTGATCTATGACTGCATCAATCTCACTGATTCCTCCTGCTACTATGTACTTTGGGCTCCCGTAGAGAGGTACGATCCATGAGATAAAACCTCTTAATGGACCCTGCCCAATTTCAGCCTTCTTGGGACTATCACTTCACATCACCCCACCTCACACCTGGAGGTATGGCTGCATGTGATCCCTCTACCCACTTTGCCAATTGTGGCTCCTCCACAATTGTCCGAGACTTCTTTTGGGGCTGCATGTTGAGAGGTAATTTACTCTCCCTCTCAACCACCAAGTCTCTAACATTTACCTTGCTCCTCAAGGCTTTGCATGCATCTTGAACCTCAAGATCATATAGGTTCTTAACTCGTGAACCGATCTGTTTCACCTGTCTCGTGGTGATGTGTCTAAGGAAAACCTTTCCCTTACTAAATACAACATCGTAGCCTTTGTCCTCCAACATCGTGACCGATACCAAGTTCTTCTTCAGTCCAAGTACATACTTCACATCAGTCAAGGTGATAGGAGCTCCATGCTCCCTTCGAAAAGCAACCGTGCCCACTCCTGAAACACTATACTTTCCATTGTCACCCATCTCTATGCGCATCTTGAGGTCTTTCTCCTCCAAGGTACTGAATAAACTTTTATCGCCGGTCATGTGGAATGAGGCTCCACTGTCAATATATGAGACATAACCCATCATCGATGACACCATGCATGCGAGGAGGGTAAATTCCATTTCGAACTGAGAGGCTAATGCCTCACCTTCCGATCCTTCCAAGGATCCCTTCTTGACTTATTCGATGGGAAATTAGTCACATAATGTCCCATCTCAATTGAAGTATGATATGAATTCGATTTGCACCTACAACCCCAAAATTCAAACTTCAAATTCTCTTCTCTATATACTGTTCACAGCTCCGATAAACTTTGCTCCGATACCATGTAGAAAATTCTCTATATATCAGCTAGCTCTGATACCATGTAGAAATTCTGCAAATTCTCTACCAATATCACTTTGAGACCTCTATAGAAAATATGTCTGTATATTAACTCGATGATGCAATATACCAAAGAAAAATACTATAATCTACTTCTACTATCAATTTGTGGAAGCTTAAAGATTGAGCAAGATTCAAGCTGAACACATATAACCAGAAGAAGAAGAATCAATGCACATGAAACATAGAAAATACTCAGGGGAAAGCCTCAAATAAAAACCCCACTATCTGTATTATCATATAAGGTGGAAGTACATCAGAATTATGCAAAGCCTTATCTCTCACAACTAGCCATCTCTCAGTACAATCCTCCTGGATGTTCACAGGCAACCAAAGCTTCTCACAAGCCTTCCACTTTGCCCTCCAAGCTCCTATTTCCTTGCGTAGTTTCTCCTGGGTGATCCTCCTGTTAGCAAGTGGAAGATTGATCACTCACACTGATCCTACACCCTGTCAGAACTAAGCAATCCTCAAGGAACCTTTCCTTGACTGCATGCATGAGTTTCCTTTATAGGAAAACACATGCAACTGATAGTACACTATCCTTGACTTTAATCTCGACTGGGTCTTTCTCAGAATAGACATGCAGGAGTTTTTGATGAGGGAATCTTCAGTTATCTGGAGTACACTAGTTGAGTGCATGCATGCATCAACTGATTGATAAATCACAATTAGTTCCTCAAATAGTTTGGAACTAATTTAATTGGACTTAACTCAGTAAACTAAGCTAACTAATTACAACTCAAATATAACTGAATCTTATCTCCTTAATTAAGGGACAATCTCCTTAGTTTAAGGGATAACTGTTGCATGACTTTAGAAAGACTTCTAACTTGAATTTCTCCAACTAATTAATCCATAATGAATTAATTAATTATTTCCAAGCAACTAGTGAGACTAAATTCGATTTTAATTCACAATTTAATTTAAGGTCAAATTAAAATTGGAATATTTTGGATTTTATTTTTATCATTTCTAGTTGCTATTTTCAACAATCTAAAGGGCACAATAGAATATGGCTTGTGGTATCCCAAGGGAAATAATCTCATTATGCAAGCCTTTACAGATGTAGATTGGGCAAGAAGTGTTGATGATCGTAAGAGTACTAGTGGAGTAGGATTCTATCTAGGTGGTTGTCTCGTATCATGGTTGAGCAAAAAACAAACCTCAATATCGTTATCTACAGTGGAAGCATAATACATTGTAGTGACAACTTGTTGTACTCAAGTCCTTTGGATGAAAGAAACTTTGCAAGATCTTCAAGTACAATTCACTGAGCCTATTCCCATGTTCTGTGATAACACCAATGCCATTAACATCTCCAAGAATCCTGTCATGCATTAAAAAACAAAACACATTTTGATAAAATATTATTTTGTTAGAGAACAAGTCACTGAAATGAATATCAAACTTGAATATGCTGGTACAAAATAACAAATCGATGATATCTTCACTAAACCTTTACCTCGTTAAACATTTGAATATCTTCGTAAGAAGCTTGGGATTCTCCCAAGTTCTCATTAGATTTTCCTTATTGAAAATAAAGGGGGAGTGGAAGTGTGTACAGGTTCGCAGAATGGTTGTGTGTTAGGGGGGGTTACCCTTTTCCATTAATGTCAAAGGGGGAGATAAGGCAGTAGGAAGAGGTGCCCTGATCATGAGGGGAGTACTTATGTTGCCATCAATGCCAAATAGGGAGATTGTTGATCTAAAGATGATATGAGGTTGTCATTGATGTCAACCCAAGTAGCATCAGGGGATACCCTGATCTTTCAAGGGAATTTTGATTTGAAAACTTACTCTATTTTGAGTCAAGGATCTTCTATATGGATTCTACTTGTCAAGATGTTTCCGTTGATATATGGCACACCAAGTAATTCTTCACAGTTTGAGAGATATTCATGTTTGAAGTTAGTAACCCCAGTTAGTGGGCTAAAACCTTATGGGGTTGTGGCATGGCACTCATAATTGGTTTTTTCATTGAATAGTCAATAATTAATAATTTTTTAAGCTCCTAAAATCCCTCCAACATTCTCTATAGAAGCCCCTCTCAACTCTATAAAAAGAAATCTCATATATCCTCCAAAGGCAGTGATTGTGGCATTTTCACTATAACTTCATTTCTGCAAAGTCTTGGATTCTGAAATGAAAACCCATTTTATTAAAAATCCTGATGAACATCGTGACCAAATTTCAGATCTTGGTTCGCTATATTTTCGGATATATGATCTGTGGAAGTTAGAGTTTTTGCAGGCTCCCAAATTTCATCTCAAAGAAGTGACCTTGGAAAAATTGTCACAAATCTCTCTCTAAGAAGATGATTGGAATTCTGTAAAAAGTGGTGGATAGTGCAAAAACTGTAGTTTTCTGTGTATCAATTTCAGATCTGAAGGAGGAAAAAAATGACACGTGGCATGCCGTACAATTTCGCTCTACTGAACTAGTCCATAATTAGGTCATTGTGAGAGATTGGGCATAACTTTGTCTTGAAGAGTCCAAATTGGGTCAGACCTATGGCATTGGAAAGAAGACTCAGAGGGATACTACATGACCGAAGATCACATATTAGGGATCTGAAATCGCAGATATACATCAGATTAAATATCATGCTCCTAGAAGGCGAGCAAAACTAGATCAAGTGCTGTCAAGGGGTACAAAGGACCAGACTTTCTAGGGCAACAAAGAGAAAGGTGCAGCAAAATGATGCAATTGAGGTAAGCTACAGGTAAGTATATTTTTTATATGCATGTTCATTGCTTAATTACATTAGGTTCTCTGTATTCTAATTTGTTGTTTCTGTTTAGCACTGACATATGCTCTGTAGGATGAGGTAAGTTTTTCTATTATCATGTCATGGGTATTTCCTTGAAGACTTTTTGGAGGTATTATATATTTAGCAAGAGAAGAATAAATCCATAACCTAATGTTTTAAAGAGTGAGAAAGGGTATCATGACAAGAGAAACAATCAAGGTGCGAAACAACAACAAGAAGTTCACCATACGAAGTCTTCAAGTGGGAAGCATTGCATACAATCATTGTACAGAGTCATTGTAAAAGTTGTACAAGTGTCTATCTACCGAGAGTTGAAGAGGCAGTGTTGGGAGGTCTAGGATCATCATTAGGTGGTTGTGTCATAGTTGGGGTTATGGTCTAGTGTGTCTTCTTCTTCTACATCATTCTATATCATTGTAAAGTGGACCATTTTCCCTGGTACGGGAGTCCATTCTTCTTTTATTCTTCTATAGGGTGGTAGGGTGGTGTTAGGCTGGTGCATGAAGTCACCAACAGGTTCAAGTCTGTGAAAACTTTAGGGTGATAGGGTGTTGCTAGGGTGAGTTGTAGCTTATTGGGTGTTGGGGCATCCGTTCAGTTGACTACTGAAGAATCTCGAGCATTGGAGCATCCATCCAGTGGGAGCTGGAGAAGAATTATTTTCTAGAATTCCAGGAAGTTTTGCTTTCATTTCAGTCGGGGCTGAAGATTAAAGAATTTATTAGAAAAGCGTTCGGTGGTTTTTGATCCAAAGTGGGTTTTCCACCTAAAATATTTGTGCCTCATGGGTTCTTTTATTTACTGTTATTACTGCATAAATGTTAATAATAATTGAAGATTAACTAATGCTCTAAAAATATTTAAAAGTGCTAATTGCTAAGGGATACTGATTCACCTCCCCCCCCCCCTTAGTATTTTGCAACAAAAGTAACCGATTACAGACAGTGATACTAGTTAGCGCACAAGAATTGTGCTTTCACCAAGATTTACTTCAAACAACACATATTTTCCATTGATGTATCATGGATTGAAGAAAACAAGTTCTTCATATAGAGGTGAGACGATAGATAACCAAGTATTGATAACTGCACAAGTCCTCTTGTACTTTACCTAGCTTGTTTCATGAGTCACACATGGTTCATGTGAAAATATCCTCATTAGGGGAATTGTGAGGTCTAAAATGGGCCTCCTAAGGAAATTATAAAATAATAGTGGAAATAAGATTAGATTACATCATCAAATTTTAGAGGGAAAAAAATAAAAAACTATTTTTTCAACTTATCTCCCTATGGGTTTACTCAAATTTCGAGTAGCAACACATTGGATGCATAATTGTATTCCTCATCTAAGGAGTATGCATGTTACATATTTTCGATGAACTATGCTACATGAAAAATGAAAAATACATGAAAAACATTACTGCAATCACATTTTTTCATGTATTTCTCATTTTTTGTGTAGCAGTGTCCATTGAAAGTATGAAAAATGGGTACTCCTTGGATGAGGAATGAAATTTTACTTCTAACGAGTAATTCCATTTGAAATTTGAGTAAAACCTTAGGGAGATAAGTTGAAAAAGTAGTTTTATTATTTTATTATTTTTTAAACTTTTTATTTTTTTACTCCAAAAATGGTGAATCATCCCCCATGGTTGACATCATCATCTTGAATCCTATTGGTTCTTATAAAGTTCATTTTGGTTGTACATTTTTCTTATGAGGCTCATTTTAGACCTCAAAATTCCCCTAATGATGGACATAAACAATCAAATGAACAACAAAACAAAGCAAAAGCAAAAGTAAATGTTAGAGAAAGATTTCGGCGAAAATCACATGGAATGTCATTTGTCGACGTGTTTCGAACCAACCAGTGTGGTTCATCATCAGGACAAGTTGTCCTGACGATGAACCACACTGGTTGGTTCGAAACGCGTCGACAAATGACATTCCATGTGATTTTCGCCGAAATCTTTCTCTAACTTAATATGGATCACAGAAGCCTAAACTCTATTAAAAGTAAATGTGTAAGCAATGCGAGTAAGCAAACAAACAAACATGCAAAGTAATAAGAAAAAATGCATGCAAGCAAACAAACCAAAAATAAAACACTACCATACTCCTAAGCTAATGATGCATGGGTCTGCTCATGTGAAGTGATACTTCCAATGCAACCATTGATGCATTGGTCGACCCATGTTGGTGAAGGCATGGTTCGCGAACAACACAACTATACGAAACATGAAGGATATAACAATGAAGACAAACACACTCCGAGTTTAAATGCGTCTACAGGACATAAATGAGTGCAAGTGCTTGACATGCAATCCGTGGAATTACCATGGTGCTGTATGACACTGCGTGTAGATGTTAACTATACTCATACTCTTGAATGTGAGATGCAAACAAACAAAAGGAACAAATACAACTTGCGTTGCGCACGTGTGCTCATTGTGTAAGATTCCTCCAATGCATGAGTGATGGGATCTTGTAGTTCAAGTGGAGAAAGTACAATCTGTGTGTGAGATTAATCTCCAATGCATACATATGAATGATGAGGAGCCTTGGGTGTTTCAACAATTTCCTGATCGAAAGTGAAACCAACCTCAGGACAGGGAAGGCTTGACATAACCATCAGCTTAGGCTGAAGTTCCTTGACAGTCTGTGGTGTTTCAACTTTGTCGACAGACAGATCATCATAAAAAGGTGGCTTTGAAAAATCAACTGTGATAGAATCATCATCGTGATCTAATATAGGGGTAAATAGATCATGACATCTACGATAACAAAAAGCAATGATTTCATCGACATCCTCATGATCTAATGAATCAAATAGAGGGGTAGATGAGAAGCGGAAAAATTCACCCTCTGCATTTCCGAAAAATGTAGACGCAAATTCAAGTGGATTTTCAAAGAATGATTTGTCCTCCCCTTTGTTGGATGATGGAATAACATCCATTGTGTTTTGTGAATGATCAACAATGAGTGCATCTATATACGGAGATACACATGCGAAATCAGGGATGGAAGAATCAGCAAAGATGTCAAGGAAACACAGAGGAGGTGTGGACAAAAAGAAATCATCCTTCACCGTGGGTTGACGCTCAGGCTCCTAGTCATACTCTTCATGAATGGCAACCCAAGTTGGTTGTGCAACACAAACTTCGTTGATAACTTGATCCTCGTTAACAACAAGTGTAGAGTCTAGAATGGAAGAACACAAGACAATGCAATTCGGAGGATCAACAAAACAAGAAAATGGAGGTTGAGGTAAGACACCCATGTGACAACCCATGGGGTTCACAACCAAATCTGTGCGAAAATTGAGAGAAGTGATGTTGGGAGGATCTGATAGTTGAATGGACGTGTGTGCATGCTCTCCCACATCACTCTGCAGTGGTGGAGTTGTTTGATGAGAGGACAACAGACATTCACTTGTGACAGCAACCATGTCCATCTATGATTGGGTAGCTCCCCCATTGAAGTATGCTGAGCGGGGTTTGAAATTCAACTTATTCTTGGGATTGACAGATTTTCTAAGAAAATATTCAAATCTTTCCATGAGATACAGGAATTTCATCTGATGTTTCAGAGCATGAAACTGAAATACATGGAAGTGGTCCCAAAAATCTGCAGGCGACTACAGTTTTTTGTCAAGAGGTTCTAGATCAAAATGATGGTAAAGTAGACTCAATGAGATAACAGAACTGCTCAAGTGAGTGCATGTTGCCGGGTGGCAGACTACAACACCACCGTTGTGGGGATTCGCGAAGTGTGTATGCAAAGCAACAGGTTGGCCTCTTCATCAAAGAAGTCATCTGCATTATCAAGAAATGCATAGAAGGCTTGTAAGTATGTCGGTCAGGCCACTTCGCCTTCACCATCATATTTGAATTTCGACAAGAGATCAAAAAAATCCCTCGTGATGTCAAGAGATTCGACATGCGAAAAACATCGTGGAGGAAAAAGTTTGACAGTATCCATGACGGATGTATGAAGATTCAAAACAGGATGAGAGGACATAGCTGTTCATCTAGCCCTCCTTCTAGCGCCGTAAATGTTGATGGTGCTGGACCTGCCAATGTGTCAGGGGATCTCCCCGATAAGAAGTCCCAACCAGACCTCAGACCATTTGGTGTAGGAGTCCCAGCAGTGGATTGTACGGAATCGCCTTGATGACAGTTGCATGCAAAGGTAAGTAAGATGTCTTTGTTGGTAGCAAGGGTGTGACATGCCCAACAAGCCAAGGAAGGTGCATGAATGGTTCTAACACAAGGAAGGTGGAGTGAGTGCGCCCCTTGGAAACCTATGGGAACAACTTGGAAGGGAACACACGAGCAAAGATGCATAAAAAACTGGAAGGCAGGTGAACCAAAAATCCAAAGTGATGGTTAAACCAACAATACATCTCAGTAAGATTCATACATACATATACAGAAAGAGTCTATACATACATGTGTAAGCAAACAAATACATATATCATTAGAGTAACCAAGATAACTGAAATACAATATTAAGATATGCATCAAGTGTGCTGGATCTGTTATATTAAGAAGTGAAAGTTCAAATCATATAGTACAACCATGACCAACCACTAGTCCCGATAATGGAACATTACAGTCACTGCCGCCTGCTCCTCCAAAGAGATGTATTAGCTCTGCATTGTGGAGAAGTCAAGGCTTGTTACAATACTCTCCAAGATTTCTCTAAGATACTCCTATCAGAAGCTTGGCCTCCCAAAAGCCTCTACAATGAGTTATGAGGTTCTATAAATAACAAAGTGTGGGGTGACCCTTGAAATTCCCCTTTGTGATTGTTCACTTACCCTCATGAATCTTCAACTACTCTATGATTTTTACATTCAATTATCAACACTTGGAAACTTTACAATATTTTACATAAAATCGCACATGTACCCATGTGAGACAAAATAGGCTTGATCAATCCATGAAATACATCACTAAGACTCATAAAACTGTGGGAAGACCAACTCTTCAACATCCTCATGATGGTCGACGGTGGTGAACTGATGCCAAGCTTGGTAGTCCATGATGGTGTATGTATACTCTATGCTGACATGTTTCTGGAAACAAACTCTTACTTTTATTGCATTTGGGTACATTAATTTGGATCCTTTGTCCAACTTGTATGATAACATGCGCGTCATCGTCTTGAGTGTGACCAGACCAGCGACATACTGATGCATAGTGTCTGCGCTGGTAGACATGTGCATCAAATCATCAAAGTATGTGTCTAGCTTGAGTCGGACTTGATTCTTTGTCTTTGCCTCAGTGAGTGTCCCAATAGATGGGATCGCATGTGTGCACACAACAAAATCCATGCTTCTGAACACCCTTGCATGGGAGTCCTGCAAACTGGTGATGAATTATGGGAGTTCCTCATAGTTCTGGATCTGACTCCGTATGCGTTCTTTCAACTCTACCACCTTGGGCTTCATCAATTTGGGAAAGTGTAATGTGGCTCCCTTGTATCTCATTATCCATGTTTGCATGCGGTCAACAACAATATGTAGGTTTGACAAGATATGTTCTCTCCTAGCACAGTGTCGCTGCCAACCATTGAGATGGACAACTGCCTTATGCATGGTACCAAATCTGGAATACAACATCTGCATGAATGTATCATTCTGTTCAGTTTTGCTATAATCTATTCTCCTCCTTGCTTGGTTGTCTATAACTCAACCATTCGCTCTTTCTCTAATATAAAGAAGCAAACACTTGAGCTGGTGGCTTCAGCATATGCTCTGGAGCATTGGCCAATGCTGTTGGATGTTTGTGTATGTCATATACGATCACGAATTCTTCGAACTAAGCAGGATATGTGTGGACATCCGGAGTAGCCATTCTGCGCGATTGTACAACTCTATGTTGTGACTCGTCGAATGATATGATGTGCATCTCTGTTTCCGGATTGTCTCTAAGGATCTTAGTATCTCCTTGGTCGCTCAGGACTTGCTCTGCTTCCTGATTTGGTGAAGCCAATGGGTTGACCTCTTGGTTGAAAGGCATGAGGTCAATATCTTTCTCTGAATCTGGCTACTCCATCTCCGTATCCATCTACTCCAATATCTATTCAACCTCTTGAGCGAAGTCCTGCTCCTATGACTGCTCATCCTGCTTGCTATGTGCCAGCTGCTCGGATGACTCTATAATCTGTATGGGTCTAGTTTCATATATCTATGCATACTGCAACACCTACTGTGTCTATCCTTACTGCGCTTCATTCTCATATTTGCGTAGCTCTTGTTCTTCCTGGAGTTGTTGCTTCAGCTCTTGCAACTCCTTCACTGTTTCCTCCATCCTCTGTTTATCTCTCTACCTTTGTGAGTTCCTCTTGTTGTGTTGTCGCCTCTTTGCCTCTATCTCCAAATATTATTTCTCCATAAGTGGGTCTGCTTTGAACTTGCAACTTTGTTTTGCCTTTGCGCTGTCAACAATCTTTCTCTTGCCTTTGTCACACGTAAGTATGTTACCCCCTGCTGCTGCTGATGATGGTGCTCTCCTAGAAGCTGCTTCGTGCTGCTTCGCTAACCACTCTACAGCTATGCCGGCCGATTCATTGGGCCTAGAGAAGCTATGGAAATATCTCCATGGGTCTTCCTCAGCCCAATGACATGCCCTGTGGATCCAAGGAAATTGCACTCTCATACAATGATCCTTTACAAAGCAATGTGGGTTGTATGGATTGAATCTTCTGGGGCCGAAAGTAAATCTTTTGAACTCTTCTGTCTCAGCTTCAACATGCTTGAGATTTCATATCTCATACAACCCGATCTACAATAGAAGAGTAGGCCAAGGTGCCTTCTTCTTCTGATGCAGTCTAGCGGACAGTCTTGTCGAGATGTGGTACAACACTTCTTGCATGATGAGCTTGTCCATGGAAAACTTCGGTAAAACATGCAAAGGATTCTCCGCGCTGTACACACGTATGAATGTGCCAAAAGGTGAGGCATACCAATCCGATATGTCGAACAATGGCTCCATTGTTTCCTTCAACATGCAAGGTGGATCCTGCTCAAATATCATCTTGTACACTGGGGTGAAAAAATGGCCTTACAACTGTGTGATGACTTTGCAAGAGCTGTATTCGGAAAACAGTTTGCAATAAGTGTGTGCAGAGGTTTCTGCTGATGTCCATGCCCACTTCAAGCGTGAGAACTTCTGATGGGCACAGATTGCATCCAAGATGTTTGTGGACATGTATATTTCTACTTGTTGACCTTTGGGTGGCTTTCGAGCTCTTGTTACCTGTTCCTTCAGCCTGTGAGCCAACATGTTGGATCAGTTGCATGGTTTTCCTTCACTGGCCAGTTGGCTCAACGCGATCACCCAACTCTGAGAGAAGGTCTCCGTGCTCTCTTTGCCATACAAGCAGCATTAAAAATGACCAAGTTCTAATATTCGTTCTGCAATATCTTCGTCTTGTAAACCTGGTTGGGTGTCATCCTGAACTTGGCTGGCTCCTTTACCCAACACTTCAAGATATCCCTGGAGTTTTCACTATTGTTGGGTCTGCTGAAGGGTGTCTCCATTATGATCACTGGCTACGGAAAGTGGTACATATGCTGATAGTCATGTGCCCTGAAGGTAACAATCTATGTCCCGTCGACACTTCTTAACACCATCATCTCGAGATCAATGTGCGAGATGATCCAATGTATCATGTTTGCGCATGGAAACGCGGGATACCTGCATGAAATCTGGTACAAGCCAGACTTGTGAATGTTCACATAGACCTTGCGATCTTCAAGATATTCCTCAAATGTGTTTGAGAATGTATCATTGATGTCATGCCATTTTAGCTTGATGTCTTTGTCTACGATCAGCTTGGTGTCTTCGTAAATCGGTAAACTCATAGACACTTGCTCAACTGTATCTCCAATTGCGCTTTTGTCAGTGTCCTTTGACCTTTCTCTCTTGGAGTCCATTGAACCTGAACTGCTGAGAGATGAATGAACACCTACTCTACCTAGAGACACTGCGACATGCATGGCAATAAATCTATTACTTCAAACCAAATCAAACTTGAGGACTAATATGCAACATACCCGGGAGACTGATGGCAAGGATTGTGCAATTTTCACTGGGAGGCCAGGAAACTGACTTCCAAAACTGCACAAAAGGAATTCCACACTATCGAGAGGCTCGTTTACTATCGGAATTGCACAATGCACAATCCAGGCTGGCCTTCTGGGGGTTGAGATTGTGTAATGAACAATTTCTATCAACAAGGCATGCAGGCCTAGGGACTGTATTGCGTAATTTTCTGGGCCAACAGAGCACTGCCTCTCAGGTTTGCATAGAGCAAGCCCGGAGGACAGTGTCTGTCCAATTTTTTGCTTTTTCTGGGAGGAAGGAAAAGCCTTCCCTCTCAGAAATGCACAATGTTGTATTCGTAAGGCAGGGCTCGAGCCAAGGTTGCCCAGACCCATTGACGGGCGACTGAAAACATATGAAGATTTGAATGCATGGAAAAATTGATTGTAAGCAAGAGTGAATGATCATGCATGCAAAAAATGAATGCAAGATTCAGAAAATGGGAAAACATGCATGCCTGTGAAACAGGTCGTCGAATCGATAGTCATCAGTGAAAAACAATGGCATGCATGCGACAACAGTAAGATGCAAACAAAAATTGAAACGGTGCTTGTACATGCTAACATGCATGCAAATGACAATAAGCATTCACATAAATCAAGAAAACAACACTCACACAAGACAAAACACAAAAAGCGAAAAAAATGTTGCAAAAGACATGTAAGGGAGACTTACCCAGAAATCGCTGAGCTGAATGTGTCAAAGACTCCTAGATGTGCTATGGGATGTCAGAGCTCCAAGATCAATGTCAAGAATTAGATTTGCAGCATCGAATAAATCAGTTTGAGGCTTATGACGTGCATGCCACAAATATAGGAAAAAGTGACACTTGGAGGGAAGTTTCTAAAATGATCTTTGCATGTAACCTCTTGATGCTAAAAATAGATCCCTAAAATATAGAAATACTTTTTGCATGTTAATTTTTGCTATTTCTGGAAAAGTAGCCCATGCTTGCAAATCAATTTTGCTGGGTCCCGGAGGGAAGCGGTCAACATAAAGGCATATGCAACAACCTAGAAGATTTGGAGAGTTGGCTGAGCTGGGCCGGTTGTCCCTGAGGGATTATGTAATTTCTGGGGTCAGCAGGTGACTTCTCTCCAGAATTGTAAAATTTCTGGGCTAAGCTGTAGTGTCAGGCCAGATTGCCTAATTTTGTCTGGGGAAGCCTGTCTGATTGCTCTGCACAATTTTGGAGCTCAACAGGCTGCCCAATAGATTTGTGCAATTTTTGGATGGAAGGATGGTTCCCTTCTAGAATTGCACAATTTTCTAGGGGAGCTGCTCAACCAACAAATAACTTAAGTCTGGAAAGGCAACCTGTGAAGGGAGTGAAGCAAACTGACATGCACAAGTTGGAGAGCCATTGAAAAACAAATGAAGCCTATGTACTTGACAGTGCAAGACATGCTGCTAAGGATGGTCGGTAGGGAGGCTCCAAAACGAAGCTAAGGAAAAATTTTGGAGGGTGGTTGTAGTTGCTACAACAATATACAATGGACAAAGTCGCAGAGCTACTACGGGATTATCAGGACTTGTTTCCAACCAAGTTCTCTTATTTGAAAGGGATAGTGGGGGATTTGGGCATCATGAAGATCACTCTAAAGCCCAATGCAAAGATAATAAAGTAGCGCCCCTATTGATTGAATCCTAAGTATAAGGAAAAAGTGTGCGCTGAAGTGGATAAGATCGAAGAGTCGGGTTGGGTTAGTCCCATGGTGGTTTAGGAAAAGAAAACGCAAGGTGAAATTCGGATATGCGTAGACTTGAGGAATTTGAATCTTGCGTGTGTCCACAATCCATTTCCTACTCCATTCATAGATGAAGTACTAGAAAATGTTGGAGGTCAGGAGGCTTACTCGTTTACTAATGGGTTCTTAGAGTAACATTAGATCAAGATTGCATCAAAGGATAGAAGTAAGACTACCTTCGTTACTTAATGTGGGTGTTTCCAGTATACATTTATGCCTTTCAGACTTAGAAACGCCCCTGCAATATTTTCTAGGGTGGTAGTTGCAGCCTTCAAAGAGTTTATTCACAAGTTTTTAGAGGTATACTTCGGTGATTGGACTGTGTTAGAGCTAGTTAAGAGACATGTTTCTAGTCTTCGCCTTATGTTGGATACATGTCGAAGGTATCATATTTCCTTTAATATGAAGAAATTCATATTCTGTGTACCATATGGGATACTATTGGGCCATGTAGTCTATAAGCAGGGGTTGATGGTAGACCTTTCCAAAATTGCAGTAGAAGGCCCAACCATTGAAAAATTGATCAAGGAAGTGTGTTAAGCTGCTACGCAGGGGACACCAGATCTACAAGTTTTGAAGATTGAATTTAGAGAGATGTAGGAGAAGATCAAGGCACCATCAAATGAGTGACTTGAGGATGAGTCATGACTTTGTGTTGGGGGTCTATTGGGACAGGGTCCCCTGGGGTCAATTTTATAATAAATTTTGTTATCTATGTAAAGTCTTCGCATTTTAAGGAAGCGGAGCGCGAAGGTTGTAGAGGTCAAAAGGGGCTTTAGGAAGGTCAAATCCCCTTGGTTTGTTAGAAGTTAAGATGTTTTGTGACCTGCCCATGGTTCAGGAACCATGGTATTGTAATGAAAGAAGCTATATAAAGGAGTTATAGAGAGTCATAGGAAGTCAATTAATAATGGAAGATCTATGTATGGGCAAGTAATCTAAGGCAGAAGAGTCTATTTTCTGTACTTAGGTGAAGAGGAAGGCTCCTGCAACTATGTGTGCGAAGAACTTAGTAAGTCTGCAGCTAAGTGCACTGGCCGCTACAACCGTGCGCATAGGGAAGAAAGAGTCTGTAACAGAAGGATTGATCATAATAGAGACTATTTTGGAGCCATATTTGTGTATATTAGACTTTCTATTTACTTATGCATTTTCTATGTATTCGCCTTGTTTTATGTAATTATATGAAGAAACAATTATGTGGTGTGCAAAAGTAATAGATCTGCTACTTTACTTAATGATATGAATGTTTAAGGCAATCATCGCAGGGTTAGAAGTTGTTATCTGGAAGTTATCTTAATTTCCGCATTTCAAGGGTTAAGGTTCGCGAAGGTCGGGATAAAGCCCTAGAAGTAACAAGAACCCATCACACAAACATTTGGATGAAAAAACCTGGTTTTGTTATCCCCCAATACTACTTTGGGTGAGACTGCAGCCTGCGCTACGTGGGTTGTTTCTAAAAGGGCCAACAGTGAATGGTTTTGTTGGTTGGCACAACTAACTCTAAAGCTAGGTATAGACCCCCTCAAGCCAACAAAATGTTTAGTATTTGACGACCGAGAATGAGAAATTGGAAAAGAACTTGCAGGATGTCAGGAAAGTGGTAAAACAACTCTTAGCATCAACACAGAATGCAATTTCTCCATTGGGGGAGATGAGAGCAATGATACTTGATGAATTATAACCATTTGGAGAAACCATGCAGAAGCTTTATGACGGGTTTGTCACCGTGCATAAATAAGTTGTCCGTTTGCATGGCCTATAGTAGTAGAGAAAAGAGTTTGTTAAAAATCTCGAAAACATACATGCTTCCATTGCCTATGTACAAAAGTGGATAATGTGGTTCAAAGGGTCCCCTCTTAAATTAGTGAAGAAAATGAAGCCACAGGCATAGCTGGAGAAAGAAAAGTTTCAAATGTTGATTTAGAACAACAAGTAGCTCAACTTATTCATTGGCAGCACACAAGCCTCATATGTGTGGTTGTACAATAGTTTGGATGTCCTAGTGAGAAAACACCAAATCTCATCGATCAGTTCCCTCACCAAAGCTAAACCCAAGAACCAAGTTTGACATGAGGTCGAAGAGTACTTGGAGCATATAAGATAGGAAGCCACAAGGGAAGACTTGGATCAATGGTCCTATCAAGGTAAAAAAAATGTTGCTCATGCTTCAGAATGCATTGGACACATGTTCCAAGACAGTGTACCCGGATGCCATGGAGGCTAGATTCTGCTTCCAACAAGACACTGTGAAGTAGTTTGAGGGCACTATCACACAGTACTAAGCTTGGCACCAATATGTGACCGAGAAGCAGCAAGTGGAGATTGTTGGGATATACTTCTCCCAAACTCCAACATCATAGTGTTGTGTATTTTTACATTGTCTCTACCCTGTTTTTTCTTATATGGGTATGAGTGGAAAATGTAATATTATTTGTAATTATATTGTATTTGAAATTTCAAGTGTCAATATTGGAATATGAAAATTCACCATGTAATGTAATGAGTCATTTTGTAAATAAGTTGAAGAGTCATGAGTATATTCCAAAGGTAAAAAAGGGGAGTTTAAAAATCACCCCCTATTGTTATAAATAGAACCTCATAACTCATACAACAAGATTTTGCTTTTGGCTAGGCTTAGGATTAGAAAGATCTTGGGAGTATTGTGAGGAGCTTTGGCTTCTCCATATCATAGAGAGAGTATACTTCTTTGGAGGAGTAGGTGTTCTTGATTGTAATGTTCCACTATTGGGGCCAGTGGTCGTCAATGGCGTATGTATGGATGGAACTTTCACTTATAATAATAAAATCAGAACCATCACACTTTCATCCATATGTTGTTAATATAGTAGGACTATTCTTGTTGTATTGGCAATGTATGTCATTTAACTTATGCATATGCTTATGAAATATTTTTTTGCATTTGTACAAATATTGTTGAATGCATGTTATTGGATTAACTCATCACTTTAACTTGTGTAATACTCCGCATCTTAGCTTGTGATGTCATTTCTCTCATGTGTTCCTTTCAAGCTGCATACTATTACAGGCTTCCAAGGGGTTCACTTCCTTTTCCCTTTATGTGTTGGAACCTTCATGCATCACACTTGACTCTCCATAGGGTCACACACTTTCTCTTACCCAAAGTTATCATACTTATCATACTCCTACGCCAAATGGTGTGAGGTCTAGTTGGGACTTCGTATTGAGGAGATCCCCTAAATATTGGTGGGTATAACATTGTCAACAACCCCTTATCCTAAAAGATTAACCGAAGTAAAAAATACTCCTTAGTCTAAATTTGATTTCTTGAAGGAGTTCAAAAACTTTCATGTTTGGATTCCCTTCAATCAATCTGAGATGTTCAAATTTATGCTTAAATAGTTAGAGAATTATGTGTTAAAAACCAGGTAGGAAACCTTGATACCCCCTTACTATACATGTAATTGGAAAACTATCAGAGTTAATGTTAGGGGATAATACACCTACTAAATATGAAGATCTTGGGAACCCAATAGTAGTTGTTCATATTAGAAGAACAACTCATCCAAATACCCTAATTGACCTAGGAGAAGCAACTAATATAATAACCATGGACATTGTTGAACTACTTGGGCTTACCAATTGAGACCAACTCCCATTATTTTATAATTGGAAGATAGGTGTAAGATCTAACCTGAAGGAATACTAGAGGATTTTATTATTTCAATATATTCTTGGTAGCATATAGTGAAGTTCATAGTGTTACAACCTAAAACACATCAAGGGGGACATCTCTTGATTTTATGCAAGCCATGGCCTTCCACTGTAGATGCTTTTATTGGATGTAGATCTAGGTGTATGACCATATCTAATGGAAACACTACCAAGGATATTGGTCTTTACCCTCTAGCTAAACTGAGTTTGGAATGTGAGAATCCTTTATGGTCTGATTTTGAACTAGAGGAAGCTAGTGTACATCTACTACTCACTGTAGTAAAAACAATGTGTTTTAAAAATGGGACTAAGGATGATATTATTAACATCTTCATTAATGACAAGTATGTTGCTACACCAACATATTGGTTGTTAAGTTCTATGATAGACGAAAGTGAGGAAGAGACTCTTGATTATAATGTTATAAAATGAATACTTACAACCCCTAGTCTTAAGGGTGTTCCAATAGAGATGGAGCCTAGGAAGACCTTAAATATTAGCCCTAATTTCTCTCCTACACAAAAAGAGAGATTACTGCAGTCACCGAGAAAGAATAAAGAAGCCTTTATGTGGGATTATAAGGATATGAAGGGTATCCATCCTACTTTTTGCACTCATCACATTTATCTAAAGGAAGGATCTCAACCTCTCAAAAAACCTCAACTCAAAATGAATCTAGCCTTGAAAAGTTTTGTCAAGGAAGAACTTCAAAATTTCTTAAATGTAAACTTCATCTATTCGATTTTTGATAGTCAATGGGTATCACCAATTGTGATTGTCCCTAAGAAAAACAGAAATAGGCGAGTTTGTGTGGATTATAGTGAGATGAACAAAGAAACTCAAAAGGATAATTTCCCATTACACTTTATTGATCAGGTCCTAGATACTTTGTCTGGTAAATTATACTGTGATAGAAAAAGAGTTTTTTGTTGTTTTCATGCTATCAAAAAATTTAGGAATTACATCATTGATTACTAGAATTTTATGCATATTGACCACTCTACTATCTAATTTTTAATGAATAAACTAGTTCCTAATGTTAGGGTTACTAGGTGGTTGTTGTTATTCTAGGAATTCGATATTACCATTGTAGATAAATGTGGGAAGGATAATTTCGTTGCAGATTTTCTTTCTAAATTGACTAGTGTTACTAATGATCTACCTATTAAAGAATCTTTCCCAGATGAGTATATTTTTGCAGTATCCACATAATCACCTTGGTATGCAGGACTGCCAATTACCTTATTACATGAAATCTTCCCCATCACCTTTCTCTAAGGGAGAAGAGAAAAATCATTCAACAAAGTGTCTGGTATTTTTGGTTGGATGGCTACCTCTTCCACACTTATTTTGATTGGAAAATTAGAAGGTGTGCGAGGGAGATTAAGATTCATGATATTCTCAAGGCTTGTCATGAAGAGCCTTGTGGAGGAAATCTTGCAAATAGAAGAACATGTCATAAGGTGCTTTAGATGGCCTAATTTCTGCCTATTGTGTTCTGAGATGCAAGGAAATATGTGAAGGATTGTGATAGTTGTCAGAGAATGGGTCAGCCTACTCAATCAGATAAAATGTCGTTACAGCCTTAATTAGTGATCGAGCCATTGGAGAGATGGGATTTTGATTTTGCGAGACCAACTAATCCCCCATCTCAGCTAAATACTTATATTTTTGTATGCACAAACCGTCTCACCAAGTGGGTGGAGGCAAGAGCACTCACTAGGGAAGATAAATGTGTTGTTTCAAACTTTTTAGTTGAAGAAAAAATTTCTCGGTATGGAGTAGCAAAGGAGATAGTTATAGATGTAGGAGAATGTTTTACTTCTCAGCTGATACAAGACCTTGTCAAAAAGTATAGGATTCATCACTGAGTTAATTCACCTTACCATACATGGGTGAATGGGCAAGTAGAAAGTAAAAATAAGGTGCTTGAAATTATTCTCATGACGACCATGGCAAGCCACCAAATATACTGCATCGAGAGACTTCCAGAAGTGTTAAGGGTTTTTAGAACTACTTGAAGGAACACTACAAGATTCTCTCCCTATGATTTTGTATTTGGTAAGAGTCATATTTTTCCCATTTAATTTGAGATAAAGGCACTTAGAACTTCTTTGGAGGTGAATTTATACTTGACTGCAACTCAGAAACATCGACTGGAACTATTGAATGAGTTATATGAGAAGCACTTAACTATTGTGCAACGAACATATATTATCCAGCAATGGTGTTCCAAGTGGCATGATAAATTTATTAAGAAGGAGGAGCTTTCTAAGGGTGATTGGGATTTATTATATGACTCCAAATTTAAGGATTTGAAAGGGAAGTTTTGCACGAGGTGGCTAGGTCCTTATGATGTAGATACATTTTTTGATAATGGGACTGTGAAATTCACAACCATTGATGGGTCTGAAACATATTTTCTTGTCAATGGATACCATTTCGAGTTGTATCATAAACCTACTTCTAAAGATTCATTTGTCAACATTGTCTCATATGAAAATTCAGACTTTCAAGTTGTTGGGGCAACAAAACGTTTCCTCCGTAGCCAACCATTTTTTTTTTCATTATTTGAAAAAAAGAAAAGAAAAAAGAGGAACATAAAATAAAATTTCTAATGGTGAAAACCCCCTCTCGGGCGCCATTGAATGAATGTGGTGGCTGAAAAACAACTTGTTGGCAGTCAACACATCCTTTTTCTTCTTCTATAATAGCATTATGATATCTCTTATTTTTTATCTGTAATTGGTTTACTATTTAGTATTACTGCTATGACAGACTCAATATTTATCAATAATCACAAGCTACTACATTTATCACGATCTTGCATGCAACAAACTTAACTGATATAACTCTCCAGAATTTTGTTGATACAATCGTGGACATCTTGAAGCCACTTTTACAACTTTATATAGTTTTGTTGATATAGATCAATGACATTTTTATCTGTTTACCATAACAAGCTCACATATTTGTTTTTGCATTAACATGGTTGAAAATTATGTTTCTATGTTGATACATCTATTTTTTTTGGCACATAAGTTTCTCTTTCATCGCATCATTTTAATGGAAGAATTCACCAATAGAAATATGCCATGAAGGAAATGTTGCACAATGTCAATCAAGTCATTATGCTTGTACAATTCTCACATCAACATAATGTTAAGTTGATTATAGGTACACTTTTTATCATCTACATGCATTTTTGGAATTAAGGTTGACATGAATCCTTGACACATATGTCGAGGACGGTTGTTATCATTAATTTGGTGAGGGAATGAATTGTATTTATCAGAAAATGCACCATATCACTATCCCAATTTAGTAACTACCGATTAAATACAAGGAAAATACCTTCTAGTGGAGGCTATAACAGAGGTTTTTAGTATTATAAAACTGGCAAAAATTGTCAAAAAACATCCACTAAAAGATATGCTTGTGATAGCATTTTTTTAGTGAAGATTATAACAAAACTTCATTACAATTGAAAAAATCTGGGTGCCTGGAGGTTTTAACAGATTTTTTTTGGTGTTCTTCATGGAATAAGTAGCACTGGTGTGCTACATATATAGACGCATCAGGTTTCATACATAACTAAAATCACCAAGGCATTGAATTGAAAGAACACCAGTGTGTAATATATACCACATCGGGTGCTAATAGATATAAAAAATCCTCGGGGCATTCATATAAGGAACGACACAGGGGCACACAAAAAATAGACGTTCTTCATTTTTTGGCTCTGCATGACACACACTAACCAATACATATTATTTAAACTTACATAGAGTTCAAACATATTAATTTTGTAAATAATTTACAAAGAACTTGCCTTTTGTACTTTTTTCGATGTGCCATCATTGTGTCGGTCAGTATTTTTGCTACTTGACACATTCTCAGACATTTTTTATCAGTATACAACATGTATCATTCAATACAGAAGCCATTAAATATATTTTATAAATAAATCAAATAATCGTCAGAAAAAAAGAGGTCTGGTAACCAATGTGTTTATTTGAAAAAATTCACTTGTGTGTTTGTCCCATTAAACGCATCGGGCATTTAATTGTTCAGCACCGTCAAGGAAAATTAATTTTTAAAAATATTTTAAAATTATGACGGTGTGATTTGTAACGCTGAACGCACCGCAATGATTTAATGGTGCTATTTGGAAGAGGCGCGTCAGTGCGTTATATTACACCAGGAGCAACGGTGAACATAATGGACATAATTGTGAACCAATTTGTTATATTAAACAGGGTGCATCGTGGAACATATATCCGTTTTTTTTTAAACGGACAGGGTTGACAGGGTATGGATTTAATTCAATAAGTGATTCCCTTACTTTACATGTCAAATGCCTTATGTATAGTAAGTACACAAACCCATTAGATCTAAAATTCCTAAAATGAAAAACCCTAATTGTGAAGTGGTAGAGTAAGTTAAACCCTAAGGTGAAATTTTGCAAGCAGAAGCAAGGGTTTAAGGTAAGTATTGGATTTTTTATTTTGTTTTGTTTGTTTTTTTCTAAATTTTAATTAAATTTAAATAGGAACAAAGATCATAAAAAAATTTGCTAGTAAAATCTACAGTAAATTTTTTGTTATATAGGGTTTTTATTTTATTTTTCTCCTAAATTGTGAATAAATCTAATAGAAATTGTAAAAAAAATTAACAGTAAAAATTTAAATTTTTTGTTATCTGGGGTTTTGAGTGAATCACCATACAAATTCCGATCTTTCTGTGTTCCAAAATATTTTTCTGCTCCACAGTGCTCCCAATATCTCTCTCTTGCAAATGATCTCTCTTTTAATTATGTAGATTTTTTTGTAGATTCAACAACTCATGTGATATAGTAAAACATAAGACAAGACTCTACTCTACTCTTTACATCAGAAACCAAAAATTATCGATGAAAACAATAATAAAAAAGAGGAATAATATCAATTGCACATAACACAATATTTCTCTAGGTAAAGCAACTGGTCAAAACCTCGATTATCTATACTGCAGTAATAAAAAATCTGAGAAGAAAATACAATGCTTTTTCTCACTAGAACAATCCTTGCACAAGTATGATCAACTCTTTGCCTCACAAGGCCACTCTAGCCAAAACTTATCCAATTTTTCTGCCTGCCAAGCCCCTATTTCCTTAAACAAAGAGTAGCAACCCATATTTAATTGGGAAATCCTTCTTCCAAAACTACGCAATCCAAACTTAGGTCCTCAACTGATTGCATGCATGATCTGTATACCTCGGAAAATCATATAACTAATAGTACACTATCCTTGTACTCTAGTCTCAACTGGTTCTTCCTCTAAGTGACATGCACAAATGATTTGTGAGTGAGTATTTAGTTAAATGTTGTGGCAATAAGGATACATTAGTGCACTGACTCACTACTAAACCTCTACTAGTTCCTCCAACAATTAGAACTAGTTTAACTGACTATAACTTGGTTGAACTGAGTTATCTAATTACAACTCTAAAGAACTCAACCTAGACCCCTAAAATTTAGGGATCACACTTACATGACTGCAGATATACTTCCAACTCGAAATTCCTAAGTTAATTAAGTAAATTAAACTTAATTAACTATTTACAAGTTGCTATGAGAATAGAATTCGATTTTAATTCACAATTTAATTCAAGGGCAAATTAAATTGGAATTTCTTGTTGCTATTCTTAACACTCCCTGTCAACAAGAAAGGGATTATCATCTACCCTGATCCTGTCTCTGTGAAACTCAGATTTACATCTTGACAATTCCTTTGTTAAAATGTTAGCATCTTGTTGAGTCCGTGGGAATGTACTCCAACAACATAATCCGCCTCTACACGGAATCTCGAAGACGCTGATACCGGATATCAATATACTTGAATCGATCATGAAAAACTGGATTTTCAGAGAGTTTGATACAACTCTGATTATCACAGGAAATCATAGTTGGATCCATATGCGGACCAAACAAACCAACCAAAATCTTCCTCATCCAGATGGCCTCACATGATACTTGACTAGAAACCATGTACTCTACCTCTGCCAAACTGAGTGAAACTGATCTTTGTTTCCTGCTATACCAAGAAAAAACTGCTGACCCAATACTGAAGATTCCTCCTGATGTGCTCTTTATTTCAGATGGAATCCCTACCCAATCTACATTGGTGAAGCCTTGAAGCTTCACTCCCTCTGTCTGTCTGTACCACAATCCATACTGTGTAGTTCCTCTAAGGTATCTCAACACATGCTTTTCTGCCTTCCAATACAGCTTGGTAGGCCTAACCATTTCTTGACTAAGTTAGTTAACTGCATAACACATGTATCGTTGTGTGTTCACCAAATACATGAGTGAACCCATAAGCTTCCTATAAACAATAGCTTCCACTAATTCACCTGAAGTAACATCCTCCTTCCTCCAGTTACCTGCCAGAGGAGTCTCCATGGGTTTATTGCTCTCCATGTGGAACTTTTTTAGCATCTTGTTGGCATACTTTCCTTGAGAGACAAAAAGTTCCCCATCACCTTGCCATACTTCCATGCCCAGAAAGTAGTGAATGAGCCCCAAGTCATTTATTTTGAACTCTCTTACAAGTTCCTCCTTGTGAGACTTGATCAACTTATCATCACATGTCAGAATCAAATCGTCGACATATAAAAAAAATAGAAAATTTACCTTCCACCACAATATGGTACAAGTTCACACCTACTTCACTTTTGGTGAATCCCAACCCGGTGAAGTAGATATCGATCCTGGTGTACCAAGCATGGGGTGCTTGCTTCAACCCATACAACGCTTGCTTGAGTCAGCACACATGCGACTCACAGTCAAAGGTCTTAAAACCTCCAGGTTTCTTAATGTACGCCTCTTCCTCAATCATGCCATTAGGGAAGGTTGCCTTTACATACATTTTATTTATCTTCTAACCCATTTGTGCTAATAGTTCCAAAATGGATTCGATTGATGAGCACCTTGCAACAGGAGTAAAGGTCTCATCATAGTCAATCCCCTGTACCTGAGAAAAGCCTCGGGCCAAAAACTTGGTTTTATGTTTCTCCACACTACTATTCACTGCTTTCTTTACCTTGTAAATCCATTGGGAGGACACCACTGAATTGTATTCCGTTCTTGGGACCACATCCCAAACACTGTTACAAACAATGGAGTCATACTCCTCTACCATGGCATCAACCCAAACCGGTTGCTGCACTACCTACTCAAATAAATATCACTATGTCTCAACACATATGCTCATAAGAGACATGTATCCAGTGTACCTCTCAGGTGACCTCCTCTACTTGCGTTGTGATGTTGGTGCTCCCACATTCTCTCTCGCATCCTGCAATAACCTATCAGCCTCTCTGGTGCACTTTCTCCAATATTTGGAAGACTCTGCCGTAGTGGATGTCTCCACTCCCAAGTCCTCTACATGTGGCTGTTCCACATCAATTTGAGGCTCCTCCTTAGGAGCTAAAATATCCTCAATTGCATGTAGTTGAATCTCCCTTTCAAGGGAACATTGCATGGCCTTCTCTTCATCGAATTTAAAATCCCTGCGAACCACTGTCATCCTGTTGGTCAGAAGATACACCCAATAGTTGTGAGGTGTATCAATGTACCCCACAAATATCCCCAATTTTTTTTCCACACAAGCTTCTTTGTGCATCTTTGCTCACATGGAAATATACCGATGAGCCAAAAATCCTAAAGTGATCCACATCTGGTCTCTTCCCTGAGAAAGCCTCCTCTAGTGTACTCATTCCAAGAATTTGATGAAGGCTTATGTTTTGCAAATAAATAGCTGTGTTGCATGCCTCAACCCACAAGTGTAGTGGTAGGCCCTGATCATGCAACACTTCCCGTGATGCCCCTACAATGCTTCTATTATTCCTTTCATCCACCCCATTTTGATGTGGGTTATGGGGTGCTATCAACTCTCGTTTAATCCGTTCTGCCGCACAAATCTTTTTGAACTCATTTGACACATACTCTCCACCGTTATCACTCTTGAAAGATTTAACCTTCTTGCCAATGTCTTTCTCGAGCAATGCTTTAAATTCAAACAACTTTGCAAAAGTTTGATCTTTCTTCTTCATGAAAAAGATCTAGCATTTACGAGAAAAATTGTCAACAAATATAACATAATACATATGTTTGGTCATGGATGCTGTCGATAATGGTCCACGCACATATAAATGAACTAGATCAAGGATCACTTGTGCTTGTCTGTATTTTTCGTGAAAGGAAAAGTTGTTGAATTTTCCCAAAGCATGTGTCAACTTGCTCTAATGTACCTTTGGGAAGACTGGTAGAAATTTTCTGCATGATTTTCAAAGCACCATGATGGAAGTGACCCAACTGCCTGTGCCACAAATCACCGATGTCTCGGCTCTACACCTTCTCTACTTTCATGCTCAAGGTAGCACAATATTCTACCTCCAACTTGTAGAGATTCTTCACTTGAATTCCTATCCTCTTTTCCTGTCTTGTGGCTATGTGATGAAGGAATGCCTGTCCCTTACTAAAGATCACATCATAGCCTCTATCCTCCAACATGGAAACAAATACCAAGTTCTTCTTCAAACTAGGAACATACATAACATCTCTTAAAGTGAGGGGAGAATTCGAATCCCTCTGAAAGGTAACTGTACGCAACTCGATAGCACTATACCTCCCATCATCACCCATCTCGATATGCATCTATAGATCCTTCTCCTCCAAGTCACTCAAGAGATCCTTGTTACCAGTCATGTGGAAAGAAGCTCCATTGTCTAGGTACCATACACTACTCATCATCGATGAAACCATGCATGAGATGGGGGTAAATTCGAATTCGAATTGTGAGGCAAGAACCTCACCTGCCACTCCTCCCGAGGACTTCTTGACCGGACAATTCGTAGCAAAATTTCCCAGCTCGTGACAATGAAAGCACTTGAATTTCAATGTGTCCTTCTTCTTGCCTCCATGACAAGAATATGATTTGGAATGGGATGTCTTCCCCTTCCCTTTCTTTGCCTTACCTGCTAAGTCATAATTTTCCTCATCATCAGCCTTTGATGGGGGATTTGTACCTGGTGGTCCTCCATCTCTCTTCTTGTACCAAATCCAACCACAGTCGTTCCTAATATGGCAACTTCTCCCTCCCATTGAAAGATTCCTGATAATTGTACCAACTCTTGGGGAGTCTTAGAAGAGCTAGGCTCATTGTATCACCCTCAGCAACAGTAATCCCAACACTTACAATTTCATCTGGAAAATGAGTGAACTTGGTCAAGTATTTCGGAATTGAGTCACCCTTCTCCATCTTGATCTTTCTGATTTTTTCCTTCAGTTCCAACTTCCTGTGGTCACTGTTATTCTAAAACAGGTCCGCCTATGCCTTCCACATAGTATACAGAGTTTCCTTGCTATGGAGCTCGAGACAATGTGGTCTCAAACTCCCTCAAGAATAATCTACCTCACTTTTGCAACACACTTTCTCCATTCGACCAGATCATTGGCATTTTGCTGAAGGCTTAGGAATTTCTTGATCAATGAATTCCTTGAGGCCATTGTCTTCCAACACTGTTTCCATCCTGTCCTTCCAAACTATGTAATTCTAGTTTCCTTCCAAGGCATACTTCAGTCTCAAACTGTAGAAAGCCATTTGCTAACTATGAAGTATGAACTGTAAATTCAAATTTCACTTGCACAACAAAATCGAAATCTCCTCTTCTATACTATCTTCAACTTTGGTACCATGTATATTTTTATGTAGATTCAACATCTCATGTGATATACTAAAACATAAGACAAGAATTTAATCTTCTCTTTACATTGAAAACCAAAAATAATCGATGAAAACAATAATTAGAAAGAGGAAGAATATCAATCACACATAACACAATATTTCTATGGGAAAAGAAACTACTCAAAACCCTGACTATCTATATTTCATTAATCATAAATATGAGAATAAAATACTATTTTTGTTCTCACTAGAACAATCCCTGCACAATTATGATAAACTCTCTGCCTCACAAGCTCGCTCTAGCCAACACTTAGCCAATTCTGTTGCCTTCCAAGCCCCTATTTCCTTGCACAATTCCTAAGAGGATCAACCCATATTTAATTGGGAGAGCCTTCTTCCAAAACTATGAAATCCAAACTTAGGTCCTCAACTGATTGCATGCATGATCTGTACAACTCAGAAAATCATACAACTGATAGTACATTGTCCCTGTACTCTAGTCTCAATTAGGTCTTCCTTTGAATTGACATGCATGAATTATTTGTCAATGAATCTTCAGTTAACTAGTGTGTCACTGAGGATACATTGGTGTATTGACTCACTACTAAACCTCTACTAGTTCCTCCAACAACTAGAACTAATTTAATTGACTATAACTCATTTGAACTGAGTTATCTAATTACAACTCTAAAGAACTCAACCTGGACCCCTAAAATTTAGGGATCACACTTACATGACTCCAAATAGACTTCCAACTTGAAATTCCTACATCAATTAGGTCAATTAAACTTAATTAAATATTTACAAGTTGCTATGATAATAGAATTTGATTTTAATTCACAATTTAATTCAAGGACAAATTAAACTGGAATTTCTTGTTGCTATTTTAACAAATTAAACCTTAACAAAATTTGTAGATTTTTTTATTAGTAAAATAAGAAATAACATTTAAAATTTTTACTATGTAGGGTTTTGAGTGAATCACCATACCTTTCAACCTATGATCTTTGGAATAGTTCTACTGCTCAAAAGTATTATGTTGTTGCATAGTGCTACTGATGTGTCTCTCTTGCAAATCACTCCCTTGAAATTTTGGGTAAAATAACGAAATAATGAATAACTCCTGTTGTTAGTAGGACTGCAAGATTTTTTGTATATTCGATAAATGATGGGGAATGATGTGTTTTTTTTCAAAATTTTGTTTTTTATTATTTGTGCTTTGGCATCATATCATTGAACTAATACTTTACCACTGATTATATAATGCGGTAACAACTTAAATAAATTGAACTCGGACTGAAAGCAATGTGAATAGTTATGATGCACTCATGGCCCATAAATATTTAATAGAACATAATGTTGTGGTAACGCTCATAAGTAAGAGATGGGATGAGAGGATCCATCCCATAATGCATCCATCATTATTCCCTATGGGTACAAATTCCCTCCACAAACTTCTTCACAATCAAATGCACTAGGCATGGCTCATATTCCTCCAAGCATAGAGGGAAATAGAGAACCAAGCACACATTGTCCTATCAAGAGATATGTATCAGCCACAAGCTTGGAGGGGACAAGCCTTGGTGTGTGTATAGGTTAGTGTTGAAGAATTATAAGCAACCTCTTTAACTCCTTAAAACTCTAACTCTAACACTGTATCCTGGATGGTGTAATGACCACGTGGTGTAATATATGTAACCTTGCCCATAGTTCTAGTAGGAAAAAAAATACAGTAATTCATCAAACTATTCTCAAAATCCATCACATATATATCACCACCAAATAATACATCTCCAAAGATAGCTTCTTAGGCTCAAAATCCCAGGTTGTGTCATTTTCCAAAGCAAGCACAACCACTCCTCGAGAAATATAACAAACATCTAGACATTATGGAAATCACTTTTAAAGGCCTTTGAATCCAAAAAAAAAAAAACTATTATCGAGTATTCTAGGTCCCTACTCTCCTAATGACGTCTTTTGTGTCTGTTAGACAGGATCATTCACCATTAATCCTGCAGTTCCTTCGTAAACTTTAATGGTGGCAAAATTACCCTCTAGATGAATGATATCACCAATAATATTTTCACGACCAACTCGAACAAGATCATGCATATTTGCATATAACGCTTCCAAGACCAAACGATTATATTTTGTTCCACATCCATGACCACGTTGTCCTTTTATGCCTCCTCCGCTACCTTCTCAAATCCCTAGGGTACACAAGTTAACTCAAGTAGAAGCATCATAATGTAAACATTTAGGTCTTTGTTGTCACTGTCATGACACAAATTATTTTTTATTTTTTATTTCAAAATGAGCATAGGTGCAAGGAACTAGAGTAATTTGTCATAAATATGGCCTCATTTAGCGTGATATTTTTTTTCTCGGTCCAAGTAGAATCCCTCATGTTTGGGATGATGGGCAGAGTCAACCTCACATTGCCAAATATTTGGTCATGTGGACAAGTCAATAGAATACAACGACACCTACTAATAACCATGAATAACTAGTGATGGAGTTAAGGATGGAGATGGGACACTAGAGTATGCTTGATGAAATTTCATAGCAAGCTTTTACAACGCCGGATATAGCAATGATATATAGAATTTTTGGTAATGATATGATATTAATCAATGACTCCTATTAATATAAATATCAACCCATCGTATATCTATGCCAACACTTTCCTTGAATTCCAAAAATACATATGTAATATGTAACAAGCCATATATCCAAATCTTCCTTTAAAGCATACATGCAATAATTTCCATTATTATTATTCTCATGCAACCACAAAGATCTAGGCAATGATAATAGGTTTTTATCTTTTATTTTCAATCACCATAGAATATAACCTTTGTCTAATAATATTGTTGATGCATATGTATATCACCATGAAATCATCAGAATTGTTTACATGTTATGAATTCGTGTAGGTAACCTCTTGAAGAAATTAAGTGGAACAAAAGGAAGTTTGTATCGAAATATTGGGTGGCGCTACATATAAAACCCTGTTATAACTGGCATTAATGTTGGGTTGTGTTACATTCTTTCCACGACTACCCCACACGCGCGGGGGGGTAGACGCCTTTGTACATTGTGCGGGACATTGCTGGGGGGTGGCTACCCCCCTGTTGGGGGGTATGCAAGGGGGTGGTAACTACACGGGGTTCGGGGCAGCTCCCCGAGAAATTGTTTTTTGGACCATATATTAGGTGGGCGGACCTACCTATGGTTTTGTGCATGGATTTCACACATGGTTTTGGGTACAATGGTTTTCTGTCCATGGTATTTTGTAGATCTGGTCAAGGGAACTATGGTTATGTTCTAATCCAGGGTTTATGGATGCTTCAACAACTATATATATGTATTGTATCATTGAAAGGAGCATGATGAAAAATCAATCTGGTAGTGTCGGTTTTGGGATCTAGGGGAAAATTTCTGTGTATATTTGTTTCATGTTGTATGCTCTTGCCATTGTTTATTTTATATTTTTAGAATTAGTGTGCAGGTAATTTCTATACGGGGTTAAAACCTACATTTGGTATCAGAGTTGTTTCGGTTCCAAGGGGACACATTTGTTGCTGAGGGGTTTTTCCTCAAGCCTATGGTAGACCTTGTTCAGTAGGAGATCTGTGAGTTAGATTCTTGTGGTGAAAGAAGATGGCGAGTAGTGGAAAGATAAAGATCAAGAAATTTAATGGTCAGAGTTTTGAGTTGTGGAAACTTAAGATGGAGGATCTACTGGTGGATAAAGATCAGTGGATCACGGTAGATCCAGGTACTAAACCAACAACAATGTCAACTGAAGACTGGGTGAAGTTGGATTAGAAGGCAAACAACACAATACGATTGTGTGTCTTAGATCCAGTATTTTTGAATGTATCAAGGGAAGCTTTGATAAAGGCTTTGTGGGACAAGTTAGGGACTTTATACCAATCTAAGTCTCTGGTGAATAAATTGTTCCTATGGAAAACGATGTATAACCTGAGGATGAAAGATGGAGACTCGGTGACAGAGCATCTGAATGCATTTAATATTGTGGTAAGCCATTATTATCTATTGATATTAAAATTTCAGATCAAGATAAGTGCATTAGTTTTTTGTGTTCTCTACTAGATTCGTGGGATAGTCTGGTTGTTGCAATAGGTAGCAATGCAACTACTTTGCAGTTTGATGAAACAGTCTCATCCTTGTTGTCGGAGGAGATGAGACTGAAAAATATGGAGGGCCAGAATGGTGATGCCTTGTCTGTATGAGGATGGTACCTAAATAGAAACAAAAATAAGTCCTCGATTAGGATATCTAAATCTAGAGGGAGATTTAAATCTCCATGAAAACTTGTAAAGGTGTGCTGGAAATGTGAAAAGGAAGGGAAATTAAAAAGGGACTGTAAATCTAAAGCTCCTGAGAAAGGAAAGGGATATGATGATTCTCCTTCTGCAGAGGTGAAAACCATCTCATATGAAGGTGGGGATGTGTACTTGGTTTCTTCTTCAATTACACGTGTAGATCATGAGGCATGGTTGATTGACTCAAGTGCATCCTTTCACTTCACTCCCCATAGAGAGTGGGTCTTTGAGTATGAGAAATATGATGGTGGTGATGTCTTCTTAGGGGATGACAGGAAGGCTAGAATCGTTGGTTGCGGAAAAGACAAGTTGAAGTTGCAAGGTGGAAGGATTAGAACACTTTCGAGTGTTCTGCATATTCCTGCATTGGCCAGAAATCTTATTTTTGTAAGCAAGCTTGATGATGTAGGTGTAAAAATAGTGTTTGAGAAAGATACCTACAAGATGGTTCAGGGAGCACTGGTATTGATGCGGGGAGTTTGGATTGGAACTCTGTACAAGCTTCAAGGTAGCACTGTTATTGATGGGTGCAATAGTTCTGTGGTTCCTGAAAGTAGAGCAAAAAATATAGTGGTCTCAGGAGAAAATACCATGCTATGGCATCAAAGGCTTGGACATATTGGAGAGAAGGGCCTTCGAATACTTCATGGTAATGGTATGATAGAAGGTATGTCCAATTTATCTCTAGATTTTGATTTCTGTGAAAATTTGATCTAGGTGGATGTTGGTGGCCACCCACCTATCCAATTTGGACCCCCACAACTGTCTCTTTCAGCTTTTTCAGTTTCCTAAATTTTAGCACAATTTACTATTTTTAGCAGTTTTTCGGGTCCTAAACTTTCGGAGCCGTTTTGAGGCCCTAAACGACGTTTTTTGGGAAATCTGGGGCAACATGGGTCCATGGACCGATGTTGCCTCCTAGAGTGGTAGTACTCGCATAGATATTTCTAACGAGCTATTGTACGCGTCAAATGGAGATCATATGCCAAAGTTACGACCCCGGGAAGTTGATGTACCAATTTACCCAAACGGGGCCCACAGTTTGGCATTTCATCTTCTAGGGTTAGGTTTTGGAATGTTAAGGGTTTTCCATTGTTTCTCAATAATAAATAGGCCTTCGAGCCTCATTGTAACACAATTGAGAACAGTTCAGAGGCATGTAGCCACCACATCTCTTCTCAGAGATAAGCTACCATCGCCCTAGCTGGTTTATTTCCATTTCTGGTTGTAAGCATATTTCAGTATTTTCCATTAATGAAATGAAGTATTATTTCCGCTGCATCTTTGTGTATATGGTTATCTCTGTAATTTGTTGCGTTCCTGTTTAAATCCGGATCAGTGGTATCAGAGCGGTCCACTTTTTCTCTGCTTTTCTTTGCATGTCCCCAACGAGGTCAGGATATAAGGAGTTAGGGCTTGAACTGGTCGAACCTTTGCAAGGCCAGCCTCGTAAATCCCGACGGCCTCCCATGGTGGATGAGAAGAAAAACGAGGGAGTAGGAGATCCTATCAAAATCTTGCTCGAAGAAGCCCTCGAGCGACAACGGAACGCGATGATGGACAAATTTGCCCAGATCCTTCAGCGGCTACCCAGAAGCGATGCATCGGCTTCCAGTAGCTACTCTGGAAATGCTACACCATTTAAGGTACAAGTTAATTTTGAAATCCCCATATTCGAGGGTCAAATAGACGTAGATGCCGTAGATAAATGGTTAAATCTACTGGAAGGATATTTTTATGTTCATGAATTTTCAAGTTGGGAAAATATTGTTTTCGCTCTTCTCAAAGTAGCCCCCCACGTCAAGGACTGGTGGGAAACCTACTGTGAGCAGAAGGATGAAATTACAGGCTCACTATTTTCAGCCGCACCCACTTGGAATGACTTTCGGGATGCTATCAAGGAGCAGTACTACCCTATCAAAAGCTATGAGGACAAATACATCAAATGGACCACACTGCAGCAGGGACGAGACCAAGATGTGCCAGAGTCCACAAAAATTTTTCACACCCTTCGCACACAGTTGGGTATCAAATATTCTTAGCTGCATTTGGTACTCAAATACCGCGGTTGCCTACACAGATACATCCAGGAAGAGATGGAGTTCCTGAACATCTCCTCGCTCGGCACGACGTACCGATACGCTGTCAAAATCGAACAAAAGTTCAAACAGAAGAAGCGAGACTTTGGATCTACAAATTCGAAGCCTAAAGGACAAAGCCAAGGCGGGGTGACCCAAGACAACCCGTCAAAGCCCCAAGAAAAGAACAACACCACGAAGCCAAAGAAGGACACAGTAAAGTGGTGTGAGTTACATAAGAGTCCCACTCATAACACAAGTGAGTGTCGGACCAAGCAGTCGCTGGTGGCCGAGTTGAAGGCTTCTGAATCAGATGCATGTTCCGACCCTGAGCCAAAACCCGACAAGGGGAATGGAAAAGGGAAGCAAATCATTGATGCGGATCCCAGTGCCACTGTTGCCACCGCGAAGATCCAGAAAAATGAGCCTGAAAATCCAGAGGAAGGGGAGCGTCTTTTCCACTCACAGATGTGGGTGAAGGGTTCGCCGCTGCAATTCATTGTCGACAGTGGTAGCCAAAAGAACCTTATTTCAGTAGAGGTCGTGAAGCGGTTGGGCCTACCGACTACACCACACCCACAGCCGTACAGTATCGGGTGGCTTCATGAAGGACGAGATCTCAAAGTTCGCTAGCAGTGCCGCATTCCATACAACATCAAACCCTTCATAGACGAGGTATTGTGTGATGTTACACCTCTGGATGTTTGTGATGTATTACTAGGCCAACCATACTTGTGGAGGCGACATGCTGTGTATGAGTCAAGGCCTCGTGCTGTCATTATTTCTTTGAATAATTCATTATACAGGATACCAGAGGTAGCCCCACCTATCGCCACATCTTTGATCACCGCTAAGAAAGGCAACAAGCTCATCTCCCAGACCAGGAAATTCATCTGTATGGGGAAGATCGTTGCTACATCCATGGCCCCTGTGAAGGGTTCCTCCATGCAGCAGCAATAGCAAAGGGATACAGTCATGAAAAGACACATGAACAACTTCTCCTCACCCATAGGGGTAACACACAAGTTTCAGGTGGGCGACAAATTTTGGTTAGATCTGCAGAGAGAACGCCTTACCAGAACCCATCAGAAACTCAGGTGACTCCGACATGGTCCTTACACCAGTACCAAGGCTATGGGAAACAATGCTTTGAAGCACAACATTCCTCCATTCCTTCACTTGCACCGAGTGTTCAATGTGGACCATCGTCGACCATGCTTCCCACCATTTCTGGACACATCAGAGATTGCAGAACAGCTCACTAGAGATCCAGCTCAGCAGAAGCTTCCTCATCTCAGAGAGGAACTCAATGCAATGGGGACCATTACTTCCTAAGGGGGGAGGAATGATCCAGGTGGATGTTGGTGGCCACCCACCTATCCCATTTGGACCCCCACAACTGTCTCTTTCAGCTTTTTCAGTTTCCTAAATTGTAGCACAGTTTACTATTTTTTGCAGTTTTTTGGGTCCTAAACTTCCGGAGCCGTTTTGAGGCCCTAAAAGACGTTTTTTGGGAAATCTGGGGCAACATGGCTCCATGGACCGATGTTGCCTCCCAAAGTGGTAGTACTCGGACAGATATTTATAATGAGCTATTGTACGGGTCAAACGGAGACCATATGCCAAAGTTACGACCCCGGAAAGTTGATGTACCAATTTACCCAAACGAGGCCCACAGTTTGGCGTTTCATCTTATAGGGTTAGGTTTTGGAATGTTAAGGGTTTTCCATTGTTTCTCAACAATAAATAGGCCTTCGAGCCTCATTGTAACACAGTTGAGAACAGTTCAGAGGCTTGTAGCCACCACATCTCTTCTCAGAGATAAGCTACCATCGCCCTAGCTGGTTTATTTCCATTTCTGGTTGTAAGCATATTTCAGTATTTTCCATTAATGAAATGAAGTATTATTTCTACTACATCTTTGTGTATATGGTTATCTCTGTAATTTGTTGCATTCCTGTTTAAATCCGGATCAAAATTGTGTATATGGGAAGGAAAATCAGGTGAGTTTCCCCTCTCGTGCTAAGAGGGCGAAACAAATATTAGAGCTTGTGCATAGTGATGTGTTTGGACCTGTGTCAGTTCCATCACTGGGTAAGTCTGTGTACTATGTATCATTTATAGATGACTTCTTAAGGAATACATGGACATATATCCTTAGGAGGAAATCTGAAGTCTTTGACAAGTTTAAGGAATTTAAGGCTCCAGTGGAAAACTAGATAGAGAAGAAGATAAAGGTGTTGAGGAAAGATAACGACGGAGAGTTTTTCAAGAAGGAATTTGAACAGTTATGTAAGAAGTGTGATATAGCACGGAAAAATAATACTCAATACAAACCTAAGAAAAATGGAGTTGTAGAAAGAATGAACAAGATGTTGACGGAAAGGGAAAGAAGCATGCTCATTGGTGCCGCATTAGGACAAGAATTATGGGTAGAGGCGGTGGAGACTGCATGTTACCTAGTCAGTAGATCACCTTCATAAGCGTTGGAGGATAAGACTCCACAAGAGGTATGGAATGGTAAGAAGCCTTCTCTTTCACATCTGAGGGTATTTGGATGTGATGCATATGTACATGTTGCAAAGGAGAAAAGAACAAAGTTGGATCGTAAATCTGAAAAGTGCATCTTTATTGGGTAAAAGGATAGTTTAAAAGGTTATAAGCTTTGGAACCCAGAAACAAGGAAGGTTGTGTACAACTGAGATGTGGTGTTTAGAGAGGTGAAAGATGTTATTAAACATGAAGTCCTACCAAAGGAACCTGAGAAGATAGAGTTTGAGCTAAAGGAGGAAGAATCAAACTCTATAGCAGAAGAGGAATCAGAAGATGAAGACCCACAAACTCCAGTTGTGAGAAGCACAATGTTAGAGCCTAGATTTACCTCAGGCTGAAAAGGTAAGCTTCTAGGTCCACATCAAACCACACTCAGCCTCGTAGCTAGCCCTACGAGGACAGGAGAGGGCTCTCTCCGGGTCAATCTTAGAAAAAGATAATCAGATGGGGCTTGAGATGACTGATTTAACAACTAATCTTAGGCTAGGTATGAAGTGCAAAGTTTTGATTTGAGTTTTTGGGGGTTTTTGTTGGAAAAAGGGAAAGGCAAATTTGGGTCTGGGGATGCGGCCAAATTTTTGTAAATTTCTGGTTGGGGCGAGGTAGGCAGTAGCTTTGATGCTTTAGATTAAAATGAATGGATGGAAAAGACCGCTGAGGAGCTGAACAGGGTGTGAGGGTATCAAGAATCCTCCTCAAACTGAAGAAAACATTGAGAATCAAACAAAACTACAGGCAAAGCACAACAAACTCATGGATTCTACCTTTATCACTTAACTTGTTTAATTCAGAAGCAAAGAGAAGGGAAATGGCATACATAAAACATCAATGAACTTACAATTACATGAAGAAACACACCATCAAAACACAGAGCCACAAGGATCCAAACAAGTGCTGCAAAACCCTGGTCTTTCCTTTGCCAAAATTGCAGAAATCAGATGTACAATGGAGTCCAAACAATCCCAAGTGTCAAACCTTGAAAATGACTGAAAAACAACATAATATAGACAAACCATAGCTCATCCTAGCCTCTAGGGGTCGAGCTCACATGTTTAGGAGCTGATCCAACTGATTCTAAACTAGGAACTAGAAATTAGGCCATGAAACTGCCTGCCTCTATAAACTAGGGAACTGATTCATTCAGTTTCAAACAACTTTTTAACTGATGAATCTACCTTACCAAGTGAGAATTTGACATATTTACATCATGATTCATCAGTACTCATGAAATTACATCATAAATTTTCCATTAGGAAAGTGAAAAAGTCAAACTAGGCGAAGCTGGGTGAAAAACAGAGCAAAACTTGGTCAAACTGGCAAAATTTCCTCTATGCGATGTGCCTGATTCTCTATGCGTAGCGCCTGTTTGGACCCCCTTTTGGAGGCCTTTCTGGTGTCCAAATTAGCTCCAAGTGTGCTTGATGGAAATTTATTCCTGTCTAATTTTCAACCGAAGTGGGATTTTTCAATTTGGCCTCCATTTCCCCCTCCAAAAGTCCATTCTCCCAACACTGCTTCCTGTGTGTCAAAATAGGGGTAGTGAGGTCATTTCTTGAGTGTTTTTTGACCTTTTGAGGGCTCAAAACTTGCCCAACTGATTCTAAACTTGCCCATCATGATCCATCAATATTCATCAAATTACATCATAAATTTTCCATTAGGAAAGTGAAAAAGTCAAACTAGGCGAAGCTGGGTGAAAAATAGAGCAAAACTTGGTCAAATTGGCAAAATTTCCTCTATGCGACGCACCTGATTCTCTATGCGTAGCACCTGTTTGGACCCACTTTTGGAGGCCTTTCTAGTCTCCAAATTAGCTCCAAGTGTGCTTTCTGGAAATTTCTACCTGTCTACTTTCCAAAACAAGTGGAATTTTTCAATTTGGCCTCCATTTGCCCCTCCAAAAGTCCATTCTCCCAACACTGCTTCCTGTGTGTCAAAATAGGGGTAGTGAGGTCATTTTTTGAGTGTTTTTTGACCTTTTGAGGGCTCAAAACTTGCCCAAATTTCTTGTCCATAGGTAGGAAAGCAAACATTTTCATGAAAAATCCAAAAATGCAAATTTTTTGTGATTTGGAGCCCTCTATCAAAAGCGAGCGCCACGTGGCATGGAGCATAGAGCAGAAAACCCTGTGTTAAAAATTTCTGTGCATAGCGCCTTTTTGCAGACCAGTTTTGAGGGCCTTCCTGGTGTCCAAGTTGGGCTTAGGATAGTTCATTGGAAATTTCTTTGAGCCTACTTTCCAACCCAATTAGATTTTTTCAATTTGGAGTTAATTTTACCTATCAAAAATTAAATCTCCCAATACTGGTCAAAATGTGCCAAATGAGGCTGCCTAAAGGCATAGTGTTGTTACAGTCAACTCTTGAAGGTGTTCTTAAACTCCACATTAAGTTCATGATAGCTCATTGGAAATCTCTTTGTGTCTAGTTATCATTTGACTCATCAAGAATTTCATTTGGCCAACCAAGCTAGGAGAAAACTTGATTTTCCCAAGGTCACTTCAGAGGTGCATCAATTCTCCTGAGGCAACTGTATCTTTGACATTTCTCTAAAACCATGAAACCTGTGTAAAAAGTGAAGGAGGTTTTTCTTCCTTGGCCTATTTTGGACAAAAAAATCTCTCAATTTTTCCAAATTCATCTTTCCTTGCTCAGAAACATCATTGGAGTAAAACCTATCCTGATGTGTGGAACAGGGGATTTGTCGAAATGAAGCGAAATGAAGGGGTTAAGGGGCTTCTAAATTCTTGAGAAAATTTTGGGTAGTAGGGATAGATGTTAGGAAGCAGGGAAAAGTGGAATTTCAAAGATTGAGTGAGGGGAAGGGGTCCAAAAGGGCAAAAAGCCTAGAAAATTGCAGAGTTGTAGAAAGAAACTAGGGTTTCTGCGAAAATGAGGAATTTGTGGGATCTCAGCGATGGGAAGTGTTTAATAAGGTACATTAAGGATAGGGGAATGTGTATGAACATCATGATACAAGTTTTGCTGATTATTTGACCATGCAAGAGAAATTAGCTTCAAAACCCGAGGAGAGGGAGATGAAACTTGCCTAGGCACAACTAAAGCATGAATAAGGTGTAAAATGACCCATTGGAACCTGACATGATGATGCCAATCCTCTGAATGATGGTACACTAAGCTAAATGGTGATATGAAGCTCTTAAGACAACAATTAGAGTTTGGGGATTTATGGTTAGGATTTGGGAAAAATGGGAACTTGGGATAGGGGATTAGTGGATTTAGGGGGTAGGGGAACTTAGGAAATAGGGAATCAATGGAAAAATGGGGTAAGGGAATAAACTTGGTGGCAAAAAAGTGAATCAAAACCATAGGCAACAACTTTTTTTGAGGAATTTCAAATGGTAGGGTTTGATCTCTTTAAACACTCACCATGAAACACACACCATCAAACAATCATCAAACTTCGACAAAGAGCAATGACAAAGGGTCAACCTACTTGGAATAGTGTGAATCCATGCATTTTTGGGTGATTGGAGGGAGTTCTAGAAGTTTTTGGGCTATCTGGTTGTGTGCGTCGCGCATCCAGCCCAATGCACTGCGCCCGTGCTTTTTTACACTATAAACTAAGGCCCAATGCGCCGTGCCTCCTACCCAGTGCGCCGCGCCGGCCATCTTGGAGCAATTTTCACCCAAAACTCCCACAACCACTTTGCTTTGTTTTCTCTTTTCTCTCTTGCATGTAAATGAAATATTGAAGAACAAGAATATCTCCTATGGCATGTACTTTGATTCTTTATTTGGCAAACCCACTTTTGTAATGTTGCAGGCTTTGGCACTTTCACATAACTCTGTTTTTGCTTCCACTTTGGTTTTTGGCTGAACGATGAAATTTTGTCTATTTTTGTAGGGACGATTGGCATGTAACTTCGACAAAGGATGACTAGGGCTACACCTAAAGAATTGTAGAACTTGAAAACCTTAAAAATTACATATTTATCACAAAAACTAAATTTGACGATTTATTCTTCAAAACAGAGTTTTGAAGAAGAATAATTCTTGAGCACTATTGATAATAAAAATTTTGGAATTTAAACTTATTGGAGACATCCTCATGTGCCTGCTGACATTATTGGACACTCCAAAGACAAAATTTGTGAAACCCTAGACCTAATGACTGACATGACTCTTGGATGACCAAAATACCATCCATAGTGACTATAAAATTGACTTTGATGAACTTTGATGATCAGACACGAACCATCAGGTACATGAAATGAGGGAAATGAGTGAAGAAACCCTTCTTCAGATAATCTATGCTCCTACTGGAATGCAGATGATCGAGCTGAATGAGACACCTAAAATGAAATGCAACAAAAGAGGTTTTGATCTCTGACGGAGGGCTGAACAGACTGACTCTAACATTGGCTCCAATGGGGATGGTAGCTACTTGGAGGTGCCAAGGACCGCAGATCTTTGGGAGAGTAGACAGTGCCTTCAGCCATTAGGTAATGGAGTCAAAACACAAAAACTGACATTATGTAGGCTGACTCTGACTCAAGACTAAAACTGAAAACCATAATAAAACCAAACAGGACTAAATAATAACTAACAAACTGGAAAGATGCTCATATTTGAGCTTATTCATCAAACCTACCTTAATTGTTCTTTTCACCACTTGATCAAGTGAAATGGAACAACCAATGCAACCATGTAAGCATCCTGGCTGGTATTTGATTTCTTCCCAAATGCTTTCTGATGCGCAGGAAAAGGGAAGAATCGAAAGGAAACTCCCATGGAAACTTGGAATCAAGTTGATTGTTGATAAACTTGCAAAGCATGAATTGAATGGATGACTTCAAGAATACTGCGAAAGGATCTTCATAAACATTGCTACTGATTTCCATTAACACATTACTGCTCTGGTCCAAGTAATCTTCATAGCTAGATATTAAACTTTTCCTCACATATGCACTCTCTGATGATTGCAACAATCTGTTAAAAGGATCCTGAATTTCGTGAATAACTAAACTCTGTTGCTGTTTCCAAATAGAACAAAAATATCCTTTATAGATCTCCTCATATGATTGCAAACTTTGATCTTATCTTTGTAATGAAAAATCTGTTAAAAAAGACAATGAAGGTGACCTTTCAATCAGATTATTATCAACATTCTCTTCTGTCACATGGTTAGCCAATGGGGAAGAACTTTTACAGCAAACATCATCCAACACACGAGCAATAGGATCATCAAAAATTTGAGAAGACTGCTGCGATGTATCTATTGAAACTGTATGACATCCTACTGGCTGTTCATCTTTTTCTTTAGAGATATTACGAAGATTCTGCCTTATAAACTGAAATGCTTCGAAACAAAAGGGTACAAAATCCTCTTGCATCATTAGATCATGTATTTCGGCTGCCACACCTTCATCTGTAATCTGACCTTCATCTTCAACATTAAAACTGAGAGATTGTTGATTTTCTACAGGCTGCTCATTCGAAGATTTACTATACAATTTACCCTTCAAAAATTGAAATGATTCAAAACAAAATGGTATGGAATCATCTTGTATCATTTGATCACATGTGCCAGCTTCCATGTCTTCATCTGCAACTTGACAATCAATGGCATTTGGGGGCTAGAAATCTGAATATGAGAAGTCTTGAACCAGGTTTTCATCGCCCTCAAGAGGGTCCAAATCAAGACTTGTTGACATCTGATTTCTGATTGCATGAATGTTGTCTCTGATGAACTGAAACGAAGCAAAACAAAAAGGCAAATATCCTTCACTTACTTCAAAATTTTCTGCACTTTCCTCCTCACTGTCATATCTGAAATGCATCGGCTGATCACTGTATTCTAGCCGCTGAAAGTGAACTTCTTCCTCCCACAAACTAGTTGTCGATTCGTCTGCAAGATTAGCTTCTGTTTGGAGAACATAATCATCGTCATACTGATCAAACTGAGGCAAATCATCACTATAAAACACATCATCAATCATACATGTCATATCAATAGATCTCTCTTCTCTAAGATGATCTATAAGACAATCATTATCAGATCTATGACAACTGGGATAAGAAAGAAAATGTTTTGGATCAACAACTTGTTCTTCTTCAATCAGCGAGCCATGGGCTTGAACATTATACTCATTCCTTGCGGTGATATTTTGCATCATCTCTTCCACTGCACTCACCAAAATGTCAAGCTTTACTTCTAGAGATGTCGATTTATCCGGATCTATGTTTTTCGTCTCTTCTTCTTTCAACCTTGCACTTCGGATCAACAGATGAGCCTCTACATTTACTGCACTGTTCTGCATCTCTTCAAGTGTTGCAAGATTCCTTTCTCTCAGCTAAAACTCCATTTCCGGATCAAAGGCACCCGGATAGTGCAAGAGAGAAGATCTAGGAGGATGCCTTATATCAATTGGCATCGAATAATAAACTTGGTTAAATCTGGCAGAAAACTGTTGTACTATCTCCACTGGCAGTCTTTTTAGCTGGTTATACTCTTCTATAATCAAGAAAAGGTTTTGTTTGATCACCCACCTGTTGAGGAAAGCTTTGGCGAACTGCTGTAAATCTGAGATGCTCGCATCAGGCAGGGCTTTGAACCAACTCTTCACTTTGCCTTGCAAAGAAAGAGAAAAAAGCTTTATACAGACATCTTCTTCCTCAACTTCAAAAAGGTCTAGAAAAGTCTCAACATTCTGCACATGTTGCTCAGCGTTGACATTCTTACATTCACCGTCAAATCTTGGCAAATATAGATAATAATTTGTAGGGGAAGCATGGAGTACAAAAGGTAAAACAAGAGGTTTATATCTATCTGGGACTATAAAAGATGTAGGAGTATACACAAGAGCTATGGGATCAGTTTTGTTTTCTTTAGGCTCATCACTCTGAAGAGAGTCATCATAAGATGTGGGAAAAGTATGGAGGCTAGGATCAAAAGGAAACTCAATGTTTACACTTTTTAAATAGGTCGATTGAAGATTTTGATCACCTTTATCATACAACAAATTCTGAAAAACTTTCAGGACAGCTTCAAGAACAACAAAGAAGTAATTTACAAGAAAGCAGACTAGATCTAGAATACCATTCCACTTTGGATAACCTAACTTTGTGTAAGATCCTTCCATTTTCTTAGAGAAAGAGTTAGTCCTCCAGTGGAGTCTCTACATTGAGTTGGAGTCACCAGGTGAATGATTTTAGCCTTCTTATGTCTGATTGTTGTCCACCATCAACCATCAGATCTAACTTGATACATGTACTGGGGTGATCGTTTAGATCAGATGTTCAGTTTATAAACTAGACCGGAGATTGACTGAAGCAGCTTTTATCTACTTGCGCTAATGCAAAGCAAAAGTGTTTCAAAGGCTACCTGGCTGAATTTAGGCTCCGTTTGTAGTCTACAAAGCCAAACAATGAAAATAAACTTTCTTCCCCAGTATGGTCGCCACTATGTTAGAGCCTAGATTTACCTCAGGTTGAAAAGGTAAGCTTCTAGGTCCACATCAAACCACGCTCATCCTCGTAGCTAGCCCTATGAGGACAGGAGAGGGCTCTCTCTGGGTCAATCTCAGCAAAAGATAATCAGATGGGGCTTGAGATGACTGATTTAACAACTAATCTTAGGCTAGGTATGAAGTGCAAAGTTTTGATTTGAGTTTTTGGGGGTTTTTGTTGGAAAAAGGGAAAGGCAAATTTGGGTCTGGGGATGAGGCCAAATTTTTGCAGAGTTCTGGTTGGGGCGAGGTAGGCAGTAGCTTTGATGCTTTAGATTAAATGAATGGATGGAAAATACCGTTGAGGAGCTGAAGAGGGCATGAGGGTATCAAGAACCCTCCTCAAACTGAAGAAAACATTGAGAATCAAACAAAAATATAGGCAGAGCACAACAAACTCATGGATTCTACCTTTATCACTTAACTTGTTTAATTCAGAAGCAAAGAGAAGGGAAATGGCATACATAAAACATCAATGAACTTACAATTACATGTTGAAACACACCATCAAAACACAGAGCCACAAGGATCCAAACAAGTGCTGCAAAACCCTGGTCTTTCCTTTGCCAAAATTGCAGAAATCAGATGTACAATGGAGTCCAAGCAATCCCAAGTGTCAAACCTTGAAAATGACTGAAAAAAAACATAATATAGACAAACCATAGCTCATCCTAGCCTCTAGGGGTCGAGCTCACATGTTTAGGAGCTGATCCAACTGATTCTAAACTAGGAACTAGAAATTAGGCCATGAAACTGCCTGCCTCTATAAACTAGGGAACTGATTCATTCAGTTTCAAACAACTTTTTAACTGATGAATCTACCTTACCAAGTGAGAATTTGACATATTTACATCATGATTCATCAGTACTCATGAAATTACATCATAAATTTTCCATTAGGAAAGTGAAAAAGTCAAACTAGGCGAAGCTGGGTGAAAAACAGAGCAAAACTTGGTCAAACTGGCAAAATTTCCTCTATGCGATGTGCCTGATTCTCTATGCGTAGCGCCTGTTTGGACCCCCTTTTGGAGGCCTTTCTGGTGTCCAAATTAGCTCCAAGTGTGCTTGATGGAAATTTATTCCTATCTAATTTCCAACCGAAGTGGGATTTTTCAATTTGGCCTCCATTTCCCCCTCCAAAAGTCCATTCTCCCAACACTGCTTCCTGTGTGTCAAAATAGGGGTAGTGAGGTCATTTCTTGAGTGTTTTTTGACCTTTTGAGGGCTCAAAACTTGCCCAAATTTCTTGGCCATAGGTAGGAAAGCATAAATTTTCATGCCAAATCCATAAATGCAATTTTTTTGTGATTTGGAGCCCTCTAGCAAAAGCGAGCGCCACGTGGCATGAAACATAGAGCAGAAAACCCTGTGTTAAAAATTTCTGTGCATAGCGCCTTTTTGCAGACCAGTTTTGAGGGCCTTCTTGGTGTCCAAATTTGGCATAGGATAGCTCGTTGGAAGGTATTTGAGTATAATTTCCAACCCGACTAGAATTTTTCAATTTGGAGTTCATTTTCCCTGTCAAAAATCAAATCTCCCAATACTGGTAAAAATGTGCCAAATGAGGCTGCCTAAAGGCATAGTGCTGTTGCAGTCAACTTTTGAAGGTGTTCCTCAACTCCAAATTGAGTTCATGATAGCTCATTGGAAATATATTTGTGTCTAGTTATCATTTGACTCATCAAGCAAGTCATTTGGCCAACCAAGCTAGGAGAAAACTTGATTTTCCCAAGGTCACTTCAGAGGTGCATCAATTCTCCCGAGGCAACTGTATCTTTGACATTTCTCTAAAACCATGACACTTGTGTAAAAAGTGAAGGATGTTTTTCTTCCTTGGCCTATTTTGGACAAAAAACTCTCTCAGGTTTTCCAAATTCATCTTTCCTTTCTCAAAAACATCATTGGAGTAAAACCTATCCCGATGTGTGGAACAGGGGATTTGTCGAAATGAAGCGAAATGAAGGGGTTAAGGGGCTTCTAAATTCTTGAGAAAATTTTGGGAAGTAGGGAGAGATGTTAGGAAGCAGGGAAAAGTGGAATTTCAAATATTGAGTGAGGAGAAGGGGTCCAAAAGGGCAAAAAGCTTAGAAAATTGCCAAGTTGTAGCAAGAAACTAGGGTTTGTGAGAAAATGAGGAATTTGTGGGATCTCAGCGATGGGAAGTGTTTAATAAGGTACATTAAGGATAAGGGAAGGTGTATGAACATCATGATACAAGTTTTGCTAATGATTTGACCATCCAAGAGAAATTAGCTTCAAAACCCTAGGAGAGGGAAATGAAGCTTGCCTAGGCGTAATTGAAGCATGAACAAGGTGTAAAATGACCCATTGGAACTTGACATGATGATGACAATCCTCTGAATGATGGTACACTCAGCTGAATGGTGATATGAAGCTCTTGGGACAACAATTAGGGTTTGGGGATTTATGGTTAGGATTTGGGAAAAATGGGAACTTGGGATAGGGGATGGATTTAGGGGGTAGGGAACTTAGGAAATAAGGGAATCAATGGAAAAATGGGGTAAGGAAATAAATTTGGTGGCAAAACAATGAATCAAAACCCTAGGTAGCAACTTTGTTTGAGGAATTTCAAATGGTATGGTTTTATCTCTTTAAACACTCACCATGAAACACACACCATCAAACAATCATCAAACTTGGACAAAGAGCAATGACAAAGGGTCAACCTACTTGGAATAGTGCGAATCCATGCATTTTTGGGCGATTGGAGGGAGTTTTGGAAGTTTTTTGGCTATCTATTTATGTGCGCTGCGCATCCAGCCCAATGCGCCGCGCCCGTGCTTTTTTACACTGTAAACTGAGGCCCAATGCGCCGCGCCTCCTGCCCAGTGCGTCGCGCCGGTCAACTTGGAGCAATTTTCACCCAAAACTCCCACAACCACTTTGCTTTGTTTTCTCTTTGCTCTCTTGCGTGTAAATGAACTATTGAAGCACAAGAATATCTCCTATGGCATGGACTTTGATTCTTCATTTGGCAAACCCACTTTTGTAATGTTGCAGACTTTGGCACTTTCACATAACTCTGTTTTTGCTTCGACTTTGGTTTTTGGCTGAACGATGAAATTCTGTCTATTTTTGCAGGGATGATTGGCATGTAATTTCGACAAAGGATGACTAGGGCTGCGCCTGAAGAATTGTAGAACTTGAAAACCTTAAAAATTACATATTTATCACAAAAACTAAATTTGACGATTTCTTCTTCAAAACAGAGTTTTGAAGAAGAATCATTCTCGAGCACTATTGATAATGAAAATTTTGGAATGAAAACTTATTGGGGACATCCTCATGTGCCTGCTGACATTATTGGACACTCTGAAGACAAAATTTGCGAAACCCTAGACCTAATGACTGACATGACTCTTGGCTGACCAAAAGACCATCCATAATGACTGTAAAATTGACTTTGATGAACTTTGATGATCAGACACGAACCAACAGGTACATGACATGAGGGAAATGAGTGAAGAAACCCTTCGTCAGATAATCTATGCTCCTAATGGAATGCAGATGATCGAGCTGAATGAGACACCTAAAATGAAATGCAACAAAAGAGGTTTTGATCTCTGACAGAGGGTTGAACAGATCGACTCTAACACACAGTTCTAGAAAGAAGGAAGCTAAGAAGGTATAGTCCATCTGCTTTCTGTTAAAATTTTGCTTTATCTATTACTGATGATGATCCCAAAACTATGAGGGAAGTAGTAGATTCAGAGGATGGAAAACTCTAGAAAGAGGCCATGGTTGATGAAATGGCATCTTTGCACAAAAACGAGGCTTGGGATTTAGTGGAGTTGCTGGCTGGAAGGAAACCCATTGGCAACAAATGGGTGTTTAAGAAGAAGATGAATGCAGAAGGAAAGGTGGAGAAATACAAATCTTGGTTGGTAGCAAAAGGTTATTCCCAGGTTCCGGGAATTGATATTGGTGATAAATTTTCTCCTGTTTCCAAGGTAGCTTCTATTAGATTACTTTTATCTGTTGCTGCTGCTTTTGATTTTTAGGTAGAACAGATGGATGTGAAGACAATATTTCTTCACAGGGACCTGGAAGATGATATCTACATGATGCAACCTGAAGGCTTTGCAGTGAAGGGTAAGAAATAATTGGTATGCAAGTTAAAAAAGTCTCTGTGTGGGTTAAAACAATCACCAAGGATGTGGTATCAAAAATTTGATACATTTATACGTGGACTTGGCTTCACCAGAAGCAAAGAAGATCAATATTCGTATTTTAAATTAATTGGTGACCATGTTATTTATCTGGTCTTGTATGTGGATGAAATGTTGCTGGTTGGAAATGACAAAGAAATTATCCAGGATTTGAAGACACATTTGTCCTCCAAATTCGACATGGAATATCTTGGTGCTGCAAACTATATTTTGGGCATGGAAATTAAATGAGATCAGGCAAAGAGGAAGCTCTCGTTAAACCAGAAGAAGTATGTCGAGACAATATTGCAGGGGTTTAATATGCAGGATAGTAAACTGGTGAAGGTTCCTATTCCTGTAGGTGTAAAGTTATCTACTTAACAGTGTCCCAAGACACAAGAAGAGTAAGAGGACATGTCCGATGTTCCATATGCAAGTGCAGTCAGTAGCTTGATGTATGTAATGCTCTCTACTAGAACAGACATTGCACATGCAGTGGGAGTATTGAGCAGGTTTGTGTCAAAACCAGGGAAGGAGCATTAGACAATAGTGAAGCGGGTTTTCAGGTTTTTGCGTGGCACTAGTGATTATGGTTTATGCTACCAAGGAAGACCAGGATTGGACAAAGTTTTGGACATCCATGGCTTTGTTGATGCAGACTGGGTTGGAGATCTAGATCAGAGAAGATCTACAAGTGGGTATGTGTTTAAACTATTTGGAGGTGCAGTCAGTTGGATGAGTAAGAAAGTCTATAGTGGAACTTTCAACTACAACGACATAATACATGACAGCCACTCATGCAAGCAAGGAGGTAGTTTGGTTGTAGAGATTGTGTTCAAGTATGGGGTTAGTACAACGGGCTATAAGGATAGAATGTGAAAACCAGAGTGCAATTTTCTTGGCAAAGAACCCTGCTTATCATTCAAAGACAAAGAAAATTTATGTTCAGTATCACTTTGTGAGGGATATGGTTGAAGACAAAAGGGTGTTGCTAGTAAAGGTGGACACTTTGAAGAATACTACAGATGCATTGACAAAGTCTGTGAGCATTGAGAAGTTGTCTTGGTGTAGAGAAACAATGGGCATTGCAGGGTTGGATCAATGACTAAGCTCTCTTGTGGCCCCCCTGTGGAAAGAAAACAACAAGTGAGAGAATGTTGGGTTGTGTTATATTCTTTCAACGAATACCCCACGCATGGGGGGGCATTATCCCCTTGTACTTTTCACGGGGCGCTGCTACGGGGCAGTAGCGGTAGCCCCCCTAAAGGGGGTCCAAGGTAGCACCCAAAGATTTTTTTTTTGACCCTATATTAGGTAGGCAGATCTACCTATGGTTTTGTGCATGGATTTTGCACATGGTTTTGGGCATGATGGTTTTCTGTCCATGGTATTTTGTAGATCTAGTCAATGGAACTACGATTATGTTCTAATACAGGGTTGATGGATTGGGGTTTATGGATGCTTCAACATGTATATATGTGTATTGTATCATTGAAAGGAACATAATGAAAAATCAATCTAGTAGTCCTGGCTTTGGGATCTACGGGAGAATCTCTGTGTATATATGTTTTACGTTTTATGCTCTCGCCATTGTTTAGAATTTGCATGCAGGTAATTTCTATATGGGGTTAAAACATATAATTACTTGAAATGGAGTGACATATAGATTTATGGGCATGAACAAACAAAAAGGTGAAAAAAATGGTTGTGGCACAGAGATCTCTACATCTAAGGAGAGACTAAAATATTTCACCCTATGTTGTCAAGTCTACAAACACAATTTGTATTCTTCCTATGATACTCCTCAACCAATCGTATTGCATCCTTGCAATATCAAAACTTCTTGATGTTGGGAAATTGTCAAATTCATTGATGAGTTCACCAGGATGCATTGCCTTAACATGGGAGAGGCAAGTGTAAATGTGAGGTGGATTTTGAGACCGCCATAAAAAATTCCATATGCTGATTAGGAACATGTAGAGAAATACAATGGGTAGGATGAGCCCCACATACCATACCAAAATGAGAAACAAGACATCCACCAACACTGTTGTGATGGGGTTTTTCCAGTTGCAAATCTCGTCAAACTACTTGCCCACGGAAATAACCCCAGACAGGACAAACATGATCCTTACCAATCTTAATTATATATGTTATACATTGTAGTATCAACCGACTTATGGTAATATATTAACCATGAGATTGTTGCTATAACATGTCAATTCAACTCATGCCAACACACATATAATGATAGTTGCAAATAAAAAAAAAGTTGCATCTCCATATTATAATCTTATATAGACCAGCAATATGTGCACCATACACCAATAATGTGCTCATGAATCATGCATTGTATGTAAGCTACCACACATGATCCTCAAAGATGTTGTCATGATATTACAATGCAAATATTTTTCTTAGAGGAAAATCATATTCTATAGGTCTTGAAATGAATGTAGATGATTCCATTTTGATTCTCAAACATAGAGAAATTAAACAACAATTTTATTGTATGCTAGAATGTTAATGAAACAACACATAAGATAGGAGAAACCAAGCACTCTCTCGGATTATCTTTACTGATAGAACTTGAGAAAAGGATTGATGTCAATGTTGTCATTTACTCTGGCACTCTGAATCAATATTCCTTCATCTTGTGTTTTCTTTCTGTTACCACATAATGTTATGTTACGTATAGTCTGACTATGCTTAGGTCCATTGCACAAAGGTTTTTTTTTTTGCGCTTTGTCATCTACTCTAGCATAGTTTTTGATTAAGTCAACCCTCCATGTAACATCTTGTAACATTTCTCCCAAATTGTTATAACCTTTCTACTATAGTTCTTGAGGTTCGCTTCTCATCAAGTTTTCTGCATCTGTTGCTTTGACAACGTATTCTCTGTAAGGCTCTAAGGGCTATGTAACTATTATTAGGTCCCCTGGCTAGGTAATGTTTCATTGTAATCCTGTGCATACCATTGGTTTGGACATCCACACTTATTCCTTTTGACTTGGCGAAGGATCTACTCAGTAAGGTTGGAGGCTTCCAGCTATGTGTAACAGATCATATTGTCATAAGGTATGCATTAGTGAATACTTCTTACCATTCATGTATGCACACTCAAGTTTGTTGGCTATATATAACTGCTCCATAAATCTGCAATTATATGATTCCATATAACTCATATTGTAATGATGCAATGAAGACTCATGATATTTGTTTGTGAAAACTGTCAATAACCATTTTCATATTGTTATAGAATTTTATGTTTCCAGGTTGCCATGCACTCATTGAATTGAATGCATATCCTCATCCTGGAGATTGGTATAAATTAGGTGATGTAATGGTTGTATTTGTAGATTTGGAAGATTACATGTTTTGGTATCTTACAAGTCATCTCAACTTTCTCAAGACCTTCAGTCGTAGGTTTTTGGCTTTGCCTCTACAATTTTATTCTACCTGTATAGGTATACCAGTTGGAAGAACTGCTCTTCCATGTCCCAAACCCTTTTCATGACCAACTGAAGCTGGAGATCCCTGATCAGAGAGCTTATGCTCTATATTCTCTCTAAAATCTTCATTCTAACCCAATTTCCAGCTCAATTGGTAGAACTAGATTACACTCTTTCTCACAATGCCCACTTTCATAGACATGAATTTTGTTTTGCATGGTTTCCTCCAACTTATGTTGTTATAGTTTTCTACCATACTCCTTTCAACTGTCTTCATCAAGACTAAATTTAAATAAATTTGTTATATCCATTCCGGAAAGCCTCCATGGCTTCTCCTCTCGAATTGTCTATAAGAGTCAAGCTTTTTTTTTTTTTTTTTTGTCTACAAGGGTCAGTATTCTTCCTTTTTTTTCATTCTTTCAACAACCATATAGGATCAAATACAACACTTAGAGTATATGCATTTAGTAAATTTGACATTGAAGGAGACCATAGAAAATCATTCATAATTATGGGATTTGTTATCATTTTAAATGTGTGGAGACCATATGCATTAATGATTCAAAGAATTAAAGCATTTTGACATTTTTCTTAGTGATGTAGATCAACCCTTTAAACAAAGTACTAACAATCCACTTTGCCTTTTGGAGTAGAGATTTTATTTATTTGAGTGAGTATGTGTGATGTTACAATGAGATGCATTCTACCAGTCTTGAAAAAGTATTTAACTTTCTTAATGAAAACATTTTGTAGGTTTGTTCGTTGTTCTTTGGATCTAGATTTCCCAAATTGAATTTCAGCACACCTTATCAACCTCAAACTGGTGGTTAGAAAGAGAGTACCAATCAAATACTAGAGGATATGTTAAGGATGTATGTGAAGGATAAACAAACCAAATGGGAAAACTACCTACATCTAGTTGAGTTTGCCTACAATAATGGATATCATACCTCTTTGAAAACAAGTCCTTTTGAAGTTATATATCGCATAAAATGTAAATTTCCCTTAATATGGGATCATCCTAAAGATAAATTGATACTTGGACTGACATGCTAAGAGAAATGGAAGATATTGTTAAGCAATTCAAACAAAATTTGAAAACAGCTCAAGATCGCCAAACATGTTATGCATATTTGAAAAGAAATAAAAAAGAGTTCAGTGTGGTGGATCATGTATACTTGAAGGTCAAACCCAAGAAGGGTACACTTAGGCTTGGAAAGTGTGCTAATTTATCTCCCAGATATCGTGGACCCTTTGAGGTGTTAGCCAGAGTTGGACATGTTTCTTGTAAACTAGCCCAACCAGGCAATATTAACATTCACAACTTTTTTCATGTTTCATTATTAAATAAATATGTGAAAGATAATTCTCATGTAATTCACCGTCATGTTGTATAGATGGAACCAGAGGGAGAGTTCCTAGAAAAAACACTATGTATTCTAGACCGGAGCATGGTTACCTTCCGGAATAGAGAAGTGATGCAACTAAAAGTTTAATGGACCCATTTCACTCCAGAAGAATCAACCTTGGAATTGGAGGGTTCTTTCAAGGAAGTGTATCCTTCTATGGTTTCAAGCTTGAAGTGGTTTTCCATCAAAAGTACTCATTGGTACATTGGGACGACATCAAATTTAATTGGGGGACGATGTGACAACCCTCAGCCTGAAGATTTTATTGTAATTATATGTATATAGCTTAAACTTGAATTTATTTTGTTGCATTAGGAGACATATAGATACTTAATTATCATTAATTTATTGATAATAACTAATGTATAGTTGTTGTTTAAAAACTATAGTATGTCTTATTTTGTAAATAAAAGAAAAATAATTGGGAAATTAATGATTGAGGTACATATGGATGAAAGAGAAAAAGGTTGCAATTATTTTTAAGAAATTAATTATCCATAAGAAAGTCTTGGGAATATAATATGGTTGAGTATATTTAATTATGAAAATTACAATATTGGCCAATATATTGTTCCCTAGAAGACACGATGTTGTCTCCAAAAGTGGGAAGCAAGAGCTCATAAATGAGCAGTTAACCACCTACCACATGTTGATGAGGTGGATGCAGCTAATAACCACCAAGAAGTGGTAGATGTATGAAGAAAAATCTATGATTTTTTGGCTTTTGTCTCATAATTCCTAAAAAATGAAAACTAGAGAGACTAAAGAAAAGAAAATGTGTTACAAATAAGTTGCCAGCCTATTTGCTTGGGGGGTCCAGAAAAAGTTGTGTCAAGGTTGGGAGGAGCCAAGTAATGGAATAGTGTTTCCCAAAAGAGAGACTCTAAAGTTGATATTTATAACTTATGATGTTATGTTAATACTTATTTGTCTCTTTTTATAAACAAAAAAATTGAATTCTATTCTCAAAGAAAGAAAATGAGAGTAGAACAGAATAAAGGTTTGTCTATCTGGTACAAGTTTTTGAGGAGTTTCTTTATGGGAATAAAATTTAGAATCTAGGAATTGGATGATAATATAGAAATTATTTTGATAGAATGTTTATTGTTTGAAAAGAACACTAGTAGAAGAACTCTCTTTTGTAATTATAGGTATGTTATATATTAGTATCAAGTACAGTAGTCAAAGTAATTAAAGGACTACATAAAGTAAATGTAAAAAGAATTTGACTAGGACATAGGTAAAATATACCTATAGAAAATATAAGTATTTTTACAAGTTCTCGCATAAGGCTAAAGATAGTATATAATATTTCTGGAATTTTGATTAAGAAACCTATGGTGAAGAACAAAGTTATGACAATATTTCTGATAATTCCTTCACAAAGGAAAATTTTTAAATAAACTATTTAGAGAGACGCTGTAGAAAAGTACACACGAAATCTTCACAATATCGTATAGACACATTTGGTGAATTAACTATACAAAAAAGTTGGAAATATTATTAATGAAACCGAGGGTATGTAATTACCTTGGATAGTTACAAAAATAACAGTAACAGTAGATCTAACAAGGTAATCATATAAAAACATTTAACCACATAAAAAATCATAATTCTAATCTCATAATCGATGTAACAATAAGAGAAATGTTGACATAAGGGTTTTACACAGAGGGGTATTCCTTCTCGTAACCATAAGTGGATTATTAGCAAGAAATATCTAGCTTGCCAAATATCACTATTAAAATACTTTGAAAATATTTTGCAATGGCTACATATACGAGGAAAAAACAGACTGGTAATCATAAAGGAAAAACAATAGACTCGAACAAATTTCATGAGTCGTAAAGTAAACATTGGGAAGAATCAAAATGGCGATAATTAAATTGAAAGAGAGGAATACTTCTCTTTATCAAATGACATTGATGAAGTAAAATTGTTGTCAAAATTTTATTGTGAAATATAAAGCATTAATGCAATTAGTCAATAGACTCAAGGTATAAGGCGAAATTATTAAAAAGGGATTCGTAGATGACCAAATGGTCGATATTTTACATTAGGTGAACAACAGTGTACACTAGAGAACAAGATCCAATTACTTTTTCCAATGAAGATAATGAACACTATATAAATGTATGAAAAATAATTTATGCATAAGATAAAGTAAAAATGACAAATTTTCATTGGAATAGAATATGAATATAAGAATTATACTCTAAACAGTGAATTGAATAAGTTTAGGAGAAAGACTCTTAATAAACTAAAATACATATTGAGAATTTGACCGAGGTGAAAATTTGCCTCAATATACTCAAACATTGATTCTTTTGTTGTAAATATAAAGAAAAAAAAAATTGTAGTATGTAAGGGTCATTACAACTTATTTGTGGTATATCATGCCACAGTTTTTATGACATGATAAACCACATCACATGAAATTTTTTTTTCTTGTAATGAAGATAAATCTTCCTCTCTTGGATGTCCTTTTGGTATCATAGAAATATTTTCCTCATGTGATACACAAACTTTCTCTAAGTTTTCTTCTCTTTCCTTTCTTTGTTGTATAACACCTTCTTAAGTTTCTATTGTGTAATGCATTACACCCTAAAAATTTATAGTGTGATACATCACCATGAGAAGATAATTTTTATTTGATAAACTTTGCCTCCATTTCCTTAGTCTTTGTTTATCTAATGAGTCATTGTATCACACAAAAAAATGTTTATGCATGATATAAGTTACATCACTTGAAAATGAAAGTCATGTTATACACAAAAGTTTTCCAAAGAACCTTCAAACTTAGAAAACTTCTAAGCTTTATGATTCTTCTATCTCATGTGAAAATTTTCATCTAACACAAAAAATGTGTGCGTGTGACGCATGTTATATTGCATGGAAGTATTTTTCATATGACACAAAATAGACTAAGTTTTCATTTAAATTTAAGTGATTCTAAGCCCTTAAAACTCAAAAATGTCTATGTCTCGAGAATTCAACACTTAATGGATTTCTAAGTTCTTTCCACCATAAAGTCTTTCATGATTTACAAAAGTGTAGGAACTCATTTCCAACATAGATAAAAGTGTGAATTCCTTCCTCAATAATTACACAAGTATACATAAATAACAGCATGTATTTACTACTCTACAAGGTTCAATCAATAGAGACTAGTAGTAATATTGTAGCTATATAATAAGCAGAAGAAATGCTCATAATTACCTAAAGCTTTAGCATGGAATGAAATTTTCCAAGACTTATAGATAAAATAATTCTCCAAATTCCAAACAAATCAAAAAGAAAAAAGACATTCACATGATAATTATACTAATAATGTCTTACAAACAATCGTGATTCAAAACAAATCTTGATTATAGCATGATCTAACAACTTAAAGGAAAAAACCATCACATACACACCCCTGACCCCCTACCCCCCAAAAAAACAACCATATGTATATTAATCAACCAATATTAAATTCAATGGATGTTGTGACTTTACTTCAAAACACAAACTAATGACTCAAAATAAATTCTATCACTAGTAATAATACAAACTTTTGTAGGTCTTGCAAGTAACTTTCTTGTCATTGAATCATAAAAAAATAGTCGTAAAAACATATTTCATTTAATAAGCATGGGTGCATGATTTTATAGCACAGAATTAAGAAACTTATCTATCAGTAATGGCTATTGAACCAACTAACTAAGGGTGAGAAATTTTCCACCTAATGCAGGCACAATTGCACGTTTTCTTTCTACGACTATCCATACCTTAGCCAAGTCATGATAACACAAGGGTGAAATTTGGGATACTGTCAATTTGTTTTGGAAATTAGTAGTCCCTTATAGGTATGATCCCATAGGAAAATATCATCAATGAACTCACAGGGCCCACATTACCATTTAAGCGCTCCCTGATTGGCTTTACACAACAAAAAAGTGAGACCTCTTCAATGCTACAAATTCCCTTGAGACTCCTCTTTATATCACTTTATCATGCACTCCCAATGAGACACAAGCCATAATCCTAATCGTCAACAATTTGCAGAAATTTTCCCACACTCAAGGGTTGAACTAGGTAATTTCAACTAGTTTTTTTCACTGGCTATTTTGCTCATGGCTTCTCTCTCCCTTCAAGCTCATTCTACATGAATTTTTTTATGTTTCCTTAACTTTTGCACACCCCACATAATCATTATTTCCCTTATTCCATGTCAATTTGGGTCCTACATGTTTTCCATGAATGTACTCAACCACACCTTGCATTTGTTATTCATATAGCTCTCTCAACTACCATCATCACATGCTTCCAGAACATTGAGAGGTAAAAACTTCCATCAATAAAATTTCTACATTTAATGACTATCTATGACGAATAAAAAGGGAAGGATGAGCGAAAAAAATATTACATTCAAATATTACCCAGAAAATGGTTTAACAAGGGTGGATTGGGTCCTATTAAATATGATGAACCCCCATAGGCCCCATTACCATTTCTCACTCATGGTATCATGGACACTATAGTCACTCATGCCTTAGTTAGTTGTCAGCATTTTTGCATCAAATAAAGGACATAATATATAACAAAAACATTTCAAAATCATCAATGCATAGTAATTAAATGTCCATGCTAAAAGTAAAACAAAACACAATAGTGCAATTAATACAATTTAATCGGGGGATCAAAATGGGGACGTTACAATCACCTCTAACTTAAAATGGACATCACTATCAATTCTTTCTTAATATCAATAACATTGGTCATGGATTTCTCTTTCATCTACTTCAACAATGGCATCCTTTTCATAGTCTAGTCTACCTCTAGGCTTTCGACATTCTATCATAGGTCTATAACAATTATCACGTAATCATGCATTTCAGTACTTATTTAATGCTCAAATATCCATTGATGTTCATGATTTAGGATAAGGAATATATTTCATAACAATACTTATCTATATGATTATGTATTTGTATCGATATGGTTTCCACAAATAGAATTGTGCTTAATGTTTTCTCAGACATATCCAATGCACTTGTGGTCCTAGCTAACATGTTATTCATTCAATCCTCCTCTTCCTTGCAATCACTCACCCTCTAGGCTCAAGCATATCTATCTCAAATACAAAATCAATCAATCAATTCATCATTTTCTAAGGCTTCCTCACAGTGGAAAGTATTGATACTTATACATTCTTATATCCAAGGTACCCCATGACTTGTTATAACATAGCATAACACATCTCAAGGGTGATCATGGAATATTATATGGTTCATGTGTTCTTATCATAGCATTTTATCCATGCTTTCCATTTCAACAACCATCATATATCCTTTTTGGATAGATCCATCAGCTCACATGTATCATGTACATATATTTACCATGAGCTATCATCATAGCAATTTCATTCAAAAATATTTTTAAATCAATTGTCACAAACATTAAGTTTCGCTTTCAGATTTATAATATGTTGTGCATAGGTAATCAAATATATCCAATATGAGACTCCTTATAATATTTGTCTCTTGCAGTTGTTGTTAGCAGTGTTCCTTATGGGCTTTCATTTATTATCACATTTAAGACCATTCTTCCCATAACTTATAATTTCAATCAACCAAAAAAATGTGAGTATTCATGCATACAATATTTTCACTATAATATTTACAACATTGCTTGAAGCAATCGTAGAATTACTTTACACTAATACTCAATCACTTTTACTTGTTAGTCATATCATTCATGTTATCTGCATTTCTAGCAACCTAATAATTCCACAATGCAATTAGACATTTAGGCTAATCAACTAATGTACCAATACTCATGGCTACTCAATCATTCTCTTCGTTATTCAACCCCTCTCCTATAGTAATATAAAGTGTTGATTTAGAGTAGCATCGGATGTGCTCTAAGCCTTAAATTTTATAGGGAGGCTTGGGAACATGCATTCCAAAGAACCCAGAAACCGTTTGGGGAAATTTCACCCAGAGATGATTATATTAAAATAATTAATATTTTTAGTGGGGTTCCTAAGTCTAAACTTAGGAAAATTAAAATATTAGTATGTATTAATCTAACTGTGGGTGAATCTTCTAGAAAAAGATGGAGATCAACTCAAAATGATCTGAGCCTTTGATTAGGAGTTAATCTAGGCCGTTGGTTGTCCAACAGGAAGATATAAGAAGGAGCTTGAGGGTCATTTGGAAGATACACCAAGAGAGATCAAGAAATCGATTTTCTTAAGTGAGAATTTCTTAGGAGGAAAATTTGATTCAAGATATTTCTTGCAGTTGAGGGGCAAGGATAGCAACTTTCGGAGAGAGATATTCTCAGTCAGAGAATCATCAGCAGAGAGAGGTAAAGAGTGATCTAGAAACTCTCACGCATAGGCTTACTTTGGTCCAGAAGGGCCACACAAAGTTAGCGCAGAGGGAGAGAGAGAAAGTAAAAAAACAGAGCAGAGAGTTAGTTTCAACAGCCAAAAGTCGGGGTGTGAGACCGGGAGGCTGAGAGCAGCGACTCTAGTCTATTGATTGATTCCCCAGTTTGGTGAAGTTGTGCCTGAGAAGGTTGGTGCTGGGACAGTGTAGAGGCAGCGCAGAGGCGGTGCAGGGCCTACTAGGGGCACCTCATCCAGCAGCTGGATCAGCCAGGACTTTTTCTCAGTGATTGTGTGAGGTAATCTCACAAAGCTTCTGCCAGTATTTCTCTCTCTGTAACTGAATAACCTTGTGAGGTATTCAGAGATGTATTCAAAATTTGCTATTGCTTAATAATAATAAACCCTCAGAGCTACTGCACCGATTCTTCCGCATTATGTTTTTCCGGAGACATTTGTCCAAAAATAACGGTGTCCTGTGTGTTTGTATTTCCTTTCTTAGTTTCTATGTTTCAGAATCATATTTAATTTGGTGTAGGTTGCTTCAGTAATTTTCTTCATTGTTTCAAGAAGAAATCTGAAATAAGTTTGTAATATAATTTACGATCTAGGTGAACTAGATTTAGCTGGTTATAGTAGGATTCCAGAGATCGTTAGATCTAGGAAATTTCACATGGTATCAGAGTTGTTTATGTGAAACAGGAAGAGAAGATCTAGCACTAAAGCAAGGGCCAACTTGCTGCAGCAAGTAGCAGTTCAAATCCCCTGAGTGATTACACATTTCTAGCCATGAGGGTTATATTTTTAAGGTTGCCTCTTTCTGAGGAAGTCAACAGAGAGGTAATACTGTTGGATTGAGAATTTTCCAAGGAAGAGCGAGCCACGCAAAGCTAGAGAGACACAGTTTTCTGCAAGCTAAGTGCTGGCTAGAAAATTTGTTGGAAGAAGGAAGTAAACTGCATAGTGAGGGAATACTTCCTTCGTGATTTCTTGCCAAGGAAATCAGTGTTTCGTATTTTGTAGGTAGTAGAGGAGCAGCAGACTTACCAACTCCATCAAGAATTGCGTAAGCCATCCTAGAAGCTACAGGGTAGTGAGAAAGACGGAGTTGTTCGACAATTTTCAGAGGATATGGCAACCAGTGACTTGAGAGATCAGGACAAGTTGGATGAAGCATCCAACTACGTCATCTGGAAGACTAGAATGCCATTCCTTCTAGATGAGCATGCCCTCAAGAAATACGTCGACAGTGTGATGGTTGAACCTGCACATGCAGATCCACTAAAGAAGTACCAGGATGATATGGAAAAGGCCAAGAGGATGATCCTGGATGGAGTCAAGGATCACGTGGTGTGCCACGTTGCTAGCAGAAAAACTGCTAAGGAGATGTGGGATGCCTTGGCCACATTGTATTATGGATCTTCCGAGCAACGAAAGATGTACTTAGAGCAGAAGTTGAGATCTACTTAGATCCAGAAGGGAGAACATGTGGATCCATTCCTCAAGAAGTTGAAGGAGATATGTGATGAGTTGTTAGCTGCGGGAGATAGACATGAGGATTCAGAGTTAGTTAGACTAGCCCTAAATTTTGTCTCATATGAGTGGCAATTATTTTTCCAAAATATCCTGGGAAGAGCATCATTTCCTAATTGGGATGAGATGTAGGAAGCTCTAAAACAAGAGGAGCTAAGGAGAGACCTGGTCAAGGTCAAACTTGACATAAGCAACAACACCAGTGGGTCTAAGCCCAAGGAGGAGGAGGATAATGCAGTTCTTGCATCAAAGGGGCAGTAGGGGAAACATAGACAAAAGAAGGACGTCTCTAAGGTGAAATGTTTCAAATGTGGCGAGATGGGCCACTATGCATCACATTGTCCTTTGAAGAAAAAGGACAGTGATGAGAAGCATGATCCTAAGGTTGCAGCAGAAAAGATCGAATAGGAAGAGGAGTTCGCCATGATAGCCAAGATACCTCCAGGATGGAGGTGGGTTGATTTGGATTTGTAGTTTGATAGAGCTACAGATGGGAAGGATCCTTGAGAAGTCCACCTATCATATCAATATCTTGCTACGGGAGCCTAGTTTTGCAGTCGCAGGATCCTTGAGGGGTCCACCTTAGTAGATGTATGGTAGGTGGTATTATACCACCATTATACTACAGGAAGCCACTTCAACCTTTGAGATTGTGTTTATAAATAATATTAAAGAAGGAAACCCTCTAAATATTTGTTATCTATTTCTATTTGACCATCTATTTATGTATTATATGTTTAACTCATAGCTAGTGTTGTTCCACTCATCTTCCATAATTCTTTCCTTGAAAATTTTCCTATGAATTTAAGATCTCTATCACTTACTATCACTTTAGGAAATCCATGAAATCTATGAATTTAGTTCATTAACACTTCTACCACTTGGATTATTTTATATTCTACTTTGAATTCCATAAAAATGTGCATATTTTACAATGATATCCACAACCACAATAATGGCATCCTTACCTCATTATTTTGGTAAAACTATAATGAATTCCATTGATATATCTTCCCATATTTTATTAACTATTCCATAAAATTTGAATTAACCTCAAAGCCTGAATTGTCTCTTTCCTTTGTCACACTTGGAATTATCTTACAAATTTTGGAATATTTTCCTCATTCTTTATAAAAAATAAAAATGTTTTTTGGTCCTTTAATATGTTTTAAGGAACCTTAAATATCCCACCATCAAAGAGGCATGAGACTCCCTTAAAAATATTTGTTTCTTCGGCTTTGATTGAGGGCATAAAAATATTTTACCCTTTTACCAAATGAAATCTCTCTTCCCCTCTCAATTTTCCATAGATCTCTTCCCTTCTTTTAGACATTATATTTTTTTGTCTAGCACTACTATCATCTTGACAGGAATGGAAGATGTAATGGAATATAAACTCCAAGATTCTTCTATTGTATAAAGAAATTTTATATGACATTATCCTTCCCTACTTTAAAAATTTTGTGTTATTTTTCTTTGGTGATATGCTTACCTACAAAGAACTATGGGAGTACCATGTTAAATGTGTGGATAAAGTCCTACAGATTCTTGAGAATAATAAATTTAAAAATATCCAAATGTGTTTTTGGGAAACAAGAAGTAAAGTATTTGGGTTATAATTTTTTGTGGGAAGGGAACAAGATGGTTTCTTGAAAGATTCAAGTTATCACAAAATGGCATGTTCCTAAAAACATCAAGAGTCTTAAATAATATAAGGGCCTTACAAGATATTATCATAAATTTGTTAAGGATTATGGACACATTACAAGCTAGCTCAAACCTCTTTTTTAATGGAATGAAGAGGCTACCTTGGCTTTTTCACTCTTAAAGAATGTTATGCCTTCTACCAATACTATCATCATCTAATTTGGTTAAAACATTCATAACCAAATGTGACACACCAAAACAAGGAATTAAAGCAATATTGATGCAAGAACGGGAGAGGGTTGACTTTCGTAAGTAAACAATTTAAGGGAAAATATATGATGAAATCTACATATGAAAAAGAAATGGTGATATTTTACATTCAATAGAAAATGGTGATAATATCTTATTGGGAGTCATTTTAAATTCAAGAATATGGTGATAGCTTACAATACTTTTTGGAGAAAAAGATGTTATCAAAAGAGCAACAAAAAAGGTAGCAAATATGCAAGGATTTGATTTTAGAATAATTTACAAAATGGGGAAGGATAACGTGATAGCCAATGATATTTCTAGAATAAAAGAATCCTTGAGTTTAAATTCCAATACATCTTCTATTCCTATGTAGTTGAAATAAGCTCACCGCGAATGGAAAAAGACAATAGTACTAAACAAAAAATATAATGTATAAATGAACAAGGAAGCTGTATGGAACATTTTCATCCTTACCTTTTGATTTTGGTACATCTATAATGAACTCCATTCATATATATGTATGCCAAAAATGTTGAGTTAACCTTAGAGCATTGATTATCTCTCCTTTATTTCTTTGGCTCGCATGGAATTATATTTCCTTTATTTCTTTGGCTCGCATGGAATTATATTACAAATTCTCCATTCTTTCGTTTAAAAAAAAAAAATGGTCCTTTGATATGTTTTAGGGAACCTTTAATTTCCCACCATCAAAAATTCATGAGACTCCCTTAATATTTTTTGCTTCAACTTTGATTTAGGGTATAAATATACTTCACCCTTGTACCAAAGGATAACTCTCTTCCACTTTGATTATTTCATAGAGCTCTTCCCTTCTTTTAGATATTATTTTTTTACCTGGAAAAAGCAAGTTATATTGCTATCAATTGCAAGTCAAACAAAATTGAATTAAATTATTTATTAATTTTTTGAAAAGAAACTTTAAATTTTATTAAAGTAGTTTAAAATCTAAATATTAAATTGAATATTTTGGAAATTAAAAATTAATTTATAAAATTCTAAAATTTAAATTTCTACTTTTTGATTAGGGGATGTACAATAAATGACTATTTTTATGTGATAACACACCGAAAGTTTCATCTACATCATCTTAATGGTTGTGGAAATATACATTCTAATATTTTTATGTGGTTTTAAATAGAATTTTCAGAAATTAAAATTATTTAAAAATATATATATTATCACCAAGTGTCCATCAAATCTATTATGTGTACCATTTAGCCTTGTCTAGAAGTTGTTCTTTCAACCCAATATGATAAAGGTCACGTTTCCCGTATATTGTAGTTTTGGACCGCTTCTGCAAAATTGTATCCTCTTTTAAATCTTCCTAAGCAGCTAAAAGATTCTACCTTCTCCTCTTCTTGATCCATCATGGAAGGATCATAGAGTTTCATATTTTCCATGTCTGTTATTGAGTAAATGTGCATGTATGGGGGTATACTGAATTTATGGGCATTATCCCAAAACTTTTCAGTATTTCTAATTGACCATATTGCAGAGCCTTGATTTTCTTACGAAGGCCCTGTAACCTCTCATAGTTCATTTGTAACCATAATCTTCCTAAGAATCCATAAGGTAGTACCTACTGCTCTTCTTAATCCATAATGGAAGGCTCATAGAGTCTTAGGTTTTCTACATTTTCTATTGAGTAAATGTGCATTTATGGGAGTAGCCTAAGTTTATAGGCATTACCTCAAAAAAAAATAGTATTTCTAAGGGACAATATCGTATATCCTTGATTTTCTTACAAAGACCCTGTAACCTCTCCTAGTTCAATTGTAACCATACTCTATCTCTCACCTTGAATAAATTCTCTATTCCGTGTTGATCATGCCCGGTCTTGTACTTTTCATATGACATATTTAGTGTCTCATGTACATGCAAATGGATTGGTTTGATCTTCTCCATAAAATTCTCTACCTTTAAAGAATCCCCTGTGAGATCCTCCCTCACTCCTCCTTATTTCCCATATGCGATATCCAAATGTGAAGGTGGAAAATATATAAAAACAAGTTTTGAATTGGGACTTAATAGTAAAAGTGTGGACTGCTATGTTATAAGAGTGTTGTATATATACATATTTTCGTCCCAAATCTTCAGATGCTTCTAATTGTAACCCCTCAAAAGATACACCAAAGTCTTGTTGACAACTTATGTTTTTCCATCTATCTGTGGATGGAATGTTGTAGACCTCTTCAACTTTGAGTGCATCTTCTTCCACAATCTAGTCCAAAATGCACTAAGAAACAATGTGTCCCTATCTGAAATGATTCTCCTTGGTATCTTAACATGCACCCAGGCCTATCCAAAGAACAAGTTTGATGCTTATTTCCCATTGGTTGTCCTTTTACAGGGCATGAGAACACACATCTTGTTGAACCTATCAAATACCACAAATAGGTAGTCATGTCTCTTCCTAATTGTTGGTAAAGATCCAAGAATTCCCATGGAAATGCTTTCTCATGGACAATTGGATGTTGAGAAGGGATGGTATAGACCATGTTTCTTGTTACTATTATTGATCGTACAGCGAATTATGCATCCTCTTATGAACCTATTAGTTCCTGGATCTACCTCAGGCTGAAGGAAGGCAGGTCTAGTGTAACATCAAACCAAGCTTAACCTGGTAGCTAGCCCTACCAAGTAGGGAGAGGGCTCTCTCCTTGTCAATCTCAATTAGAATATGGCAACTAGGGCTTGAGATGACTGAAAATAAATTCTGATTTTAGGCTAGGTATATTAGGTCAAAGAATTTTGATTGATTTTGATGGTTGGTTGCTGGATCAAGTGAAGAAGGCAGCTTTGGGTCTGGGAAATAAACTTAGATTTGCAGGGGGTTCCATGGGGCGAGGTAGGTAGGTGTTTTGGCACTTTGAATTGGGTGTGATGGTAAGTCTAAGACCAATGAGGAGTTGGAGAGGGCATGCAAGGTTCATGAGTCCTCTTCAAACAACAGAAAACATTTAAAACTAAATGTAACCTCAAGGCAGAGCACTGAATATCAATGGATTCCACCTATTAATCTTGTTTCATTTAGTTATGAAGAAAAAGATAGATGCTAGCACATATACACATAAGAGAAACTAAATAAAAAAGGAAGAAACAATGCCAAGACACATTACCACAAGAATCCCACAAAATGTTGTAAAACCATGGTTCATTTCCTTGCCAAACTGCAGAAGTGATTTACAATGAAGCTCAAAGAATCCACAAGAGTCCAACCTTTAAAAATGACTAAGAAAGTAAATAATATAGGCTTCAAACCACCTATGCTATCCATCAGGGGTCGAATCCATGAGTCAAGGAGTTGTTTCAACAACATCTAAACTAGGAACTAGAAAATAGGCAGTGGAACAACTTGCCTCTAAAACTATGGAAACTGATTCATTCAACCTCAAACCACCTGTAACTGATGTATCTACCCCCTCAAGTCATTTTTCATCATATTTATATCATTTTCCATTACACATTTACCAAGGAGAAGAGAATAAGTCAATTAATAGTCAAACTGGGCAAAATTCTGAGTTGTTAGGCAAAATTAGCAAAAAATTTCCTGATGCGCAGCGCCCTGAGCCTGATGCGCAACGCCACTTCAAGGCTGATTTTGGAGGCCTTACACTTCACCAAATCAGGCCCAAGATAGTTTTTTGGAAAGCTCTGCCCTGTCTAGTTTTTGGAACACTTTGAAATTTCTGATTTGGAGTTGATTTGCCCCTTCAAAAGTGGATTCTCCCAAGACTGGTTCCTGTGTGTCCAAAAAGTGGCAGAGAGGGCATTTTTTGAGTGTTTTTTGCCCTTTTGGTGGCCCAGATCTTCTCCAAAATTGATGAAACTTTCTGGGTTTGCTTATTTTTTGATGCTGAATCCAAATCTATAAGCCATTTGTCAAGAGGATGCACCAATTCAATGCACAGTGCGCCGAAATTTCCTGTGTTGTAAAATTTCAAAAATTGAAAATGACAAAAATTTCTCAAAACTTGCCCAAATTTGGCACATGGGTCCCTCATTGATTGCTTTGTTGGGCTAGTGAAGCCTCAACCAAGATCTTTAGCTTATCATGCTCCTTTTTGCTCCTTAAGTCTCTCCATGGAACTGTCACTAAGGGTTTCTCTCTCATAGTCATACTCACTATCCCTCTCCATACTTTATAGTTGTTTCCCTTGTGATGACTGAGAGGAGTATGAAGAGATTTAAAAAGGAAAGCAGGTGAGGGTGAACAAGAATTGGAAAGGGATGTGGGGAATAAGTAAGGTTAATGAATGATGTAGGGTTTGGGAGTAATGATAGGGTTTGGGAATAATGATAGAGTTTGGGAGTATGGTAGGGTTTGGGGTATATGAGTATAGGGTTTGATATGTGAAGGGTAGGGTTTGGGAGATAGGAGAAAGGAAAAGGAGTTAGGGAGGATGGGGTTTAGGAGATAGGTTTTGGGCAAATGAAATTAGGGAATAGGGAATAAACAACTGTAATTTGTAGTGTATGAGGTAGTTTTAGAGACAAATTAGGGTTTTGAATTTTAGGATGCTAAAACCACCATCAAAGCATAAAAAACCCTATGTGAGATCAAAAGAGAGTTTACTTACTTTCTTGGAGGAGAAATGCAGCAATGAGAGTGATTAGAGGTGAAACTTGAGGGTTTTGAGGCATTAATGGCCAATGCACAGTGCCACTTTCCCAATGCGCAGTGCCTCCCTGATGCGCAGTGCCAATGTAAATTAACACAGGAGAAAATTGCCTGATGTGCAACACCTCTCTGATGCGCATCGCCGACCCTCTAATGTGCAGCGCCTCCCTGATGGCAGCACCTTTTTGTAGACGACTTTTGAAGGCCTTCCCGGGGTCCAAATTGGGTGCGTGATAGCTCGTTGGAAAGCTTATCGAGTCTACTTTCCAGAAAATCTTTAATTTTTCAATTTGGAGTTCATTTTCTCTGCCAAAAGTAAAATATTCAAAGACTGGTCAAAATGTACAGAATGAGGCTACCTAAATGCGAAGTGTTGTTGAAGTCAACTTTTGAAGGTCTTTCTCAACTCCAAATTGAGCTCATGATAGCTCATTGGAAATATCTCTCTATCTAGTTATTATTTGACTCATCAAGAAAGTCATTTGGCCAACCAAGCTAGGAGAAATCTTGATTTTCCAAAGGTCACTCCAGAAGTGCATCAATCCTTCTGAGGCCCATGATGTTTTCAACATATCTCCCAAACCATGAAACCTGTGTAAAAACTGAAAGAAATTTTTCTTCTTGGGTAAATGATGGACAAAAATCTCTCTCACTTTTTTCAAATTCATATTTTATTGCTCAGAAACATAGTTTTAAGAAAACCTATCCCGATATGTGGAACAGGGGATTTGTAGAAATGAAGGGGATGAGGGGTTTCTAAATTCTTGAGAAAATTTTTGGAAGTAGGGAGGGATGTTAGGAAGTAGTGGAAAGTGGAATTTCAAAGATTGAGAGAGGGGAAGGGGTCCAAAAGGCAAAACACAGGCTTAGCCTAGAAAATTGTCAAATTGTAGCAATAAACTAGGGGTTGTGGGAAAATGATGAATTTGAGGGATATGAGTGATGGGAATTATTTAAGAAGGTATGTTAGGGATAGGGGAAGGTGTATGAACATCAGGACACAAGTTTTTTTGATCATTTGGCCATCCAAGAAAAATTACCTTCAAAACCCTAGGAGAGGGAAATGAGGCTTACCCAAGTACAACTGAAGCACGAACAAGGTGTAAAATGACCCATTGGAACCTCAAATGATGATGATAACTCTTTTAATGATGGTACACTAAGCTGAATGGTGACATGGACCAATACTTGGAAGACTTTGGAAAACTTATCCTATACCTAAGACCTAGTGATCAAATTTTACTTGAAGACTCACTGAAATGACAAAATTTGACCTTGACACCCTAAAACCACTTTGTAAGAGCATGTTTGATTGTTGATGGAAGGTTTCCAAGACTGATACTAAGATTAACCATACTCTATCTCTCACCTTGACTAAATTCTCTATTATGTGTTGATCATGCCTAGTCTTGTACTTTTCATATGAAATATTTAGTGTCTCATGTACATGCAAATGGATTGGTTTAATCTTCTCCATAAACTTCTCTACCTTTAAAGAATCCTCTGTGAGATCCTCCCTCACTCCTCCTTATTTCCCATATGCGATATCCAAATTTGAAGGTGGAAAATATATAAAAAACAAGTTTTGAATTGGGACTTAATAGTAAAAGTGTGGACTGCTATGTTATAAGAGTGTTGTATATATACATATTTTTGTCCCAAATCTTCAGATGCTTATGATTGTAACCCCTCAAAAGATACACCAAAGTCTTGTTGACAACTTATGTTTTTCCATCTATCTGTGGATGGAATGTTGTAGACCTCTTCAACTTTGAGTGCATCTTCTTCCACAATCTAGTCCAAAATGCACTAAGAAATAGTGTGTCCCTATCTGAAATGATTCTCCTTGGTATCTTAACATGCACCCAAGCCTATCCAAAGAAAAATTTTGATGCTTATTTCCCATTGGTTGTCCTTTTACAGGGCATGAGAACACACATCTTGTTGAACCTATCAATTACCACAAATAGGTAGTCATGTCTCTTCCTAATTGTTGGTAAAGATTCAAGAATTCCCATGGAAATGCTTTCTCATGGACAATTGGATGTTGAGAAGGGATGGTATAGACCATGTTCTTGTTACTATTATTGATTGTACAGAAAATTATGCATCCTCTTATGAACCTGTTAGTTCCTGGATCTACCTCAAGTTGAAGGTATCTGAAATGATTCTCCTTGGTATCTTAACATGCACCCAGGCCTATCCAAAGAACAAGTTTGATACTTATTTCCCATTGGTTGTCCTTTTACAAGGCATGAGAACACACATCTTGTTGAACCTATCAAATACCACAAATAGGTAGTCATGTCTCTTCCTAATTGTTGGTCAAGATCCAAGAATGCCCATGGAAATGCTTTCTCATGGACAGTTGGATGTTGAGAAGGGATGGTATAAACCATGTTTCTTGTTACTATTATGATCGTACAACAAATTATGCATCCTCTTATGAACCTAGCTAAATCTTCTTACATCTTGGGCCAATACACATACTTGTATTGAAACCTTAATTAAATTGAGAGGGGGGATATTCATTATGTTAAATATTTTTATGCAATGTGCAACAACTTGTGCAGTGTTCACACTCTAACTTTCTTGTTGAATATGTTGTTCAGTTGTTGCATGCTTGTCTTTTGAGCATTTTCTTTCTTATACATATTTCATTTTTGTTCATTCTAAGCCATGAAAATTACAGGATAGATGATGTATTTGAATGCTTCATAACAAGGTCCTATAGTCACCTCTCCTTTTGAAATTTCACCTAGTCATAGTCATCCTTATCATTAGAATTTTATTTCAGGGTCACTCCAACTCATATAATATATTGTCAATAATCTATTAGGGTTTCTCTCCCCTTGAGATGTTGCTTCTCTAACATTGTCCTTAATAAGATTCTTCATTACTTTCATGAGTAGCTCCCATTGAGGCCATGATGACTTCATTTTGTCATTAAATTTATAAGTTGCTCCTTATTCTTCTTCTTCTGCAGTTTAGTGGGTTTCCTTATACTATATGCATCTTTTTTTGACTCATTGTTTGGTCTACTTGCATTCACATCCATCTTCTGTCTAGAATTCTTTAGTGTATTAGGAAACTGGCAGTCATTGGCCATGTGGCCAAGGTTTCTACATAAATATAAACTTATATGACCAATAAATTTTGGAAATTATGTGTGTTTTCTAGTGCTCGTCTCCTTCTTTGCATACGATTTTTATTCAACTTCTTTATGTCCAAATCAATTTCACAAATAACATTAACAATAAAAAAGATTTGTGTACTTGGTAGATGATTTTCTTCTCTATTTTCTTTCTTGAGGGAACCTTCTTGTTTGTTCCATCTTATGTTGAATAGTTTTGTTTTGATTTCTCTTGAAATTTGTTGCTACATGTCTAGGTTTAGGGCAATAGAAGCATGACACATTTTTACACCTTTGAAATCTCTCAGACTTTCTAACCCCATCTCTATGAGTAGATTTCATTGTTGCAAAGTATACTTTGTTTGTTTCATTCTTCTGCTTTTGGTTCTACTACTTGTTTTTATTTTATTTTTTTACAAATCATGCTACTAGTACCTTGTTTTGCAACCCTTTTTGAAGTTACTTTATTCTCTTTAATGGTTTCCTTATCTGAGTTCTTCATGGAGACAATCCCGTTCTCTATCTTTTTACACAATCTATTATTTTCATATAGTTCATTTCTTGTTGAACTAATCTCAACTTCTAATATTTTGCATTGTTATTCTTTCTCCTTCAGTCTACTACTCATAACCTATTCTATTCTCCTTGCTTCTTCAAGATGTATCCTCAAGCTAATAATTTCATCCTTGAATTCATCTTCTCTTTCATCGCATATCTACAACAGTTTCTTATGGTCTCTTCTCTCATTTACAAGTCTATCTATTTTAGCTAATGTTGAGTCAAACCTAGCTTGATGTTCATTTGTATTTTCTTCATCAGAATCAGGTACATTCACATTAGCATAATAGGTCGTGTTTGATTTAACACTTTCTCTTTGAAGGGAATTTTTCTTTTTCCTCTTTTTCTTTTCCTTTTCTACATTGTTGCTACCAGAATCTTCTTCATGCATGAGTTGCAACCTATCCCAAATTTATTTTAGAGATTTAAGGTTTATAACCATCTCAAGATCTTATTATGAAGGTTTTTATATATTGTACATTTGTCTTAAGCATTCCAATGTTGTTCTTGTGTAGAGGGGGGATCTTTGCAATATCCTTCACACACTAGCTTCCATACATAGGGTCCATAAGCTATAAATTATGCTTTTACCTTATCTCACCATTCATGGAATTTTGTTGTTCTAAGCAAAGGTACACTTTGATAGTCCATGACTCAACTAAGTCTACCTTCTATCTGTTAGGCTTACACAGAAGGAACTGGATCTAATACAAATTATTGAAACCTTGACTAAGTTGGGGGGGGGGTGAATTATTTTAGTGCATTCATGGACAAATTTAATTTTTTTCTTTTAATATTTTCAATGGTTAAGTGAACTATTGAATGAGAAACTTAACATCTTATGAACGGAAGATTTAAATTGTGAAAAACATGAAATATGTAAACTATAACATCAACTCATTACATAAAATCAAACACACATGGACACTAGATATAAGTGGAAACCCATCAAGGGAGAAAAACATGAATATTGCATTGTTATGATGCAAAGGAAATATCCTACTCCCATATTACATATGATTTTATGTAGGCTCCAACCTACATGAGGTTGCTACCTTAAATCTTCTACAATATTCAACTTTCAAGGAATCTCCAACTCCCACAATTTTTTTGCAGGCTACAAGCCACAGGAGGATCCTACCTCAATAGGCTCCAGCCTGTTTTTTTTTCAAACTACAACTTGAAAGGAGATTACAATCCCCTGGTACATATAATAAATAACATGTTAGTTTACCTGATCTATAACTCTACATATCTTCGTCTCTATTTATTTTTCTTCTTCTTCTCAAATCATCTTCACATTAGCTTTATATATGTGTCAGGTAACTAATAGACAACACCTCAATAAGCTCTCATATTCTCTAACTCTCTTACCATTCAGTCCTTCCAAAAGCACATATTTTTATAAACAAACTTTGATGGTTGTTAGTATTCCATAAAATAATATGAAGTGAAAAGAATTGTCTCTTAGCATTCCACTCATTTGTTTCACACCTTTTGATATTTTAAATATTAAAATAAATAAATGCTTCACCAAATATTATTTTTAGCTACTTGTAATGATTATATCAACATGCATAGCAAGCATATCCTTTGCAACATACATTAGTAATACATCATCAACTATAACACATCATAATATCACAAGAATAAAAACAGCCTTTATGTCTTTGCCTATGTCTTTGCCTTTGTATTTGCCTTATACCTTTGCCTTTGTCGTGCATCATGTCTTTTCCTTGGATATTTGCCTTACATCACAACAATATCTACAACATAACAATATTTGCAACATTCTTTCATCAGCAATCAACAAGCATATCTAACCACCAAGGATGTGCATAAGATCTCTAAGACAACCATGGCATCAATGACACCCTTTCCCATCCTACTTTGTTGCACCTTTTCCATAGAAATATATGCAACATCATCAACATGCAATAAGATCAACATGAAATAACAACATATGAAAGAAATCTCTAACAAGTTGTTCTCCTTCACCTCCAAAGCATAACAATACTTGCATCAACACAAGAATGGCATCAACAATACCTATTGAAATGTGCATACATTAATTGTGATGCCCTTTTACCCTGTTGTTAAAAAGCAACATATCTCTATCAAAATCACCTTCTCACACACATATGGTGACCACACTTATTTTTGTTCCATTTCCATGACTCAACACTATATGCAAAACAACATAACAACATCTGTCAAGCAAGCATAACAACAAGCATCATATGCATACCTCAAGATCACAAGGATAACTAAGCTCAACTCCTTCATTAACAGTGCCTGCCATGTACAATCAACCTTACAACACAATGTACAAGTCAACATCACATATGCATGAAAAACATTCATTCTCAAATGCAATACCCGTGTTCTCTTGTTGCTACTCCTTTGGTGTTCTGTTGCCATCAACTTCATTTCTAATCAACATATGAAGCATACCAAGTATACTTTGCATGATCCTGCTTTTCCTTTTCCATCAATGACAACAATGCCAACAACCTCTATATTTTGGCCCCTATTTTTCCTAACCAAAATTCCCTGCAATATTGGAGGTGTGAGCGTCTCTAATTAGTTATAATTGCTCACCTTCAAAATCACATAACTTTTCCAGCTTGTATAGTAATCCATTATGGAGATGACCGTCAATTTTTTTTATCACCATAGAGACCGCATCCTCTATGTATGTCGTTATGTATGCATTCTGGGTGGAAGACTCCATGTGCATCAAATTCCAAAAATTGTTATCTTTTGATGTGGGTGGTGTTGAAAGCATCTCGGCCAACTTGTTTGTGTTTTCCTTATTGTACTTTATCACTAAATGAAACTATTGTAAAATACCTATACACTTGTAATTCCCAAGCTATTATAACTTACTATGGGCCTACAGGTACTATAACGGCTAGTGATTTGTGTGGATCATTGTCTCCTTTCCCATTAGATAGTGTTTCCACTTTTTCATAACTTGTCCTAGGGAATAGAGCTCCTTATTTAAGAACCACCCCATGAAATACTTCAAAATGGTAGCATATAGACCTTCGTCCCTGCATCAACATTTCTCCCATACCATACCCACTTGCATATGTCTCCACTTGAAAGGGTTGTTACAATTTCAATAATATAAAAACTAGTGCTTAATTGATTTCCTTCTTTAACTACTCAAACGCCTTTTGCTAACATTTTCCCCACTAGAAAATCTTTCCACTCAATGCTATGGTATGGAGTGGTGCTCCTACTAATGAAAATATGAATTTCACATGTACTATGAATCCCCAACGAAACCCCTAAACTCAAAAATATTGTTAGACACCAACTATTTCATTATGGCCTCCATCATGACAAGATCTATCTTCAGCTCTCTTACACTAATCACATATCCTAAATACACCAAATATTGTTGTGCAAACTCAAATTTCTTGATATTTTCCAACAACTAGTTCTTCTTCAATGTCTTTAGCACTTGCATTAAATTTGAGATGTGCTCCTCCCAAGTAGCACTATATACCCATATATCATCCAAATATACAAGCACAAATGAATCTAAATGTGGGTCTGATATGTCATTTATTAACATCATGAATCTAGTTGGTGCATTGCGTAAACTAAATGGCATGACTAACCACTTATACAAACCTTGTTTGATTTTGAAGGCAAATTTCGAAATATCTTCTTCTCTAACTTGAACCTAGTGATACCTTGATTTTATGTCCAACTTGGTGAACTATTTTTCTTGCTACAATTGGTACAACAGATCATCTATCCTTATTGAGAATTATTTTGTTCAATGACATGTAATCAATGCATATTCACCAAGGCCCATCCTTCTTATATACAATTATGAGGGATGACCCACAAGGTGAGGTACCTGAATGAATAACAACCTGCTAAAAAAATGGTTGCAATTGCTTCTTCACTGCGTTTTCTTCTATTATGAACTACATGTACAACCAAATGTTTTTCAATAGAGAGTCTACAATAGTTGTATCTCATCATATGTTTCCCTCTTGGGTGGTATCCCTTTAGGCTCCTATAACACTTCAATGTATTCCTGTAGCAACTCTTTTAGTTGTCTTGTTCCTTACTATCACCCCTCTAGGTATTCCTTTGCTCTCATTGAATCTTTTACAAATTGATTTTCTCTTAAAAATAGTAAAGCACACTTCTATCTAACTGATTAGTTTCTTGGCTTTCTTGGCATTTACTGGTGAAATTTTACAGTTTCCCTTATGCATGTTGATGATGAAGGATTTTCTGTCCTTGATGATGCAGTATTGGTTGGATCTCTGCATGAATGTCTCATTTCGTATGTACATATAGGGACTCACAAGCACCACTCCACATACATCAAGTGGAACTACATCCAATTCTACTTCATCAAGAAAATCAACATTGATATCAAATTTGATTTCACTATTTTTTACCTTGATTTTTGCATCCTTATTTACCCACCTCAATGGATATGGACTTGGATGATCTTGAACCTCCAATCCCAGTTTGTTAACCAACATTATTGCAATGATATTTTCCTATGATCCTGTCTTAAACAGAGCATCGATTTTTATCTTCTTGACCTATATATTTATATTGAAGAGTTTGGTCATCTCCTCCTCTTCTTGTTGTTGAAATATACTCATGTTCACCCCCCTTTTTCACTGAGGTGTAACAATATTCTCATCCACATCTGAGTTTATTTCTACTTGATTACTTGAATCTATGGCCATGAGGTTTTTCTTCTTCCTATTCTTTTGATTCTTTAGGTTGAGTTCTAGATGTAGTTTCTAACACTTCTCATCTATGTGATCATAAATGTTACATAAATTGCAGTGGTTGCTAAAAATTTTGCACTAGTGTGGTATGTTTTGTTTTTTGTCCTTCCCCCTTTCCATCTCTTCTTCCCCTCTTTAGAAACTTCTTAGTCTTCCTTCTTCTTTGAACCACTTGACTTCCCTTTTTTCTGGCCTACATTTTCTAAGTATTGTGCTTATACATGAGAATCGTTCACCATTCTAGGTTTGAAAAGCATCACTCCCTTTAGCAGATGATTGTGTGGTCCCCCTAGGTATGTGTGGGTTCTTATGAGGGATACCCAACATTATTAAAATCTTCTTGAAATCTATGTTATACTCTTATAGACTCTTCCATTATCTCCGCCTAAAGTAATGTTACTCAATCCATTAGTCCTCTACATATCCAATAGGGTATAATTGGGACTTTGTGAGAATTTTGAATTCCTCCCACTTACTTATTGGGAGAACCCCATCCATCCTCAGGGCTTCTATGTGGTTTTCCCACTAGTTAAGGGCATGGCTCTCTAGGTTCAAATAAGCGAAAGAAATTTTATATTCCTCCTCTATGTGGTCAACACTAATATAAACCTTTAATTGTTGCAACTAGTGATTCAATTTCAATCATTAATCTCACTTTCATATGTCTTGATTTCAACCCTCAGTTTCATCTTAAATAGGGACTATGAATGGTTCACAACATTTGAGCTAGATTGTCCTTTTTCAAGTTGTTTCTTAAACTCCTCTAGGTCTTCTCAATCCCCTAATTTTCCCTCTTATCTGATCTTTGAATTGGAACCTATGTTTTCTCTGACTCCAAGCATGTTTACCAAAGCCACCATAAGGAGGTTCATATCATGGTTGACATCTACAACATTCTCTTCATACCTTATGAACCTTTTCTATGTTGAATACGAAGTTTTTTTTTTTTTTTACCATGGTGAATTGGTAACTCAGTACAATAATCTCAGTGATGCCCAAGATCAAACCTAGCAACTATTGAATTTTCCTCAACACTTTAGAATCATATCTATGTCTAAAACATTATCACAAACGCACTAAAATGCCACAACACCAAGCACTTTGCATGGTGGAAAATTTACAATAGTGAATCAATGAAGTACACAAGAAATTTACACAACCCAAAAATTGTTATGTTACAACTTTAATACAACAAACATAGGGATCCTATACTAGGGATTATAGCCCTTACAATTAACCTTGATACAATAACAACTAGGGCGTGATGTCAACAACTTATGACTATCAATATACCCTTGAAAAAGACACACTTGACTTACATGTTGAAGGATATCTCACATCAAACCTTTCATTCCATGTACCTTGAACACTTGGTTGGTCCTTTACCACCTCTTATGTTTCTCACAAATACTTATGTTTCTTACATCTTCATTTGTCCATAACACCTTCTATCAATCCTCCTGCTACTCCAATAATAGTGAACATAGGCTACCCTTTAACAATCCTTTGTTGCTCCAAAGAATTATACTCTTAAGGTCTTTAACAACCACCTTCTAGCAATGCTTTTCCACACCAAAATTCACTACTCATAAGGTCTTCAAAATCTACCCTCTAACAATGAAAATAAGGTTCCTTTATCATTGTACTTAGGGCTCACATAAACTACCCTCACAACATCTTTCTTACTCCACCTAGATGAAAATTATTAGGGCTTAAATAAAAGGCCCTACACAGTGCCTTAACACCCTAGAAGGTGATTAAACTAGGGCATACATACTATCCCTCACATATTCCACCAAGATGACTAATCTAGGGCTTACTTGGCATCCCACACAACTGTAACTTGTCACGCCAAACCACATTCTTTAGGGATGGAAACTACAATTTTCCAACACGGATTAGTGAAAAAACTTCTTCTCATCACCTTCAACACTCCTTTCTCCTTGATTATGCCCACTTTCCTTCACTTCAAGACATACTAACACATAGTCCCAATATTCTCCATTCTTTCTACAATATGAGAAAGTCCTCAACACGTTTTCCTCAGTGAAATACATGTTTAAAAATCCTAAGGCATGCTACCTTTATTTCAGAGACAAACTACAATAGGATGTCATCTTTTAAGGGTCTCAATCCTCATTATTATGCATGGAACTTAGGCCACTTAGGGATAGACCTTTGGTGGTCGATCATGTGGAAAAGAATCCCTAAACAAGGTCACCAACTAGACAGAATTAGACCTCCAAAACATGTACAACGGACCTACTTGAGGGTTGAGTATCAAAGAGATACATCTCCATGAACCTGAGCAAACTTAGCCACTATCATAGACTTGAACCAAACCACATATGCTCCAATTCATCCGCCTTAGAAATTTGCATCTCCCTGAGTTATTCGACCTCTTCCTTAGAACTTTGCATCTCCCTGATGGTTCAAATGAGTTCAAACTATCCTCTACTTATAGTGTCTTTGGTGGTCTCATATTACACCAAGGGGCATGACCTTTAACCCAAGCCAACTTGAGTTTAACTTGTCAAAACCCAACTAATATAAGAAATGAGATTTATTTCATTCATCTTTTTCCACATCATCAAAGCCCTAGGTGCCCCTTATCCCTTCAAGGCTACCCCACATGCTTTCAATGATTAAACAATCAATTTTATCCTTGGTCTTGCACCCACAACTTTTGGTACATTGCCCACAAAACCCTTTTTTTGTGAGTCAACTCCTCACAAACCCAATAACCTAGGGTTTGTGGGAGTACCTCCCAAGATACACACTTCAACACTCTGTCGTAGTGAGGGAGTTACTTCCATGACTCGTAAATATCTCATCGCCATCAACGACATTATCCCAATATCTAGCATTCACTACTACAACATACCTGGTAGAATGAACCACATTGTCCCTGGTAGTGTCCCTGCCTCCAAAATATTTCCACTTCTTCTTCTCCTGAAATTGTTTCAGCTCATTCCACGATTCCTTCTTGCTAATACAACTCTCCTTACTCCCCACTAACCATGCACTCTTCTTGGGTTGCATATTCTCCCTTTGAACCTGCATACTGCCACTCAAACTTGACTCTCTTTGAATCTTGTGAACCTGCTTCTTTCCCTTATCTATAGGATTTATCATTATTCGATATAGACCATGCTCCTTAACTCCAACGATATCTCTAGCAGAGTTAGAGCCTCTAGTCATGAGCTTCATTTTCCCATCCTGGAAAATCACTCAAACCCCTTTTCCTTGATCACTGAGAATGACAACACACTGTATCTAACCTCTGGTACTCACAGTACATATTGAAATCATAACCTCCCACCTGACTCCATCCTGAATGGCACAACACCTTCCCCTTTGAAAGCCTTCTTATTCTTGTCACCAAACTTTGTGTGCAACTTCGAGTCCCATTTAGTTATAGCCCCAAAACATTCATGCGAACCTGCCATATGCTTCAATGCTCTACTTTCCACATACCATGAAATCTCATTGATGTCACCCTTAGGGAAATGAGAGAATAAAGCAAATTCCTCCTTGAAACTTCTTGAGAATTCATCCAGCTCACCATAAGATGTAGCAACCTTAGCTACTTCTTTCCCTTCCTCTTCTCATTATCTCATCTTCCCTATACAAGCCACATTATCATCATAAGTGTTCTTATTCTTATTAAGGTCCTCATCTCATAGTTCTTCCTAGATGAAGTCATCCCATAACTTATTCCAATCTATCTTCTTTTCTTGAGTGATGACCCTTTTTATAAATGGATTCCATTCCTAGAAAAAACCCTGCAAAGCTGTCCTCACTAGCTCAGACTCTGGAACATTTTCACTGATGGCAGAAATCTCATCTCAAAGTTGAGAAAGTCTTGTTAGATACAAATCCACGCCTTTCATCCAACATATTGGTTCTCTTTAAATTCTCTCTTAATACCAACAACAAGTTCTTTTTCTTATTCTAGAACAAATCTTGAAGAGCTTTCCACATCTTGCATGCAATGTTCTTCTCGGTCATATGATGTATCAAGTGATATTTAACACTGTCTAGGATAATAAGCTTCACCTTTGCATCCAACTATTCATAAACTTCCAACCCTTAAGGTCACTTGGTTTCTTTATCTCCTTTTTGGTAAACTCCCAAATCTTGTTTACCAATAAGACAAGCTTGATCCTTTCCTTCTAAGGAATATAAGTAGAAAATTCATCTAATCTATCTACGTGCCTCAAACTCGTGACCAACTTCGCCATGCTACTAGTCCTTCAAGAAAAAGGAAACCAACTCCCTCTTGATTTTTAAGTTGTGCACACTCTGAATTAGTTGTCCCTTCAAATTAGCTCTGAAACCATGTTGATTTTCCTCGACACTTCAAAATTAGGTCTATATCTAAAACATTATCACAAACACAGTAAAATGACACAACACCAAGCACTTTACACAGTGGAAAATGTACAATAATGAATCAATGAAGTATACAATAAATTTACACAACCTAAAACTTGTTATATTATAACTTTAATACAACAAACATAGGGCTCCCATACCAAGGATCATGGCCCTTAGAATTATCCCTAATACAAGAACAATTATGGTTTGATTTCAACAACTTATTACTATCAATATACCCTTGAAGAAGACACACTTGAATTACTTGTTGAAGAAAATCTCATACTAGCCCTTTCAGTCCATGTACCTTGAACACCTGGTAGGTCCTTTGCCACCTCTTCTGCTACTCACAAGTACTTATGTTACTCCATAATTCCTTGCATCTTCAACTAACTAGAACACCTTCTATCAATCCTCTTACTTCTCCAAGAAGACTGAACATAGCCTTCCCTCTAATAATCCTTTGTTGCTCCAAATAATTTTGCTTCTAGGGTATTTAACAACTTCCTTCTAGCAATGCTTTGCCACAACAAAATTCATTTCTCATAAGGTCTTCAGAGGTTTCCCTCTAGCAATGACAAGTTTTCTCCTTTATCACTATACCTATGGAACACATAAATTACCCTATCAACGTCTTTCTTGCTCCAACAAGATGAAATTTCTTAGGGATTACAAACCAACTCTCACACAATCCCTTAAAACCTTATAACGTGATTGAACTAGGGCATACAAACCATCCCTTAAACAATCCATCAAAATTGTTAATCTAAGGTTTACTTTACAGCACACACAATTGTAACTTGTCACACCAAACCACTGTCCTTGGGGCTGGAAACTACCTTGTTCCATCACATCTTAGCTGAGAGACTTCTTCTCATCACCTTTAGCATTCCTTTCTCCTTGATTCTTCCCACTGGCCTCCACTTCAGGGCATCCCAACATATTGCCCCAATACACTCTAGTCTTTATACAATCTGAGCAAGTTGTTGGCCCCATTTCCTCGCTAAAATACTTGTGCAAACCTTCTAAGGCATGTGGGCCTTATTGCAGAGACAATTTGTTGATGATTGTTTAATTTGTTAAAAACTCTAACACTTAAACTCCTCAAATCTCCTTATTTTAATGATGTAATGTGATAGGGTGCTCGAAATTTATAACTACAAGTTCATGGTTTTCTTTGATTTTGTGTTTTTCTTGTGCTTTATAACGCAAAAATATACATAAAGAATTTACATCAGCAAAGAAATAAAAATGTATACATGATAAATACGTCATTTATAGCAAGCATGTGATAACTGAAGCAGAAAAAGAAAGATAAAATACAAACCAGATTCAATTGGAGCAATGAGCTAGTCAAAATTTGGGCTTGGAGGCCCTAAATTTTGTAGAGCATAAGTTGGGATAGATAATAGGAAACAAAGAGAGACTGGTATTACAAAATGTGTAATAAACAAAGATATGTGAGATAACGAAGCTGTAGAAAATGGTCGATTTTATTAATGATGAAAAGTATAGCCAAAATCTTAAAAAGGAAGTTTTTGCAAAAAATTTTGACCAATCTTATCACAAACTACTACAATGTAAATGAATCATATACAATAACTTAGGAAATAAACAAGAATGGAAGATATCAAAATCCTTCGTACAAGCATAAATATGGACAGCTTGTTGTACAAAAATATAGTTGTTAGCACTTGTAAAGGGTAACCAAATACTCAAACAATAATGAATAAATAAAAAAGGCACAAGATACTTGAAAATTTCCTTGGAAATATTATTGGACTCACTCTAATTTGTCTCGCCTTGGTGAAATAGGATTTTTTTCACCATTGGAATTAGCCTTAAACTCATAAGAAATTAAAATCAGAGGATAGATGACAACCAAAAATTCTATAGCATACCTCTCTTCACAATTCTCTCTGTCTGCCTTCATAGATCCTTCCTCCTTTTAAAGGACTCCAAAATAGTGTGGGAAGTTTCTTTGCTTAACAGATTGTTTTTAACTTCATTTCTAATATTTTTTATTAGAAAGCAGGAGGAGGGATTTTTTAAAGTCTCTAATTAATAAATTAGTTTTTTAAAATCTTTTAACTTTGAATAGAGTAGGTGGGACCCTTAGTCTTCTGTGATTTGATTTTATAATTTCTTTGTCTTCAAATACATAAATAAAGAAGCTATGTGACCAAACATTTTGCTTCATATAGCTCCCAATAAAAACCATAATAATAACACACGTCATATAAAATATATTATCTATGTATAATAAATCAAAATACATGCCACATCACCAATATTTTCTCCACATATAATATTAAAAATAGATCAACACACAAAAAATTAAACCCTTGTTCCTCCCATTACCCCTTGTTCCTCCATAATCACAATCCATGAATGCCATCATAATAACCAAAGTGTTGTGTATAAACATAGTTTGCTATGTATAGCCATGAGTCATTCCATCCAAACAGAACCATCACCAAAAATAGATCATCATAAATATCTACAATTATATATAGTGTAAAGTATCTAACCAAAACTGAAGTAATCATCATCATCATGAACAAGTTTTTCAGAAGCCATGACTCAACAATACCTAAAAACATACCAAAATATGTTGCTAATACCATAAACTAATGTCCCTGCCTATGACAAAGAACAAAATTTTCCTATTGTTCTTCCTAGCGAGGATGAGATGTGACAGAATGTGATGAACCATGTGAAGAATCAAAAATAGTGACCTATGAGTTATATATTTTTTGAATCACAATAAGTTGGGGGATTATTGATTGTTTGGAAGACTGACCAATGGGACCAGTAAGAAAAAAGGTTGTTTAGAAACTTGTTGAGTGGAGTGAGGATGTTCACTGGTAGATGTAGAAGGTTGTGGTGTTGCACGATGGGAGTGGACTATACGTGAAGTAGTAGACTATAAATGAGAAACATGTGCCTCATGAGGAGGAGGAAGTGAGACAATGGGCCAACCTTGGACTAAACAAAGTGGTTGTGTGGGGATGGAAGCTTCCCAACCATCATTATTTGGGACAACCAAAAGGAGCAGATGCATGTGGCAGGATGGGAATATCAATGCTACATGGATGGGGAATAGGGGGGTTGTGGTTGAGGTTACACAACAAGCTGAGGCTCTAGTTGACCTAAAAGGTTCACAACACCAGTGCAAAGAAAATGTCTCAACTTTTTTCAAACAACATCAAAATGTATTGAGACTATTGGTCTTTTGTCCCTTCTCACACGCAAGTTTTGATCTCTATTTCCTCCTCTACCTTTTCCACTACCCCTATTTCTATTGAAACAACTCATACTGGAAATAAATTCACATAAGTTATTCATACGTAAATGGAAGCATGGAATTCATTAATAACCAAATTAGTAAATCATCTGATAAGGCAACAAAAGAGAATACATGTAACAAGGGAAGGGTATCACATATGCGAGTTGCTATACATGTGCAAACGCTCAAAGGAAAATTAAATACTATTTGACCTTTCATAATTCGAGAAAGGACATATAGAAACAATAGAGTTAAGGTAAGTAGATGAAGGTTTATTTCCCTTTAAAATTTATAGAGGGAGTGTTGATTCATTCGTCTTACAAACGAGCAGTTATTTTTTGGAAACAAACATTAATAGATAAATGAAACATTTGGTATAATTTTCCAATATATTGAATATGATAATGCAGGCGATTTATAATAGGAATCACAATGAAAATATCCTAATATATAACGAGATACCTGATTGTTAAATTGTGAGCCAATGGAACAGAGTCATATGCATTTATAGAAGAGTTCGATGAATATTTCTATTTTATTTGAAACAAAGACAAATTTCTTTGTTAGGCCAAGCAAGTGAACGAAAGTTCGTGTGCATGACAACACCCAAATATTTTTTCCCAAGACTTAGCTATCTCGAAGTCTCCCATGGGTGGGAAGGTTAGGGTAGTTAAACAATATATTAAGGTTTTAATTAATGAATTATGTTTTTGATAAGAAAAATTCACAATAATGGAAATCGTTCAATATTAAAAGAACTTAATGAAATAAAACAATAACCTCTAGGATTCAATTAACTCTCAATGAATTTGTCATTGGAAACCATGCACATTACAAGAAAAGGTTTTGAATGTGAGTATTATCTACCTTAGAATGTACAGAGTTTAGGACTTGTAATGCAATTTTAAAAGACTCATATGTAAGGTATATTCACTTAGACAAAAAAGTATAGATTTCCAAGTGTCATGCGCCCAAGGAAATTCTCAAGGGATGTGCACCTAGAGTGCGTAAGGCTTGAATCCAAATCCGGTCAAAAAAATGACTCATGCAGAGCAATCAAATCAAAATAAACTTTTAACCAATAAAGGAAATTTGCCTTTATTTATAGAAACCATCCAAGAGTTTTAAAGCAAATGAACATTCAAGGTTGGCAATAAGTTGTGCCAGATGATTATAAATAAGAAATGGGGAACGAGGTAGAAAATGGAAGACTTGGGATGATTCCTCATCTAATAAAACAAGAAAACTATTGGAATAAAAAATGCATGGCAATATGACGAGCTTGAAACCAAAATCTCCAGTTACCGCCCACTACCATCACCTTTGTTCGTCCTTCAATTTTTTTGTATAGAGTGATAAAATCGTGGAAATGATAAATGATACTCTCTTAAGGTTTCATGATGATGATGATGATGATGATGATGATGATGGTTAACGTCCACTCAGATCAAATTGGTCTATCGGACCTACAATTTTCTTAATTTTTATTTGTATGGCTCGTGAATGGAGGATAAATTTGAGGTAGGAATAGTAGTGGAAAATAAATGCAGCAATAAAAGTAAAAATGGAAAGTGGTATAGAATATAACGAGCCAACATACCGAAGGTGAGGTTTTTCATGCCATGTCATTAAACCAATTAAGTATGAGCTAATAAAAATATTCCAATACAATAAGACTTGATGTGGGGGGGAGGATGATTTGGCATTATGAAGGGAAAACAATGCATAGTGCCATCAAGGAGGTTGAACATATTTAAGAGGAATTTATTCTACGACCAATACAATTGATGTGGATGATGAATCATAGCAAACATGCCCATAATTAATTCCAACCAAACCAATCGTATTATTCAACAGAGCTAAGATTAATCCCATTTTCAATCGAAGTCAGTGTTAAATTAAAAAGTGTGTTGAATCTTGTTATTAATGTCAAACTCAGAACATATCACCGGTAATCACATCCCATAAATATTATCAAAGATTTTCCTTCAATAACTTTGACAAGTCTTGGTGGTGTTATCAATGTATATGTTTAAAACGAACTTGTAAATATAACATATCAAACTGAAAACCCCCATACTCTGAACCATATATTTTACAATGTATTGTTTATGACCATGATTCCAATGTTTCCCAATAACACTGATATATCGGCATATATATATATATATATATATATATATATATATATATATATATATATATATATATAGATATATATATATATCTATCATGTAGTTCCATCCGTATATTTTGCAAAACATTTCGATAATGTTTGCCACTAGGATATTTCCGACCGTGTTAATATGTTTTCTCTTTTACATATATGTCTCATGTGCCATATGAAACCACTGATACTCATTTTATGTATATAATTCGTCAATTAGGTGAGTATAAATGGAGTGATTCATCATCAATTTATAAAATGTCCCCATTGTCACTTCTTGTATATACATGTATATATATTTTCTCATGAGGTAGATAATTATGAAGTGAAAGAAGTCTCTCAACTTATATTGGGAATGTGAATTATTTACATAATTGATTCAATGTGTCCTCATACAAACTTTTTTTAAGTTCACTGAGGTATAAACCGACCTTAATCTTGATAGAGGATTTTCACTTTATCAAGGGTCCCACCTACTAGGTCAATTTCATTAAAATTTTGAGTCATTAGGGGATTATTAGTCAAGGATAACCGCAATGGTTTGTGGAAGCTAACTAACCTTGACAGGTGTCAACATTGACGACTCCACAGGGAGACTTATTGGAAGAAAGTCAAAACACAACATCTCTATCTGAAACCAATGTCAATTTATTGTAGAAGAGTACGATGCAGGTTGTCATGAGGATGCAAAGGAAGGGATGCAAGGAGCAGGATGTAGAGAGCATACCTTAAGGTGTATTATGTAGTTAATAATAAGATTTGAATAGAATCAAAGTGACCCATTTGAAGATAAGGAGAACGGATTCCTTGCTTCATGTAAAAGGTTATTGCTATAAAAACTTATAATATTAGCTTTTAATATTTAAAAAAACAACAGTCTTAAAACATTGTACTTACAAAAGGATTTACTGCCAACGTTCCCTTCTTTTGCATAAAATGAAACAATAGTAAACAACAATATATGAAATAAAAACATAAACATTTAAAAATATTGGCAAAGGGAACTTAAAAAAAAATAATAATAATTGAAAATAAAATGTTTAGAAGAGTATCAAGGAGATTGTGATGATTCAACCAATGTCTTCTTCCACAAATGGCTTTAGATCGGATCCATTAGTGGTATATGGCAAGACACGATCGTTCTTATCATTAAGCAAATAAGTATTTAGCCCAACAATAGTAAAAATTTTGAAAGGACCAATCCACTACCTCTAAAATTTATGATATTTACCTTTTTGAGCATGAGCTAAGTCCAAGAGAAGGAACGTCTAGTCAACAGTGAAACTGACATTCTCAAAAAAAAAATATCAAAATACTTTTTCATTGTTTTCATTTTGCGTGGAAGATTTTCTAGAGAGTTCTTAAGTTGTTCTGCTAGAGCCATTAGTGCTAAAACTCTTTGTGGGACATTGTTTGAAGTACGTTCTTAAGCGTGTACAGTTAGATGAAGTGACAAGAGTTCTAATTTAGTAGGTAATATATCATATTGTCCATATACAAGCTTGAAGGGTGAAGCATCCATACTAGAGTTTACAGTAGTACGATAATTTGGGCAAATTATAGACTTATAATTTGACAGACATAAATTATCAACCAGGGGTAGGTAACCTTATGAGATGTTGCGCAAAAGATATGCAGGCTAATACTTTAATTGTTTTTCTAAAAAAAACCACATACACACAACTTCAATATCTCTTTTCCTCATCTCCTCATCAACACTTAGCAACAAAGGCTACAGAGCGATTTAATCATCCCTCTACAACACCTAAAATTGTTGGTGTTTATCAGAAAAAAGACAACGGATCAATCAAATAGCAATTAAACCAATTCAACAATTTGCAATGTAAATTAAAGCTTAATCAAATAGCTCCAAACATATTCAACAAATAAGCTTCACCATTTAACCATCATACATGTGTTGCTACAAATTAGAAAAGAGGAACAAAAGTTGTGTAATAATTTTTTCAATTCATGAAAATAATTAAAAGAACGCAAATTTGCAACTACGAGAGTTGTGAACAAATATTATAGTAGTACAAAGGTCTGGTATATCCGCCCTCCCTTGTAAATGAAACATGAAAGTATTTATACAAGTGCAAGGGCATAAACTTGCCCGAATTAGGAAAACTAACATACTGCAACTATTTGCTAACAATGACTCAAAAAGGAAATAAAAATAAACATGTTGAGTTTGATCCATGACTGAAAGCATGGATCAAACTGATCTCGTTGAGTTGTTGGAGCTGTTTCCCAATACGACCATCTGTGAGAGGTCTAAAGATCTGGGTGGTTTTGGTGGAAGTTTTGAGGCAGCCAATAGGACAACATACATGTAAATGGATTTCTTGACAAAACCCATGTTTTCTTTCTCCCTGAGGCTGACCAAAACATACTCAACCATCGAGATCACTACAAGAAATCAGCAACTCTACAGGAAATCACGGAACCGCTTCAAAAGATGGTTGGCTTACATAGGATCCGATTAGAAATCTTGAAATTGTAGATAATTTGATTAGGTATCATTTAACTTAAAAAATACTCAAGAATAAAATGAAATGATACTTTTTAAAATGATTTGCATACCTTAAAGCTCACAGCACCCTTTTGGTCAAAACACATAGAATATGGAAAAAGAGAGTCATGAAGGGTCAAAAAGAGTTCAAAATAGGGGAAGAAAGGCCTTAGAAACATTATAAAAAATGGATAAAATCAGGACTCAACATCTCCCTCACACCTAGCTCCTTACATGTCCCTATGCAAGCAAAAATGTTTCAAATCCGAAGGAAAATTCATTCTTTTCACTATGTTATGGCTACTACAACCAGGTGATCCAAGTGCGCCTAGCTGGAATTAGCTTTCTGAACCTTACTTCGATATTATTCATTCTTCTTTTGTAGGTGCTCGATCTGAACCTGGTTTTTCTTCATGACTTGCATGCCTTCTAATGCTTCACTTTCTACTCCTCAATTTCTTTCTATAGGTGTAGGTTGTTGTCTAGTCAATTTAATGTCTTAAATTGCTCTACATAAATTATCAATCCGGGTATCGTAAACTGATGAAGTGTGGTGCACCATATGTGCTTAGTTAACCTTTCTCTTACTTCGTCGTTTTATAGTTTATGTTGTTTTTGGGGTTTTGTTCTTGTTGCTTTTCTAAAGTGTTTAATGCAACTTAAAACATGTTATTGATGGAGTTAGTATTTAAACAAAAGTGTAAATATACAACTAGTTCAATCGAAATAAAATGCAATAATCAAATATGAGAGAATGACTATGAGACCCAGTATCCTTGCTAGCAAAAGGACAAGACGATTCTATCATGTCATTAGTTCATTAAAAGGCTATGTGCATCACTAATCTACAATCAACTTGAAAGCAATTTATGTACAACTAATATACATGAGAAAAATGTAAAACAACAATAATCAAAAAGCTTTGTTATGTACAACTAATATACATGGTGAAATAAAGTGCAAAATTAAATGACAACTATACAAGGCAGGGGCCCCCTACCACCTATGAAATCAAAGCAAAATTAAACACACTTGCATGAATTAAAATTGCATGAATGAAAAATCTAATCTATCAAACTTGAAAGCAATCAAATAACATAATGAAATCAAAGCAATATTTACAAAATGAAATCTACTCTACCTTACATTCTACAAAGCAATATTTACAAAATTAAATCTACTCTACCTTACATCCTAATATGCTCCATGAAATCTACTTCACATCTCATTCCATGTTGAGAACATCAAAGCTTTATTCAATTTCTTCAAAAGTACAAAGTACAACAAAGTTCTCCAAAGCTTTCAAAAGCCATCAAGAAAGAATTACAAACTTAAGAACTAGGGACTAAAGACTAACAAATGAAGGAGAGAGATCTCCTATTTATACAAAAATATGAGAGCCATCTCATTAATGAGAATCCATGAATCTCTCCCTCTACCTCTAGAGTCCTAATCAAAATAGGAACTGATAAGACACATGTCTTTTTAGAGTTACAATACAATTAGGAGATGTGACACATATCCTCACGATCCCATGATTCTTTCCAACCAAATTCGAATTTGGCCTTAGAGTGCCACATAAGGGTCTTCTAGAAGCCTCCTTTCAACCTACACATGTCAACAATCTCAACCCATTTGTTAGGTATAAGCATATGCACATTATTTTCTAATATTTAACCACAAATTCACTTAAAATGCTTAAAAATAATAAATATTGGAAAAACATAAAGGTGGCCCAATGATAATGAAAGTGGGATGAATGTGGTGACATAGTAGTGAAATGGAGATGAAATGGAGGTGATATAATGGACATAATAGTGAAAGTGTAATGGAAATGAATGACATTTTCAAGGCTCAACATACCCCCCAACTGAAGCTATTGCATGTCCTCATGCAATATATATTACATTAACTCTTTTGATCCTTGAGCTTTGGCTTAACTTTGCATGATATCATTTGATAACTTCATATTTCTGCAAAGTGTTTTACTTGAATTGCAACATGGTTGGTTCTTGTGTTACAACCATTTTTTTTCTTTGTTGTTGCCTTCTACTTTGATCTTTGAACTTTGCATAATGATATTTTGATTATTGTTGCAAATTATATCTTTATTGGATTGCATGATGGTTGGTTCTTGTGTGACAACCATGATTTTGTTTGTATCCAATTTATCCTTTAAGCACTTTTTCAAAAGCCATTGTATGCTCATAATAGCAATGTAATAATTAATATATGTTGGAAGTATGTGAGCTCCTGAATATGATATGGACATGGCAAGATATGAATATGAATGTATTCCCCCCCCCAACTGATGGTATTGGCAATTTTATGAAATGAGGAAGAGAAATTTTTTTCCAACAATTATCATTCTAGCTTTTTATGGAATTCTATGGTCAAAAGTTAGAAAATGCCGTACCTTCACTTACCCTTTGGAATGAATGACTTGTATGTGTAGTAGCTGAAAATTTCTGATCATATTCTTCTTCAAGTGGCTGAACAAGAGGAGTCATGGATAGAGAGATAAGATGACTTTTTATTGCTTCTACTAAAACTTGTTGAATCTGCTCCAAAATGCTGAAAATAATAGTCTTCATGTCTTCAAAACTCATTGGCACAATTCCTACTATGTAAAAAGATGTTATGATGTCGAACATAGTAGGAAATTGTTGGCTTAGTGGCCATTAATGGATGCCACTAGTCAACATGAGAACTCTCACCATTGGTGACAATGAGAGTCAAGATGCCCAAACACATCTTGCTAGGTATGAATGAATTTGCTGATGTCGAGTCACCTAGAAGATCTAACGAACAAGGGACATTAATGTATTCCCATTGTTTGTCAGCATGAGGACTTTCCATTAAGGCATGCAAGCCTCAAGGTGTTTTTACAAAGAAATTAGACTCAAAGTACTATGGACTCAATAATTTGCATTGAAGCAGGGCTTATTTGCGGAATGAAAATGACAAGAAATAGAAGATGAAAATGGAAGATGGCAATGGAGAGTAGAAATGGCAATGGGAAATAAGCATATGAATGAGCCTCTTGCTTTTATTTGTGGGTTATGAATGGACAAAAAGAGATGGAAAGTGCATGTGAATGGAAATGGAAAATATAGAGTGGAATGAGGTGAATGGTTTATTATGAAGTATGGATGTGATGGAGACAATAGTATCTGAAAGTTTTTCAAGTGTTTGGATCTGATTTTGCATCAACATATTTCCTCTTTGTTGTTGATCATCCTCTTATGAAACAAATTGGTCTCTTAGAGAGACACCATTCTCTTGTAGTCATTTGTCCTTCCTCCTGGAACCTGCAAAAAAACTAATACTTCTTCTGCAATGGAATGTAAGATTATCAAAGGAGAGAGATGTCCAATCTCTCTAGTTATGATATTTACACAAAAAACTAAGAATTTGTATTAGTGAAACAAGTTCTCAAAGGAAAAATCAAAAGAATTTATACCTGATTTGGAATTAGTGCCTCAAGTTGATGTTGCTTCTTTTCAGCAATTTATTTCATTATTTCCCATTTCAAACTCAAATGATTGATTTATCATTGTGTAGATCTTGTTGAGATCTTTCCAATGGTACTTAAATCATCAAAATCTGATTTTGTATGAAAACGTTAGGCTGATTTGAACAATGAGGTTTTTTCTGGCTGCGGAATTGGAGAACAGCTGCGGAATTGGACTTTAGCTGCGGAATGTGCACAGTTCTGTAGCTAAAAATCTTGGATACAAAGTTAGGCATTAATTTTTCATCATCAATCCAAAATTAATCAATACCTTCAGAAAAGTGAGCAAATAACTTATTCATTTCATTGATTCAAAATTATTATTTTTTCTTGACATGCAGCGACTCAGTGTGGCGACTTTGTGATAACACTCAACTTGAATTCCCTTTGACCGGGGTCTTTTTCATCAAATTTGACCGAATGAATAGGACACCATCCATGTACCAACATTCCCCCAGCTACCCATGTGACTTGTTTTGCTTGATGACACCTGCAACCTAGAGTTTAACAAAACAGCTGCGGAAAGTTGGGCTAGCTGCGGAAAGTTGGGCTAACTGAAACAGTCAACCATCAGCTTTGATTTTATTTATTTATTTATTTATTTCATTGTAGTGGCATATGGACCAAACCAAGGTACTTACTCTTTTGCTGCATTTTGTTTCATGTGCTGACGGATTTTATATCATCGCATGCCTTTTGATATTCATATAATACAAATCAATTGAACACTGATTCAGATTGTTTGTGTGTGACATTAATAGTTTATAGCATCAGCCAAAAGAAAGTTAGGGTGTAAACGAACTGATCTTCCATATGATAGCCTTTTCCATGGAAATAGCAAAGGAACCACCCTTTTTTATTGCAGAAGTGGTGAACCTGAAGGATGTTGTGCTTGACTCAAAGTCCATACACGTGAAGATTGTAAAATGCAATGTTTCTTCTGCTTCAAAACTCATTGCAGTAAAAGACTATTGTAGCAAGAACACAATTGCAAATGATGGGAATTTACACAATTATGTATTGCTGGAGACTACAATGGTAGATGGAAAACTATTCCCATGATTAATGCTACTGACTGCTAATCTTTTGAAACAGTGTAAGTGCCCCCTCAAGACAACTAACTTAACTAATGCAATTCATGGTTCAGCTCTGCCAAGCTTTGTTTGGAAAACTGCCATGTTTTGTTGAGTCTTCAATCTTGGAACCTTCAACTCCTTTGTACCCGAAAAACGGCTTGTACCAGGAACCTCTGAGGCCTTAGTGGTTTTGGCATCCATCGGAAAGCTACTGCGAACAAGTTGGTTCTTCTTTCGCTTGTAGTAATGATCTTGTACCATGCCATTGGATGGTGATTGGCGGCCTTCACCGATAGACGCTGTTGAACTATGCAATTTACACATTTGAGTGGTGGAAGACGTGTTATCTCACACAACCAAATTCAATTCAGACTGTTATTAAACATGTGTTGGATTGCAAACGGGTGGCATAAGGGCAGAAGATGTGGTGGCAAAGGGTGGAAGACGTGGTGGTGCCAGCACACAGCCGAATTAAATCTCTGTCCGCTCATTTAATTGAAAGTTCTGTTTTTTTCACGCGCGGCAGTCAAAAATGGGCTCCAAAGAACCGAAGATTTGTCCCAAACCGCCACAAATTTCTTCAAACGGTTTCTAGGTTATCTAATTAACCCACCTGGAAAAAAAACCCATGTTTTAGTTTTTCTAAATTCGTCTTTGTTTGGTCAAATCGAACGTTTGAATTTTGACGTTTTTTTCTGTGTTTACGTTTTTCCTGGGTTAACTGTTCTCACTGTTCTGCCTTTTATGAATTTGCATTCGGCCTGTGAAATTTTGGAATTAACGGTTGGATGCATTCTCATACATGTTGGGCAACACATAAGGCCACATTTCATTCTTTGGAAGACATGGCAGAGACAAATATAGTCCCTGAACAGCATGGAGAGGGTGAAGGCATGGACTGTGAAGAGACTCGGGAGGTAATAGGTACAGGAGCGGGGGAAAATACTCATGTTGAAGAAGGCATTGTGAAGGTGCGAGATGAGAATGAGAGGCTGAAGAAGATGGTGGTTGATCTGTTCAATAAAACTGAAATGCAGAATCAGTTGATTAATACCCTGAGCCTGAGAATTGCACGGCAGAGGCACTTAATACCCCTCTGAAGCATGACACTTATTCTGTGTGAATTATTCAATTCTACAACCTAGCCCTTTTGTGTTGCTCGTAGCTTTAGATTTTTTCTAAAAAGTCCTTGCTTCAATCTAATTTTTTTTCATATATACAGTGCAATTTTTTTATGTTGCAGGTTTGTTTCAGGCCAAAGCTTGATCAAGGAGGCAGATTTTTTATTGAAGCCACAATGAAAACTAGGAATGGAGATAGCCATAGATTGTTTTTTCTTCTTTTTTTTTTCTCTGAAATTGTGAATTTTTATATTGCTTAGTCATTCCTGCATTTTCATTTTATTGCACTAACATCTTGACTGTAAATTTGAAAAACAGAGTGGTGGCTGCGGAAACTGATTACAGCTGCGGAAACCAGTGTCAGCTGCGGAAACTTGGCACAACAACCACTTAGCTAAATAGAGATAGTTAGGCAATCTTAATGGAAATGATCATGGGGAAATAACTTTTATTGATGAAATGGATGGCATGGAGTGAAAATGGAAATGAAATGAAGTTTATTTTGTCTCTTTTTTTTTTCTTGAATCAATTGAAGTGATGAAGTTTATTTTGTCTCCTATTTTTTTTAACAATTCTTTTTCTGATCCTCCAGATCACACAAAGTGCAAGAGGAGAGCATACTCAAGAATTATTATTTTCTCTTTTTTCACTTAACAATCCTTTTTCTGATCCTCTAGATCACACAAAGTGCAGGAGGAGAGCATATTCAAGAATTGTTAATTTTTTTCAGATGTAAGAAATAAGGTCTCCTAATTACACTTCCCCGGCAACGACGCCAAAATGTCTAGTCAATTTAATGTCTTAAATTGCTCTACATAAATTATCAATCCGGGTATCGTAAACTGATGAAGTGTGGTGCACCATATGTGCTTAGTTAACATTTCTCTTACTTCGTCGTTTTATAGTTTATGTTGTTTTTGGGGTTTTGTTCTTGTTGCTTTTCTAAAGTGTTTAATGCAACTTAAAACATGTTATTGATGGAGTTAGTATTTAAACAAAAGTGTAAATATACAACTAGTTCAATCGAAATAAAATGCAATAATCAAATAATGAGAGAATGACTATGAGACCCAGTATCCTTGCTGCTTCAGCAAAAGGACAAGACGATTCTATCACGTCATTAGTTCATTAAAAGGCTATGTGCATCACTAATCTACAATCAACTTGAAAGCAATTTATGTACAACTAATATACATGAGAAAAATGTAAAACAACAATAATCAAAAAGCTTTGTTATGTACAGCTAATATACATGGTGAAATAAAATGCAAAATTAAATGACAACTATACAAGGCAGGGGCCCCCTACCACCTATGAAATCAAAGCAAAATTAAACACACTTGCATGAATTAAAATTGCATGAATGAAAAATCTAATCTATCAAACTTGAAAGCAATCAAATAACATAATGAAATCAAAGCAATATTTACAAAATGAAATCTACTCTACCTTACATTCTACAAAGCAATATTTACAAAATTAAATCTACTCTACCTTACATCCTAATATGCTCCATGAAATCTACTTCACATCTCCTTCCATGTTGAGAACATCAAAGCTTTATTCAATTTCTTCAAAAGTACAAAGTACAACAAAGTTCTCCAAAGCTTTCAAAAGCCATCAAGACAGAACTACAAACTTAAGAACTAGGGACTAAAGACTAACAAATGAAGGAGAGAGATCTCCTATTTATACAAAAAGATGAGAGCCATCTCATTAATGAGAATCCATGAATCTCTCCCTCTACCTCTAGAGTCCTAATCAAAATAGGAACTGATAAGACACGTGTCTTTTTAGAGTTACAATACAATTAGGAGATGTGACACATATCCTCATGATCCCATGATTCTTTCCAACCAAATTCGAATTTGGCCTTAGAGTGCCACATAAGGGTCTTCTAGAAGCCTCCTTTCAACCTACACATGTCAACAATCTCAACCCATTTGTTAGGTATAAGCATATGCACATTATTTTCTAATGTTTAACCACAAATTCACTTAAAAGGCTTAGAAATAATAAAGATTGGAAAAACATAAAGGTGGTCCAATGATAATGAAAGTGGGATGAATGTGGTGACATAGTAGTGAAATGGAGATGAAATGGAGGTGATATAATGAACATAATAGTGAAAGTGTAATGGAAATGAATGACATTTTCAAGGCTCAACAGTTGTTCTTTAGAGTTTTGTTTTCCTTCCAAAGAACCCGTTTAGACACAGTGAGCTCAGTGATAGATTCCTCCATATCCTTTAGGGATTGCTTTTTCTTAGAGGTTTCCTCATCCCCATGTTTCCCTTGAGAGGACTAAGGTGGACATGGTTCCTCCTGCTCTTTGTAACCTTTGAATTTTTTATCCCCACTTTCCTGTAGTTGTGGGTCTTGGAAAGATGCAGCCTCTAACTCTTCTTTGTCAACAAACACAGTTGACTCAATATTTACTTGCTTCCCCTTAGACAAGTCTCGGGGCTTCTTATCCTTCTTCTCAATTTTAATTTTTTGTAACCCCTCCTCTGTAGTTTCCTTTATCTCCAGCTTCGTTTCCTGGCTTCTCATAAAACGCCTAGTAGGAGTAGAGTTACCCTTTGACGGCTTAGGATTCTTTCCCACAGTTTCCCCGACTACCACCACCTCCTCATCTTTCTTAACCTCCTCTTTCAGCCAACCACGAGTCTGGGGTTTCTTTCTCGGCTTCTCTGTTGGTTATACCTCTTTGGTTTCTTGCAAATCGGGCTCTTTCTCGTTATCCACAAAGTAATTCTCTACTAAAAACTCTTGCCACGTTTTATTCTTTTTCTTCAAAACCTCTGTCACAATAACTTTGACAAGACCATGATGATATAGGTTATCCTCTATATGTCATACCCTCGCCTTGGCAGAAGTAGTCATCTTCAACAAATGCATTCTAAGATAATATGGTAAATTCAAGGGTTTTTCTCGAAAATGGTCAAGAAGACGAATATGAAACAGGAAATCTAACCCAAAATGACCTTCACAGATGATATACTTTTGCAAGAGAAACAAGAGACACTGGTACTTACTTCTAAGGTAATCATGTGGAATCCCCTTGCTCCAGTTCGGGTTTGCATGCTCTTTTTTAAGGAAGGGTGCGCAAATATCCTTGTTGAATCGCTGGTTTTTAAACCAACGCTCTCCTTCCTGTGGAATTCCACAAGCTTGGGCTACCAGCCCCTTAGTCAATCTAAACTTAATATTACCCACCTATGCCCTGTCGCCATTTAGGTTTAGAGCAAAGGACTTTGTTACTTCTGAATTATACCTGCTAAACTTTAAGAACAGAGGAAACCATCCCGCCTTCTCCAACCTTGTCTTACTCTATGGGTAAGCATCAAGTAATGCAAGACCCTAAGGTTTGAACCTAACGGTGAACAACATTTTCAACAGTAACTAGGAGTGGGAGAGAGCATATTTTGATTAGTTCACTAATATGCCTCTAAGACTAAGCAATATAATTCAAAACCCGATAAGAACAAGAATGTTGTAATTTAGTAAAGGTGTAGGGTAATAAGGAGACTTCGAATGACGTGAAACGTTATCATGATTGCCATCATGATCTGCTTTGTGGGATAATTGTTGGGAAGATAACTGACGTACACATCAAAATAATAATTGGGAATGGTAACTCGCGTTATGACACAACGGCTCATAGCCGCCTTATTCCACAAGGGTGGCCATGACTCATATTCATGAAAATTCAAAATGTTTGTACCATTACCTTTTTACCTTAAGTATTTTGACGCCAAACGTACATGCTCGATCTTACCTTACAACGATCGAGTACCTTGGGTGACGGTTGTACTTTCTTTGGAATAATAAACCACTTCAAAACCATATCATATGCAAGATCGTGTAATTACGTGGCCTCTACTAATAATGAAGATGATCAATACTTGCTAGATTCTTTAGGATAATGTTCTGTTGCAAATTCGTTCTTCAGGAGATAAGTGAGTTGTTGCAGGAAATGCAACTGCTGAACTTCTTTGTAGGAAACCATGTTCTCCTCTTTTTCTTGTGCAGTTTATTGCACATGAATATGGGTTCTAAGGTCGAATGTGCAGTAATCTCATTGGATTACTAGCCATTAAGGTCATTTGTTAACCAACGCGAGGTCCATCACCATTAATGAAAGCGAGGACCAAGGTACCTTCGATGCATCCTATCGAGTGTGAATGTATGAGTTGTTGTTGAAACCCCTGTAGGATCTAGTAGTCAAGGAGCCATGATGAATCTCCATTGTTGCTGACAAGATAGCCTGTCATTAAGGTATATAAGCTTCAAGGCATCAAAACTCTCTAATCTTGAACCTCGATAATTTGCTGATTTCGATGGGCCAAGATTGTTGGAAGGAGGGCCGTAACAGATCCCATATCAGTCCAACATGAGCAAACCAAAAATTAGCTGAAAGACATAATTTATTTTGAGGATCATGAAGGATCTACTATCATGTGATTTTAACGAGCCCATGGCAGTTCATGATCGCCAGATTTCAATTTTAGAGAGTCTGAACTACTGAAAAGAAGACTCCATGGGGGCTCATTTTCCGTAATTAGTCCACTGGGGCCAGAAAAAGGAATAAAACTATACCCAAGACATTCCTATCATGGTTTACTAAGTACAAGAAGGAGCAAAGTAACCTTAATTTATTATGGCAGAAAATCAAGAAGAGGTAGTCAAATGAATGACTCCCTTCTCCACCATTTCCAGCTCCTTCTTCTTCACAATCTTTTCCACAAATTCCTCCTTATATTGGGGCTTCTGATATAGTTTGAGTCTGTGCCCATTCACCAAGAAGGTAAATTTCCATAATCAATTGTTTTAACCCAAACAAATCCATTATCAAAAAATATCTCAATTTCATAGGGACCAAGACAATGTGTATTAAAGTTCCCTTTAAAATTCTTAAATTTCGAATCAAATAGCAATGCCCAGTCTCCCTCTTTGAACTAATTTTTCTTAATGTATCTATTGTGCCATTTAGCCCGTTGTTGTTGGATTATATCAGTATGCTGAAAAGCATCTTGCCTAATCTCATCCAACTCATTAAGTTGCAGGATTCTCTGTTGTTGTGCTTCATTAAGGTTTATGCCCAAATCTGTTTCCATCTTAAAAGTTCTGATCTGAAATTCAATTGGCAGTAAAACTTGTTTTCCATACACCAATTCATACAGAGAGAAGCCAGTGGTGTTTCTCCATGTGATCATGTAGGCCCATAATGCCTCGGGAAGTCGATCAAACCAATCCTTCTTATGTAATTGCACTGTCTTAGTCAGGATTGTCTCCAACACCTTATTTGTTGATTCCACCTGCCCATTGGCCTGTGGATGGTAAGGGGTGGACTTCTAATGAGTAATCTGATATTTCTGTACAATTCCCTACACAAGATTTGACACAAACTGAGTACCATGATCAATAACAATTTCCCTTGGTAGCCCAAATCTTACAAAAATATCAGGGAAAAAAAAATCTACCACCGCCTTCTCCGTTGCTCTAGGTAGTGCGCTCACTTCCACACACTTTGTAACATAATCAGTAAAAACAAAAATATACTTCTTACCTTTTGACATAGGATTGATGGGACCTACAAAATCAAGAGCCCACCTCTCGAATGTTTCTATGAGAACTTGTGGTTTCAAAGGAATTTCATCTACTTGAACAGGTCACCATATTCTCTGGCAGTTGTCACATTTACAAACATACTCCTTTGCATATTTGAAAAGACTTGGCTAGTAATAACCTAAGAGGAGGATCTTATAGGTTTTCCACTTAACTGTGAAATTTCCTCCACAGGGTTCATTGTGACAAGCTCTCAATATATCATGTATCTCATCCTCTTTGACAAACCCGTGAATAATCAAGTCAAGCCTGGTGAAAACGAGGTCCCCTTTTATCCAAGAGTAATCAACATTTTTTCTATTAATTCTCTTTTTCTGACTAGATGAGAAGTAGGGTGGTAACTTTCTTGTAGTATGGTAATTGGCCATGTCTGAAAACCAAGGTGTTTTGACAGAAATAGAAAAAAAAATCTCATCGAGAAAGCTATCATTAACAGGAATATCCTCACCTGCATGGTTGAGCCTAGATAGGAAATCAACTACCTGGTTTTCTTTTCCCGGTCTATCCAATACTATGATTTCAAATTCCTACAACAGCAAAAGCCACCTAGTAATCATGCCATTAGTGACTGGTTTGTTCCTTAGATATCAAATAGCAGAATGATCAATATGTACAAAAACTTTGTAACTAGTGATGTATTTTCAAAACTTGTTGATAGCATAAATTACAGCAAGGAAATATTTTTCAGTTATGGTGTAATTCAGTTCTACAGGAGTTAAATTTTTACTAACAAAATAGATAGCATGGGTTACGAGATTTTCCTTTTGGCCTACTACTGCTCCTATAGCTGAATCAGAGGCATCAATCGAAATATGAAAGGGAAATTTCCAATCTGGACCTCTCAAGACAGGTGCTGAAGAAATTTTTTCCTTAAGTGTATCAAATGCAGCTTGAAACTCACCACTCCAATGAAATTCAGATCCTTTAGTCAATAATTTAAACAATGGCGAGGCTACCTTTGTAAAATTATCAACAAAACTTTTGTAGTAGCCTACATGTCCAAGGAAACTTTGAACTTCCTTTTGACTAGTTGGTGGGGTCAGCTTTTCAATTACTTCGATCTTAGCTAGATGAACTTTAATTCCTGTAGTAGAAACATGATGACCCAAAAAAATACCCTCAATCATAATCATAAAACATTTTTCATTACTCAATGAAATATTAGTTTCTCTACGTCTCTGCAAAACTCTCCTAAGATTATGCAAAGCTTCTTCAAAAATATCACCTATTACTATAAAATCGTCCATGTAAACCTCTATGCAATCATGCAAAATATCAGATAAAATACCAAGTATTGCCCTTTGAAATGTGGCTAGTGCGTTGCATAAACCAACTGGTAGTACCTTATATGCATAGGTTCCCCAAGGACCTATGAATTTCATTTCTCATGGTCCTCTGGAGCTATTTTAATTTGATTGTACCCACTGAACCCATCTAGGAAAAAAATACTTCTTCCCTACTAAAGTTTCCAGCACTTGGTCCATAAAAGGCAAGGGAAAGTGATATTTTAATGTAGCTTTGTTCATCTCCCTATAATCTACATGCACTCACCATTTACCATTCTTTCTAGGGATGATAACCAGTGGGGATACCCATTGGCTGTTTGAAATAGGATAAATGAACCCTACATTTAGCAATTTTTGTAGTTCATTTTTTTACAATTTCTCTCAAAGCAGGGTTCATTCTTCTTTGTGGTTGTCTCAAGGGCTTGGAATCACCCTGTATGTAGATATGATGAATGCATGTGTCTGGGTGAATACCCCTCATGTCTGTATATTCCCAAGGAAATGTATCTCAAAAGTCTTTCAATGTCTGAATTAATTGTTTCTCATGTTCAAGAGTCAAGGCATAATTGATCTTTAGAGTTTTTCTAGAAAATATTTCAATTACCTTACCTCCATGTTTAGCCATTGAATATGCATGAAATGCAGATAAGAGGGTTGAATGTAATTCAGCTGCGATACTATATTTATAAGAGTTATGAAAGTCAATAATGATATCTATATTAGGAATAGACTACCCCTCTAAATGCTGTGAAAAATCAAGATTAGAAATATGACAATTTATCAGATTTTCGTCAGTATTTTCCTTAAGGCTGGCTTGGGCTATAGTTAGCGTTGGATGAATAACTTCTTAATTATGTTATTCATCATCCCAATAAGTGTTTTCTGATTTTAGGAGGGGTTTGGCAGGGGGGTATAGGTTGATGTGTTTAGTTTCAGCCCCATGAGCGATGGTCATGTTTCCAGACCTACACCCTATGTAGGCATCTGTTGTAGGGAACCAAGGTCTCCCCAAGATCAAAGGATTCCCTCCCAAGTTGGTCTTAGGTTAAAGAACATAAAAAACTATAGGGTACTGCTAGTAATCCAATGAAATGACAATGTCTTCCAATACACCCTTTGGCTTTACCTTAGATGTGTCTGCTAATTCTAACATGGTAGGAGTAGGAAGTAAGTCAAAGGATCCTATATGAGATGATGTCTCCATTGTCATCACATTTATGTATGCACCTAAATCGATTAGATTGTTTCTTATCAGATACCCATTGATAAAGGTGGTAACCACAGGGATTCTAGGGTCTACAAATTTCTGAGTAACAAATCCAGTGGACATAAGACTTGTAAGTTTCCCATACTTTAATTGTAGAAGGTTCCTTCTTCTGTATCCCTGGTTTCTTGGTACATAGCTCCCTCATTGTTTTGGCATAAGTAAGGATAACCTTAATTGCTTGCAGTAACGGTATCTTAATGCATACATTTCTCAGTTCAGACACAAGATCGAGCTCTAGCTATTTTATTTTCATCTCCGACCTCTCTGGAAAAGGAGGTTGGACAGTATGGGACAAGGAAGGTTCTTGTGACTTTGGAATGGTTTCTTATGTTGGTTCTATTATGTTTTCTACTTCAAGTGTATCTAGAGTATCTTCCTCTATAATCTCTTCAATTTTTCTGGGTTGAGTCACCACTTTCCCTGATCTGAGTTTAATTTTCTGCAGTGACACAGGAAATTCCTGCAGCACAGGAACATAAATTTCCTACAAAGGATGTGGTGAAATACAATAAGTAGGAAAATTAGGATAGGTGGCCACTCCAATATTGTGAGTAGATTGGATGGCTTTATTGTTGGGATTGGATACTAGATGGGCAAGAAGTTGTGTGGGACGTGGTTGATTTGGTGGGGCAGGCAACTGAAGTTGTTGTTGTTGTGGTTGAACCATTTGTTGTGGTATGGGTTGTGGTGAATAAAAGTTTTGAGGGGGATAATTTGGTGCAGTAGGGTAAGGAAAATTCCCCTGCCAAGGTTTTTGTGGAGGCCAGGGCTTCCAAGGCATTGGAATGTTCCACATCTGATTCTGGGCATAAGGAAATTGAAAATGTTGTTGTGACATACATGTAGGACGTGGTTTCCATGGTTTTTGAGGTACCATTGCATAGAGTGCATTGACATCTTCCTGATCTGTTAAATATGTTGCTTTAATCTTTGGAAGAGAAGGACACTAGTCAATAGAATGATCAGCCTCACAAATTCGACATACCTCTATACTGTCTGCAGGACATTCCCTTAAGGGATGTTTTTTCCTACACTTGGAGCAGAACACAGCCAAAGCTTTCTCCACTTCCTCATGCTTCTTCTTAGCCTGCAAAACATCTAACTGTGAATACAAAGTGCTAATAATGTCATTTTTTTAATTTTCAAATATATTTCCCATTTTAGCTCTGGTTACCCTAGCCCCCACAACTGATTTAGTGAATCTACAAGAAGTATCTCTTGATCCTTTTCCAACCTTAGAATTTCCCCTCGAATATCATCAACACAACTCACTCACATCATCATAACTCAATTTTGATACATCACCTACTCCCATCAAGTTCAAAAACTTGAGAGATTACAGACTTATAGCTCTTAGAAAAATTGTTCTTAGGGTTTCCTTATTTATCTAGTTCATCTTGGATCTTTGCAAATTATACTGGAATCTTTCCAGGAATTCTTCCGGGCTTTCCTCCTCCTTCTAGGTCATAGCAAATATTTCTTCCCTGATGTCCATGGTTTTACAATAATCCTGATACTTTTTCAGGAACACCTTCTTCATGTCATCCCATGTCAAAATGTTGAATTTGCAGTCAGTTCCATGAACCATCTGAGAGCTTCGTCTTTTAATGTGGCAGGAAACAACTTCAAATTTTAAGGATTTGAAGAATAATCGTAGCTCTTGCACAATACATCAAACTTGAATAATAAGGCACCAGGATCTTCACTAGAGGTACCACGAAAATTAGGCAAAGCAGAGGGAGGAATTTTTTTCATTTGACTGGCCCAAACAAAATATTTGATAGGAAATTCAAATGTAAATGGTTCCTCTTCCTTCTCATGATAGTCCCCATTAGTAGTACTAGTACCCTCTAAATGATCCATATCGAACCAAAAGGAAGTGGGACCCTGGTAAGTTACAGATCCTTTAGAGTCAGTTGTCTGGAACTCTATTTCTTCAATAGGATTGAAGATTAATTCCTCTTGAGGCTAACCACTAAGAAAAGATGATGTCCCCCTAGTAAGAGGATATTCTAGATGAGCAACAACAAAGGATTCTCTGTCAGAAGGATTCTTCTTTGTTGTGGGGGTATTGATATGCTTAGGCTTAGTTGTCGATCCCTGTTCAGAACTGTCAGTCCTCGTTTCAAATTCTCCCGTCTCCTTTGCCTTATTCTTTACAAACTTCTTTTTCCCTACCAGTTTATTAGTGAACGAAGTGGTGCTCACACCACCACTAAAAATAATTGAAATTTTATATTGGACCCTATCTATAAAAAATCAAAACATCTACTTACCAAACAATAAAGACATGGCTTTGGTGAATTCTGATCTCTACAGATGCATAGGCCTTACCCTACACCTTACCACTTCGCCTCCCCCTATCCTAAAAAAAACTTAAACAAAATGGAATCAAACTAAAACACTTTCAATATCATCCCTTAGCACCTCTCGGGCAATGGTGCCAAAATGTTTGGGCAAATTATAGACTTATAATTTGACAGACATAAATTATCAACCAAGGGTAGGTAACCTTATGAGATGTTGCACAAAATATATGTAGGCTAATACTTTAAGTGTTTTCTAAACAAAACCACATACACACAACTTCAATATCTCTTTTCCTCATCAACACTTAGCAGCAAAGGCTATGGAGTGGATTTAATCATCCCTCTACAACACCTAAAATTGTTGATGCTGATCAGAAAAAGATAATGGATCAATCAAACAACAATTAAACCAATTCAACAATTCGCAATGTAAATTAAAGCTTAATCAAATAACTCCAAACATATTCATCAAATAAGCTTCACCATTTAACCATCATACATGTGCTGCTACAAATTAGAAAAGAGGAACAAAAGTTGTGTAATAATTCTGTCAATTCATGAAAATAATTAAAAGAACACAAATATGCAACTATGGGAGTTGTGAGTAAAGGGGGCCCTCCCTTACTCACAACCCCTTTAACTGCTAAAGGAGTTTACACAGTGAGATCAGCAGAACATGGAACTTTATATTAATCTGAACAAATATTATAGTAGTACAAAAGTCTGGTATATCCGCCCTCCCTTGTAAATGAAACATAAAAGTATTTATACAAGTGCAAAGGCATAAACTTGCCTGAATTAGGAAAACTAACATACTGCAACTATTTGCTAACAATAACTGGAAAAGACAATAAAAATAAACATGTTGAGTTTGATCCATGACTAAAAGCATGGATCAAATTGATCTCGTTGAGTTGCTGGAGTTATTTCCCAATACGGCCATCTGTGAGAGGTCTGAAGATCTGGGTGGTTTCAGTGGAAGTTTTGAGGCAGCCAATAGGACAACATCCATGTAAACAGATTTCTTGACAAAACTCATGTTTTCTTTCTCCTCAAGGCTGACCAAAACATACTCAACCATCGAGATCGCTGCAAGAAATCGAAGCAGTTACAAGAAATCAACGTATCTATAGGAAATCAATGACGCTACAGGAAATCACAAGTTGTTTGCAGGAAACCATAGAACCACTTCGGAAGATGGTTGGTCTGCATAGGATCTGATCAAAAATCTTGAAATTGTAGATAATTCGATTAGGTATCATTTAACTTCAAAAATACTCTAGAATAAAACAAAATGATACATTTTAAAATTATTTGCATACATTAAATCTCACAGTACCCTTTTGGTCAAAACACATAGAATATGGCAAAAAGAGAGTCATGAAGGGTAAAAAAGAGTTCAAAATATGGAATCAAGGCCTTAGAAACATTATAAAAAATGGACAAAATCGAGACTCAACAATGATCTTTCCATAGTGAAAATTGCAATAAGGTATGCCAAATACAAGCCGTGTCATTAATAATATTTTTCAAAATTAAAATGAGGCTTTTATTAATATACTCAACTAGTCCATTACCTTGTGGGTAATAAGTTTAAGAAGTTGAATGCTTGATATTGTATTGATTACAGAATTGAGTAAAATGTGGAGATATGAAAGCATGTCCATTATCTAAAATCAATTCCAAGGGTATCCCAAAGCATGATAAAATATTATTTTATAGAAACTCTATAACTTGTTCATCTTGAGTGTTCTTTAGAGGCATCCCACCTAGTAAAATAATCAGTAGTGATAAGTATAAAAACATGACCAGCTAACAAAGGAGTATTAATAGGTCCTATAAAATACAAACCCCATTTAGCACATGGAAATTCAAGGATCACAGGGAAAGGAGGCATAACATGGAATTTCTCTCTTCCATATTTTTTATAACATTCTTTACAACTTTGTACATATTTATAGCAATCTGCAAAAAGTTTAGGCCGGTAGAAACTAGACCTTAAAATTTTCTGTGCAGTTGATTTTGCTGCAAAGTGTCCACCGATGTGAAAACCTCCTAGTGAAGAACCATGAGAAGCTAACAAAATCTTAGCAACAGATCAATCATATCTACGATAATCCATCATATTAGCTATGGTGCAGCATAGTATTCAAGATAAAATACTTGGAAGACTCCAAACATAAACGTCTGCATTGAAATTTGTTCAAGTATTCAAGGCATTTCTTATTTTGAAAATAAAATATTAAATATTTGTACCATGGATGGTCGGCAACATCAATTCATTATTCATTGATTAACAACACGGCAGATAAGGATTCATCATCATCATTTGAATTACTTGGATCTGGATATTGAGTTATATGTAATTCCCAAGTCACGTCCATTTATATATTTTGAAGTATTAATCGTCAGATCATGATCTTGGATGTTGCCAAGCCAATGAGCAAGTTTCCCTGAAAGCAAAGTTTGGGATAGCAAAAAATTGATGACCAATAAAGGGACTTTTACATTCGTGTGCTTGCCAAGAATATAGCATCTTACTTAAACTCTTCATTTGATAAACTCTAACTCATGAAAGTGATTGGGTTCTATTTCCCTTGATCATCTTTCTGTATGAGGATACTAGAAATAACCTCTTCGGTTGCATTAATATATATGATGAAATATTTAGAAAAGTTGGGTTTCGCTAAGATAGGCACATAAGATATTACTTGTTTAATGGTGATAAAATCCTATTGAGAATAATCATTCCATTTAAATTCATGATCTTGCTTTGTTATATTATGGATAGGTTTCATGATTTTGGAAAAATCATTTATGAAATTTCTAATAAAAATGATTTTACCCTTAAGAAATTGAATTTTTTTCTTTGAATTCGGGAGGTGGAAGATTCTTGATTGAAATGACTCAGTCAAGATCAATATTGATACCTACTTTTGAAACAATATGCCCAATAATTACCAATTGTAACACCAAAAACAGATTTCTTGGGATTGAGTGAGATATTGAATCATCTACACCGAAGAAGAACATGTTTGAGATGATCAAAGTTTTTAGCACAACACTTATAATAAACAATCATATCATCGAGATAGATCTAGATGATATTCCTGGTGAGATCGTCAAAGTCCAACTACATGGCTCTTTGAAAGGTAGAACCTAAATTAATTAAGACGAAAGACATGCGTTCACAAGAAAAGGTGCCCCAACGAGTGGTGAAAGTGGTTTTAAATTTATTAATTTTCTTCAAGTGTATCTGGTTTTAACTAGAGAATCCATCCAAAAGAAACATCGTCTGGGATCCTACAACTTGTTGCAAAATTTGATCCATATTGGGTAGTGGGAAATTGTCTTTAACACCATCTTTGTTCAAAGATCAATAATCATCACACAAACAAATATCCTCATTTTTCCTCCTAATTGGGAACACGTTTGCTACTCATTAAGAATATTTAATAGAAAATATAATATGAGCATTAATTATTATTTTTATTTCTTTCTGAATGGTAGCTTCAAGTGCAGGATTAACATTGTCTCTACTTTACAGCCTTGGCATCCTTTTGTTATCATAATAGCATGTTTCATAATACCAAGATCAAAATCATGAAGATCCTTGTATGACCAGGCAAAGACATCAAAGAATTCCTTGAAAAGGGAAATGAACTTATCTTTTTATTGATTAGTGTGTTGAGCCCCAATTTGTAACAGCTTAAGATTGTTAGGGGTTCCAATGTCAATAGAAATGGTTTTTCCAATTTTCCGCTTATACACCTCTACATAATTATTCTTTGATGAAGGATATCTTCCAATAGAGAAATTTCGGAAGATACTTATTGTCTTTTAGGGACATAATTTTACTATCATCGATTCGTTGATTTTCAATAAACACACAAATGCTTTCATAATCTTTAAAGACTTTCCATTTTTCTTCATTATTAGGAAGATGAGGCATATACAAAGATTGAAATATACAATCAAGTCTATCGGGTAGAGTTTGTCGAGAGAGAATCAAAGCATAGGCATCCAATCCATCATATAAATCAGTAAGCTCTCTATGAACATGAGTAATATTAAAAGCATTCAACTAAGAGATTTTCTCCCAAGTCAACTAAGAGTAACACTTTATTAACTTGTTATTGGGAGAATAGACTTTCTTAACAAGGTTGACAACAAGTTCAGAATCACCATAAGAAGTAAGAGATTTGCATCCTAATGCAAGAGCTTGTTCAGTTCCAAGGTGAAGGGCTTCAAACTTAGCAACATTATTAGTACAATCAAATTCTAGTCTAAAGGCATATTGGTGCAATTTGACTTGAGGAGAATATAAGAGAATACTACCAATATTGCCTTCGTGAGATGAGGCACCATCAAAGTGTAGATACCAAACTTGATCATTGAATTGTGGTTCACTAGGTGGGGGGACATCCTCCTCTATAAAGAGGGAGTAAATTCCCATTTCTTCCTCAACATAATTAACATTTGGCTAAGGTAAACCTTTGATGAAAGGACGATTCGACCTTCCATATAGACAATAATGTTTTTAGCCTTTTTGGGAATTCTCATATATGTTCCATCAAAATATAATTACCCACCTCAAAAAACTTTCCAATCTTTTCCTAATATGATAGAATAATTAGAAATAGGTATATTCATCACCTCTATATTACATGTAGTTCTAATCTCAAGGTGAGCATAGACAACCAGGGTAACATCTTTGATTATACAAATGGATTCTTGTAACGAGTTGTTGAAACCTACTATCTTTCGGGGGATATCGACAATACACTAGAGACTAAGTTCCTCCATGATGATTTTAGGCATAAAATTTAGTCTAGACCCTCCATCTACGAGGCAACAATAAGAAATTTTATCATGTATTTTCATGGATACATAGATTAAAGGTGATGTCCTAGAGGGACTATAAGGATTATTAGCAATGAAATTTGTCTCCTTATGAGATTCTTCAGGTTGCATTTCTAAGTAATTGATTGAAGCAGGGACTTTCCCTTCAAGGAATCCTTTTAGTTTCTTTTGTTGCTTGGGAATTGTGGCCATATCGATTAACGAACCATCATCCTTAATGTTGGTCATTTGATTCAATATGTTGAATCCGGGCAATGAAGTTGAAGAAAAAGGAGAGGAATGTACAATTTGAGTAGAACCGATAGTATTTAAAGATAAATGGTTGTAAGAGCGATCCAAGGGATTTTTATTTGAGTTTTTTTAGAATATTTTTCTTTAGCAATGTGAGATTTATGGGAACTTCTAGTTTCTACATCCACAACATATTCTTCATCAGCCCAATCAAGGTTATCCATGGTAGGCTCAAGCCTTTTACAAAATATTCCATCCCTAGAACTCTTGCAGATTCGACACATCTTCCGTCATGGTGTTCCTCACAAAAATTACACCATGGGTGAGAGAGGATAGGAACAGGTTGATAGACTTTTGGGCAGTATGAGCATGCCCTTAAGTAGAAGCTTCAGGTTGGGAATTAAGTCTTCGTTCATATGAAATCAACCTGTTACTCATGTCTTTCTTGAGTTTTAAGATTGAGGTCATATATGTTTGATTTTCTTGCTTTCGAGAGGTATAAATGTTCTTCAAAGTTGCTCTTCATATTTTAGGTAGATTCAAGACTAGTAGAATTCTTTTCTTCTAGCCGTTGGTGACAAGGAGGAGCTAACACACTATAATAGTGCATCATTACAGCTTGGTTTTGTTGGTGGATAATCTTGGGAATTTGATTATAAAGTTTGGTAAAACAAAGATTGAAGTTATTACTATTCTCTCCTTTCAGGAAATAAACGTTATTATAATCATGCAGTAGATCAATTAGACTCTGAGGTTCACCATAGGTGGATTTGAACAAATAGAAAAGTTCATCCCGAGTACTAGAGCCTTTAAAAGGTAGCCCAAATAAATCATCCGCAACCTTTCCAGAGAGGGAATTGATGAACAGTTGCATACATGTATCATTATCGTTTGCCCCAATATTGTGGCCGCCATTTGAAAAGGAAATCAAGTGTTCAATGGAGGTGATAATACCATCAACAGAAAACTTGGGTAGATGATCCTTAAACTTAGGAAGAGGAGCGTTCACAGGATTGAGATTGAATGGGGATTGGATATGCCAAGGGGTTTCATTAGCATTGTCCTCAAACTGAAAGAGTCCAAATTTTCGGACAACCTTGGTCGAATTAGTGTTGGATCATTGAGTATTGAAAGATGAGTAAATAGATCCAATCAAAATAGTTGGAGTAACAATAGAACATGAACCATAGGAAGAGGACCAGAGGAAGTGGAACCTTGAGTCCCTATTAAAGGTTTACTTTTTGTTTCGGACATGACTCGCTTGGATGGGGAGGTGGTGCGAGATGAACTTGTGAGGCTTTGAAGGAAATGACGATGAGCTTCAACTTCCAAAACAAATCCTACGATGTTGGATTTCATTGAAGGGAATATATTCATGACTATTACCTCTAAGGTGTTGGTAAGATCGAGGCTCACTACTCATGCTAAATCATTGATGAGGATCGTGTACGCATTGGCATTCATGTTCACATTGTTGATTAATCAAGGCCTCACATTCATTAGCTTCATCAATCTCATGACTATAATAGACCGATCATGATTAACCTACTGATATTAGATGTGTTATTTAAGATAAAATTGAGCAAGGAATTGGCAATGTCCCTTTTATCATTCAATTGAGGGATAAGACCAGGCTACAGATTAGATCAATTTTTCATGAATTAAAACAAATTAGGATGACAGACTACAAGCATTCTAGGAGCTCACGTTTCTGGATTCATCTACGCCAAGCTTCCATTCGTTCTTCCAACTCAATGTTTAGCGAGATAATGGCCCACTTCCTTGCACACTCCTCATTAGAGGTTGAATTTTAGAGAGTGAAATCAAGTAAGGGATGAGCAATGCTCATTTGAGAAGGAATCCAAAAGCCAAGATTGGGTTGTTCTGAAGATTGAATAGTAATAGATTAATCAAGGTTTCAGGGAGATTGGAGGAATGAATCGTTCCCCAGTATGGTCACCAAAATATCTTGATAATTGTTTAAGATTGTTAAAAACTCTAACAATTCAACTCCTCTAATCTTGTTATCACAATGAGATAATGAGATAGGGTGCTCAAAATTTATAACTACAGGTTTATGGTTTTCTTTCATTCTTTGCTTTATAGCGCAGAAATATAGATAAAGAATTTAAATAAACAAATAAATAAAAATGTAAAAATGTATACATCAAAATATGTCATTAATAGTAGGCACATGAAAAATATATATATATATATATATATATAATTATAATTATAATTATATATAATAAAATAAATAATAAATAATAAATAATAAATAAATTAAAATAAATTTAAAATAATAAAATAAAGTCTGCATGGGGTAGCTCAACTAGCAATGATCGTGGAATGAAGTCTCACGGAACCGGAGATCTTGGGTTCGAATCTTGTGCTACCCTCCCCCCGTAGTGGGGTGAATAATGGACATGTAAACTCGAAAATCGGAGAGTCCTACCATGCTTACAAAAAAAAATTAAGAATAATAATAATAAATAAAAACAAATTAATTAATTAATTAAAAAATTAAAAATAAAAATAAAAATAAATTAAAAATAAATTAAAAATAAAAAATTAAATAAAAAATAAAAAATAAAAAAAATACAAATTCAACTGGACGAGCGAGCTAGTGAGAGTTTCGGCTTGGAAGCACTAAATTTTGTAGAGCATAAGATGCGACAAATAACAGGAAACAAAGAGAGACTGATATTATAAAATGTATAATAAATAAAGATATGTTAGATAACAAAGTTATAGAAAAAAGGTTGATTTTATTATTGATGAAAAGTACAGCCAAAATCCTAATAAGTTGACCTTTTGTGAAAGCTTTTCACCAGTCTTATCACAAACTACTACAATGTAAATCGAATCATATACAATAGCTCGGGAAATAAACAAGAATTGAAGCAGATCGAAATACTTCGTCCAAGCGTAAATATGGACATCTGTTTTTTTGCAAAAAGATAGTTGTTAGCACTGGTAAAGGGTAACTATATCTTCAAACAACAATTAATCAATTAGAAAGACAAAAGATACCTAAAAAATGCGTTGGAAATATTAATGGACACACTCTAATTTGTCTCCTTTTGGTGAAAGAGGATTGTTCTCAGCACCAGGATTAGCCTCTAACTTGTAAGAAATTAAAATTAGAGGACAAATGACAACCAAAAATTCTATAGCATACCTCTCTTCACAGTTCTCTTTCTCTTTGCCTTCATAGATCATTCCTCCTTTTAAAGGACTCCAAACAGTTTGTGAAGTTTCTTTGATTAAAATATTGCATTTAACTTCATTTCTAATAATTTTTATTAAAAAGCAGGAGGAGGCACGTTCTAAAGGCTCTAATTATTTTTAATATTGACTCTAGTAGGTGGGACCCTTGGTCTTATGTGATTTGATTTTATAATTTATTTTTTCTTCAAATACATAAATAAAGAAGGTACTTGACCAAACATATTGCTTCAGATAACTCCCAATCAAAACCATAATAGTAAAACACGTCATATAAAAGAGCATATCTATGTATAATCAATCAAAATACATGCCACATCACCAAGATTTTCTCCACATATAATATTAAAAATAGATCAATACATAAAAAATTAAACCCTTGTGCCTTCCATTACCCTTTTTTCCTCCATAATTACAATCCATGTATGCCATCATAATAAATAAAATGTTGTGTATAAATATGCAAAGAAGTATAACCCATAACACAGAACAATGAGAAATAACAGCATGTATTTGGTTATTCAGAAAGGAAAGCAATGTTCACTTGCCTCTTCGAGGGGGAAACCTCCAATAGAGCAGGGCTCGATTACAAAATAAGACATGACCCTATTACATAAATAAGGGGGTTAGGGTTGGACCCTAACATGCCCTCCCCCATAAAAATAGCCTTGTCCTCAAGGTTGAAGCTGCGGAAACTGCTGAAGAACAGTGGTTGGTTCCCAGGTCGCATCTTCTGGAGAGGTGTCTTTCCACTTGACGAGGACTTCCTTGATCGTGCGGCCGCGCAAGTGCTGTTCTCGCATGTCAAGAACCTATTCAGGTTGGAGCCAGATTGAACCTTCTTCATCCAATTCCGGTAGACTGGTTTGAATTCTGCAATTGTTCCCAACCACTTTCTTGAGGCATGAGACATGGAAGATGGGATGGATTTTTGCAGTGGGTGGCAAGGCTAGCTTGTAGGCTACTTCTTCGATGCACTAAAGTATTTGATATGGTCCGTAGAATTTTGGAGATAATTTCTGACAACCCTTGTCTTTGAGTGATGTTTGCTTATATGGTTGCAGCCTCAAGAATACCTGATCCCCTTCTTGAAATGTGTGCTCTAAACGATGTTGGTCTGCCTGTTGCTTCATGCGATTTTGAGCTTGATGGAGATTATCTTTGAGGTGGGCAAGCATGGTTGCACGGTTCTGTAGGAGTTGATCCATTGCTTGTACCTTAGAGCATCCCGGGATATAAGAAGTAGGTGAAGGGGGGAGTTGACCATAAACTGCTTCATATGGAGTCATCTTGGTGGTGGCATGATAGTTAGTATTATACCACCATTTAGCTAGAGGTAACCACTATACCCATAGATGTTGCTTTTCTGAAGTGAAACACCTGAGGTAGGTCTCCAGACATTTGTTGACTGCTTCAGTTTGACCATCAGTTTGGGGACGATAGGAAATACTGAGTTGTAGTTGGGTACATTGTAGCCTAGAGAGTTCCTGCCAAAAGTCACTGGTGAAGATCGGGTCACAATCAGACACAATGGACGTGGGCATGCCATGCAATTTGAAGATCTAGTCCATGAAAGATTGAGCCACCAAAGCGGGTGTAAAAGGGTGGGGTAGGGTGCAAAAATGAGCATACTTAGAAAGTCTGTCCACAACCACCATGATGACTGACTTGTTTCCTGAATTCAGAAGACCAGTAATGAAATCCATAGAAACCTCCGTCCAGATTGAGGCAGGGATGGGAAATGGTTGTAAGGTGCCTAGGGATTTGACTGTTTCTCCTTTGTGGCGCTAACACACATCACACTCAGCTACAAAAGTAAGAATGTCCTTTTTCATGCCTGACCAAAAGAATGAACACTGAGTGTGAACATAAGTCTTCTGAAAGCCTGAATGGCCTGCAGTGGGAGATGAGTGCAACTCTACCAAAATGCGACTTTTGAGGGTGGATGTTGGTGATATCACTACTTTGTTCTTGTAGCGAAGAATCTCATCCTACCAAGAGTAGCCCTCTGTGGAATTTGGATCTGCCCGCAACTTATTAATGAGTTGGGAGAGCGAAGGATGTGAAAACCATTCCTTGCGAACCTCTTCAATCCACTCTGGAATGGGAAGAGAGATTGCTAGCAGGGTGCTTTCCTCCTCAAATTGGCGTGATAAAGCATCCGCTATGACATTTTCGTGCCCTTTCTTGTAAATTATCTCATAATCATATCCCAACATTTTGGCTAGCCATTTATTTTGTTGTGGAAAGGATAGGCATTGCTCCAAAAAATATTTAAGGCTTTGATGGTCTGTGCAGATTTGGAAACGTCGCCCCAATAAGTATGGTCGCCAGGTATCCACTGCATGTAAGATGGCCATCATCTCCTTCTCATAGGTAGATTGTCCCAAATTTGTCCCACTTAGTTGTTGGCTAGTGAAGGCCAAGGGTCGACCTTCCTACATTAAGACAGCCCCAATACCCGTACCTGAAGCATCACATTCAATCACAAAAGATTTAGTGAAGTCAGGTAGTGCCAATACAGGAGTGGAACACATGGAATGTTTGAGAGCTATAAATGCATGTTGCGCTTCATCATTCCAGAGGAATGAATTTTTCTTGAGAAGGTGAGTGAGGGGTCTAGCAATGCGACCATAATTGTGGACAAATTTGTGATAGTAGCTAGTGAGACCCAAAAATCCTCTCAAACTCTTCAAGGTATTTGGTTGAGGCCAATCCTGCATTGCCTGGATCTTTTTGGGATCCACCCTGACACCTTCACGCCCCACAATATGGCCCAAATACTATACTTCTTTCATGCCAAAAGAACACTTGGACAATTTGACAAATAATTTATGCTTTTGGAGTAGTTGCAAGAGCAGGTCTACATGCTGAAGATGTTTTTCCCAGGTGAGGCTGTAGATAAGGATGTCATCAAAGAAAACAAGGACAAATTTTCTAAGAAATGGTTTGAGCAGGTGATTCATGAGGCTCTGAAAAGTGGATGGGGCATTACAGAGACCAAATGGCATGACCAAGAATTCATAATGGCCTTCATGAGTTCAGAAAGCAGTGTTTGGAATGTCTACTTCTTTCATGTGAATTTGGTGATAGCCTGAGCGAAGGTTGAGCTTAGTAAAGAATTGAGCCCCATTTAGTTCATCCAGCAAATCATCAACAACCGAGATGGGAAATTTATCTTTGACCGTCAGCTTGTTGAGGGCCCTGAAGTCTGGACACATATGCCATTCCCCATCTTTCTTGAGCACCATGACCACAGGCGATGAATAAGGACTAATGCTAGGATGAATGACACCAGCTTCTAGGAGTTCCTTGATGATTTTTTCAATTTCGAAAGGATATCTATATGGGCACACATTTGGTGGTTGTGCCCCTGGGACCAAAGTAATGCTATGATCATGTTCTCCTCTCGAGGGTGGAAGCTCATGAGGCTTGTCAAAGACCTACAGATGGTTGTTTAAGACCTATTGCATCTCAGGATGAATATGAAGAGAAGTGGGCTCAAAGGCCTAGATGGCATTAAATTGGGCTATAACTCCTTGATGGCCCTTTTTTAAAAACTTTTCCATCCTATGCGAGCTAATGATAGAAGGAGCACCTGCCTAGAGTTCGCGGAGGGTATGCATGTGGTCATTCTGCTTAAAGCTCATATATAACTCTTGTAAATCCATTGTGATTGGTTCGAGTGTGCGGAGCCATTCAGCACCCGAGACAATGTCACACCCACCCATGTTGATGGCAAACATGTGGATCTTTAGGTGATAATCCCCCATCTAAAGTTTGACATTTTCACAGCGGCCGCCACATTTCATTGTCCCCCCATCAGCAATTTGGACCTGGAAATTAGAGACTGCTCTAACAAAACAATGCACTGCTTCGGCAACTCTTTGATGGATAAAGTTATGCGTACTTCCACTATCAATCAAGAATACTACATGGCAATGTTTAATAAAACCTTTGATTTTGAGAGTTTTGGGAGAAGAAATTCCTACCAAAGCATGGAGCGAGATAACTAGTTCTTCTAGTGTAGCTGGGAGCTTATTATCTAGCTGGTTGTCCTCATCTTCCTCCTCTGATCCCTCAAATGGTGGGCCTTCCTCAGATGAACTGTGATCAGTAGCATCAATTTGAAGAATTTGGGTTCCTTGCATTTATGCCCCGGGGAGTATTTATCATCACAGTAGTAACATAATCCTTGCTTTCTTCTTTCCGCCATTTCCGCTGGTGACACCTTTTGAACCTTAAGTGTTTGGGTAGTGCTCGGAGCCTGGGTGGGGCATCCCTTGGCTATGAAATTTGGATGAGTTGAATGGGCCGCTAATGCGCATTCTACTTCACGAGCTGTCGTGCAAGCTGCCAGCCATGTGACTGGGTGGTGCATCCGGACGTGGGCTTGTATGGCGTCTTTGAGACCACTGATAAAACATTCCAAGTAGAATTCATCTGTTAGACCTCCTGTGCGGAAGGCTAATGCTTCAAAGGCTTTAATATATTCTTTCATTGTGCCTGTCTATCATAGCTTAGTAAGACGACCCAAAAAGTTAGATTCATGGTCAAAGCGATCTCAACGAGCTTTTGAGAATATCTGCCAAGTCATTGGCCTTGCATAGCATCATTGATGCCACTGCCACCATTTCCATCTTTCTTGGTCCAAGTAAAGGCTTCCCACACTTAGCTTAGTCTCATCATCTCTGATGTGATTCAATGTGAAATATTGCTCCATTTGTGATAGCCATATGGTCGGATGAGAGCCATCAAATTTATACATGTCCAGCTTGGGTGGTCGAGGATGGGACTGTTGGTGGTTTCCATAGAAGTGAAGAGAATGGCTAGATTCGACCTCAATGGTTCTCATTAAAAGCATATGCCTCCAATTGTACCCCCGACTTGCCCTTTGTGATTGTGTCATTTAAGGACTGGAGCTGCTTCGTTAATTCCTCCAACTTTTGTTCAAGGGTGTCTATCTTCTCATTGGCCATAGCTTGAGCTCTGGTTTGTACCATGCATATATCCAATGCACTTGTCGTTACTATGAAAAAAACAATTGGGACTACCCGAAATTTTGATGCTGACAAGTGAATGGTACCACCTTGCTCAGCCCGTCGACCTGATTCTTATGGGCTAAGTCTCCTATAAGCATCTCGGGAGGAGGCACAAGCCTCCCTACACAAATAGTCAAATCTGTCGGTGAAACCCTCAACTGCAGAGTATGAGTAGGAATGTGGCAGTGATCGAACCCCCGCTGCTAGATCTGAATGGTGGATCTGATTATTGCGGTTGCGATAGAACCCAACCTACTAGATCTGGTCTAGCAAAGATGATGTGCGATCTATAGAGAGACAAGGGAACTATGGTCTCAAGGAGTATCAGGTGCTACAGATTGCAATATACATAAGGGTCCAACAATAGTACTTAGCCCAATCTTTTAGGGCACTAACTAAGGAGGATCAACCATACCCTTAGCCGTACTACCCGACTACCCTATCGTACGCTTGAGTAATATCCCCGAGTGTTGTTCTCGATGTACTGTAGCAGCAATACGACCGACAGTTTATCTATGGTAAGGTTTCAGGTGAGCCTAGGGGGCTTCCGATATACCCTGAGGGTACTTGGAAGATAGTTTGTGCGCGGTTCTGTCTAATGTGCTACTACTTGAAGGGGTACCCACAGGGGTTACAAGGGAGTCCAACAAGCATGACCAACTCTTGTATTTCCTGCGTGCATGCCTCCCCAAATCCACAGGTTTATGTGCCCAACGACAGATCTTGTGGTTTAAAGACGCCAGAACATGTCTCTAGCCAAAACAAATTCTGCTAAAAATGGAGATCCCATCGGCCCTGGAAAGTGCTCCGATACCACTTGTTATGATCTTAACCTACGAGAAGATACCAGAATACCAAATATGTGAAGAAATATAACCCGGAACACAGAACAATGAGAAATAACAGCATTATTTGATTATTTAGAAAGGAAAGCAATGTTCACTTGCCTCTTCGAAGGGGAAACCTCCACTAGAGCAGGGCTCGATTACAAAATAAGACACGACCCTATTACATAAATAAGGGGGTTAGGGTTGGACCCTAACAAAATACATGCCACATAACCAAGATTTTCTCCACATATAATATTAAAAATAGATCAATACATAAAAAATTAAACCCTCTTCCATTACCCTTTGTTCCTCCATAATCACAATCCATGTATGCCATCATAATAAATAAATTGTTGTGTATAAACAGAGTTTTCTATGTATAGCCATGAATCATTCCCTCCAAATGAAACCAACACCAATAATAAATCATCAGAAATTTCTACAAGTATATGCAGTGTAAAGTATCTAACCAAAACTGAAGCAATCATCATCATCATGAATAAATATGTCAACAGGCATGACTTAGCAATACCTAAAAACATACCAAAATATGCTGCAAATACCATAAACTAATGTCCTTTCCTGTGAGACGGAGTAGATTATGCCTATTTTTATTCCTAGTGAGGATGATGTGTGATAGAATGTGATGAACGATATGAAAAATCAAAAAGAGTGACATGTGATTTCTATATTTTGCCACTCACAACAGGTTTGGGAATGACAGCTTGTTTGGAAGACTGACCAATGGGTCTAGAAAACACAATGGTTTGTTTAGAAACTTATTGAGCGAAATGAGGATGTTGACTAGAAAGTGCAGAAGGTTGCATTGTTTCACAAGGGGAGTAGACTATAAATGAAGAAGCATGTTGTAAATGAGAAAAATGTGCCATAAGAGGAGAAGGTAGTGATAAAGTGGTCCAACCTTGGACTAAAAAAAGTGGTGGTGCAGGGATTACAATTATCCAACCATCATTATTTAGGACAACGAGAGGAGCAGATGCATGTGGCAAGACAGGAATAAAATTGACAGGTGGATGTGGAACAAGGGGGTTGTGGTTGAAGTTACACCACAGGCTAAGGTTCTAGTTGACCTAAAAGGTTCACCATGCCATTGCAAATAAATTGTCTCAAATCTTGTGAATCAACATCAAAATGTATTGATACTCTTGTCTTTTGTCCCTTCCCACACCCAAATTTTATCTCATTTCCTTTTCCTCTACCTTTGCCCCTACCCTTATTTTTGTTGAAAAGACTCATACCAGAAATAAATTCACATAAGTTATTCATAGGTAAATGAATGCATGGAATTCATTGTTAACCAAATTAGTAAATCATCTGATGATACAAAAAAAGAAAATACATGTAAGAAGGGAAGGGTATTGCATGGGCAGGTTGCTAAGTAACCTGTGCAAATGCTCAAATGAAAATTAAAGACTATATGACCTTTCATAGTCCAAGAAATGATGTATTGAAACAATTTAGAGGTAAGGTAATTCCATAAAGGTTAATTTCCCTTTAAAATCTACATAGGAGGTGTCGATTCATTCATCTTACAGATGGGCATTTCTGTTTTGGAAACAAATATTGATAGAGAAATGAAAACATTTTATATAATTTGCAAGTATATCGAATATGAGAATGTGGATGATGTATAATAGGGATCGCAATGACAAACTCATAATATATAACTAGAGGCTTGGTTGTTAGATTGTGAGACGATGGAACAAAGTTATGCACATTCATAGAAGTGTTCAATGAAGATTATTATTTTATTTGAAACAAAGACAAATTTCTTTGTTATACCAGGAAAGTGAATGAAATGCCTTGCGCACAACAACACCCAAAGTTTTTTTTCCCAAACTTAATTTTCTTGAAGGCTCCCATGGGTGGGAAAGTTAGGGTAACTAAACAATAGATTAGGGTTTTAGTTAATGAATTAGGATTTTAATAATGAAAGTTCACAATATTGTAAATCATTCAATATTAAAAGGACTTAACGAACTAAAAAAATAACCTTCAGGATTTAATTAACTCTCAATGAATTTCTTGTTGGCAACCATGCACATTATGACACAAGGTTTTGAGCATGAATAATGTTGACCTTAAAATGTATAGAGTGCAAGACTTGTAATGCAAGCTTAAAAGGCACATATGCAAGGCGTGTTCACCTGGATGAAAAATCAAAGATTTCTAGGTGCAATGTGACCAAGGAAATTCTCAAGGGAAATGCACCTAGAGTGTGCAAGGCTTAAAGCGAAAGCCGATCAAAAAATGACTCATTCAAAGAAAAACAAACCTTTAACCAATAACATAAAATTTCCTTTCTTTCTAAAACCATCTGAGATCTTTAAAACAAATGAGAATTCAAGGTTGAAAATAAGTCGTGCAAGATGATTATAACCAAGGAATGGGGAAGGGGTTAGAAAACAGAATACTAAGATCAATTCCTAATTAGATAAAACAAGAAAATCAGTCAAATCAAAATACCTAGAAATTTGGTGTGCTTGAAACCAAAAACTCTAATTATGACCCACTATGATCACCTTTGTTCGTCCTCCTAGTTCGTAGCTAGGGTTTGTTCAAGTTTTATTTAAAGTGATAAAATTGTGGAAATGAGAAATGATAGAATCTCTAAAGTTTTCATAGAAGGGTGTAAATGGAGGTGAAATTTGAGGTAGGCATAGTAGTGGAAAATAAATGCAATAATAAAATTTGAAATGGAAAGTGGTACAACATTTAACGAGCCAACATACAGAACATGAGGTTTTGCATGCCATGTCATAAACCAATTAAGTATGATCCAATAACAATATTCCAAAGTGATAATACTTGGTGTGGATGGAGGATGAGTTAGCATTATGAAGGGCGAACAATGCATAATGTCGTCAAGGAGGATGAGCATATTTAAGAGGAATTTATGCTACAACCAATACAATTGATTTGGATGATGAATCACTGCAAATAGACATGTAATGAACTATGTGTATCACCAAGTCATTTGACGGCTCAGATTAATCCCCTTGTCAATTGAAGTTAGTGCTAAATTAAATAGTGTGTTGAATCTTGTTATTAATGTCATGTATCATTGGTAATCACATCCCATAAATATTATCAAAGTTTTTCTTTCAAGCACTTTAACATGTAGCAGGGGCGTTATCAATATATATGTTTAAAACGAACTTTATAGATATAACATATCAAACTGAAAACCCCCATACTCTAAACCATATATTTTATAAAATATTGTTTATGACCATGATTCCAATGTTTCCTAAGAGCATTGATATATCGGCTTGTTCATATATATATATATATATATATATATAATATATATAATATATATATATATATATATATATATATATATATATATATATATATATATATATATATATATATATATATATATATATATATATATATATATATATATATATATATATAGATATATATTTGTGTGTGTGTGTGAATATATAAACATATATATATATATATATAGTACAACCCATCTAGTTTTTGAATCATTTTGATAATGTTTGCCACTAGGTTATACCCTTGATATTTCCAATAGTGTTAATATGCTCGTTCTTTTACATTTATGTCTCATGTGTTATATGAAACCATCGATACTCATTTTATGTATATAATTCTTCAATTATGTGAGTGCAAATGGAGTGCTTCATCGTCAATTTATAACATGTCCCCATACATGTATATATATTTTATCATGAGCCAAACAATTATGAAATGAAAGAAGCCTCCCAACTTAGATTGGCATGTGAAGTATTTACATAATTGATTCAATATGTCCTCATAAAAACTATGTTCAAGTTCACCATGATGCAAATCGACTTTAAGATTGACAAAGGGTTTTCTCTTTATTGGGGGCCCAACCTACTAGGTCCTTTTCACCAAAAAATTTAGTCATTAGGGGAGTATTAGTCCATAATAACCGCAATGGTTTGCAGAAGCTAACTAATGTTGACAGGCATCAACATTGGAGACTCAACAGGGAGACTTGCTGGAAGCAAGTCATAAGACAACATCTCTGGTTGAAACCAACATCATTTTACTATAGAAAAATACGGTGCAAATTTTCATGACAATAAGAATCAAGGACTCCAAGGAGTAGTGTGTAGAGAGCATATCTTGAGGTTTATTATGTAGTTAATAATAGGGTTTGAACAGAATCAAAGTGACCCATTTGAATATCACGAGAAAATATTCCTCACTTCCTGTAAAAGATTATTTCTATAAAAACTTATAATATCAGCTTATATATTCAGAAAAATAATAGCCTTAAAAAATTAAAATTGTAGAAGGACTTACTACCAATGTTCCCTTCTTTTGTATAAAATGAAGCAATAATAAACAATAATATATAAAATAAAAACATAAACATTTGAAAATATTAGCAAAGGGAACTTGAAAGAAAACAACAATCGAAACAATAAAAGAAAACAAAATGTTATGTACAATAGTTTCAAGGAGATGATGATGATTCAACGAGTTCCTACTTCCACCTAATCTTTAAGAAAATAATTATTTGTCCCGAAAATAGAAGAAATTTGAAAAGGACCAATCCACAACCTCTAAAATTTATGATGTTTACCTTTTTAAACATGAGTTGAGTCCCAAAGGACTTTTCGGTCAACAATGAAACTGACATTCTTAGATTTTTTTTATCAAAATAATTTTTCATTGTTTTCATTATGCGCTGAAGATTTTCCAGAGAGTGGTTTCATTGTTCTTCAAGAGTCGGTAGTGCTAAAACTCTCTGTGGGACATCTTTTGAAGTAATTTCTTCAACCTGTACAATTAGACGAAGCGACAAGAATTCTAATTCAGTAGCTAATATAACATCTTGTCTATATACACACTAGAAGGATGAAGCACCTATACTAGATTTGATAGTAGTAAGGTCTTCCCATAATGAAAATTCCAATAAGGTATGCCATATATGAGGCTTGTCCTTGATAATATTTTTCAATATTCGAATGAGGTTTCTATTAGTAGACTCAGCTAGTCCATTACCTTGTCGGTAATAAGTTGAAGAAGTCGAATGCTTGATATGGTATTGATTATAGAATTGAGTAAAATGTTGCAGATATGAAAGCAGGAACATTATCTAAAATCAATTCCGAGGGTAGTCCAAAGCATGAGAAAAATATTATTTTCTAGAAACTCTATAACCTTGTCATCGCAAGAATTATTTATAGGAACAACTTCAGCTCACCTAGTAAAAGAATCAATAGCGGTAAGCATAAAAATATGACCAGCTGATGAAGGCGGATTGATATGTCCTCTAAAATATAAACCCCATTTAGAAAATGGAAATTCATGGATCACAAGGCAGAGAGGCATAGCATGGAATTTCTCTCTTCCAAATGCCTACTTACATTATTTACAGCTTTGTACATATTTATAGCAATCTGCAAAAATTGTAGGCCAGTAGAAACCATAACTTAAAATTTTGTGTGTGATTGATTTTGTTGCAAAGTGTCCACCGATGTGGAAACCCCCTAGTGCATAACAATGAGAAGCTAACAAAATATTAGCAACAGATTGGTCATCGACACATCTCAACATTAATCCAACATAAGACCTATGGTGCAGCATAGTATTCAATATCAAATACTTGGAAGACTCCAAATGTAAACCTCTACATTGAAATATTTTCAAGTATTCAGGGAATTTCTAATTTTGAAGATAAAAGATTAAATCTTTGTACCATGGTTAGTTTGCAACATCAATTCATTATTCATTGATTAAGAACAAGGCAGATAGGGATCCATCATCATCATTTGAATTACTTGGCTCGGGATGTTGATATATATGTAATGCCAAGTCGCCTCCCTTTATAGTTTTTGAAGTCACAGTCGTCACAACATGCTCTTGGATCTTTGCAAGTCAATGTGCAAGTTTCCCTTAAAGCAAAGTATGGGATAGCAAAAACTTGACAACATGTAAAGGGACTTTTACCTCTGTGTGCTTGCCAATAATATAGTGTCTAAATTTATCGATCACTTTGACTAGGGAAAATGCATGTTTCTCAATCAAAGAGTATTTAAACTCCTCATTTAATAACCTCTGACTCATGAAAGTGATCGAGTGCTCTTTCTTGATCATCCTTTTGCATGAGGATGATAGAAATATCCTCTTCGGTTGTGTTATTATATATGATAAAATATTTAGTAAAGTTAGGATTAGCTAAGATAGGCGCATAAGTGATTTCTTGTTTGATGGTGATAAAAACCAGTTGAGAAGAATCATTCCATTTAAATTCATGATCTTTCTTTGTTATATTATGGATAGGTTTCATGATTTTAACAAAATCATTTATGAAATTTCAAACAAAATTGATTTTACCCATAAGAAATTGAATTTCTTTCTTAGAATTTGAGGGTGGAATATTCTTGATTGCAATGACTTGGTTAGTATCAATATCGATACCTACTTCTAAAATGATATGTCCCAATAATTTACCAATTGTAACACCAAAAATAGATTTCTTGGGATTGAGTGAGATAATGAATCGTCTACACCGAAGCATAACATGTTTGAGATGATAAAAGAAGACATCACGACACTTAGAATAAACATCCATATCATTGAGATAGATCTAGATGATCCTCCCAATGAGATCGTCAAAGGCCAAATGCATGGTTCTTTGAAAGGTAGAACCTACATTAATTAATTTTAAAGGCATGCGTTCATAGGAAAAGATGCCCGAACATGTGGTGAAAGTGGTTTTAAATTTATCATATTTCTACAAGTGTATCTAGTTGTAACTAGAGAAGCCATCCAAAAGCAACATCATCTAAGACCCTACAACATATTGTAGAATTTGATCCATATTGGGTAGGGGTAATTGTATTTAACACTAGATTTGTTCAAAGATCGATAATCAACACACAAACAAATATCCCCATTTTTCTTCCTAACTGGGACCAGGTTTATTACCCAATCAGAATATTTACCAGGATAGATAAATGAGCATTAATAATTTTATCTATTTCTTTCTTAATGGTTCCTTCAAGTGTAGGATTAGCAGGCCTTTGTATGCCACCTTGTTTAATCAGAATATCATGTTCTATAATACCAGGATCAAAATCACAAATATCCTCATATGACCAGGAAAAGACATAAGAGAATTCCTTGAAAAGGGAAATGAACTTCTGTTTTTCTTGATCAATGCATTGAGCCCTAACTTGTAAAAGCTCAGGATCATCAAGGGTTCCAATGTCAATCTAAATGGTTTCGCCAATTTTCCTCTTAGACTTCTCTACATGATTATTCTTTGATGAAGGAACGTCACTAAGAGAAAAGGAAATTTCCAATGGAGAAACTCTTGAAGGATACTTATTGTCTTTTAGTGATATAATTTGATTGTCATTGACTGGTTTATTTTGAATAAAAACACAAATGCTTTCGTTGTCTTGAAAGACTTAACAATTTTCTTCATTATTAGGAAGATCAGGCATGTACAAATATTAAAAGATACAACCAAGCTTGTTGGGTAGAGTTTGATGAGAGAGAATCGAAGCATAGTTAGTCAATCGATCAGCTAAAGCATTAATCTCTCTATGAACGTGGGTAATATTAAAATCATTCAAGGGAGAGATTTTCTTCCAAGGCAATTGAGTGTAAAGCTTAATTAACTTGTTATTGGGAGAAAATACTTTCTTAACCAGGTTGAAAACAAGTTCATAATCGCCATAAGCAGTTAGAGATTTGCATCCTAATGCAAGATCTTATTCAATTCCAAGAAGAAGGGCTTCAAACTTAGCATCATTATTGGTACAATAAATTCTACTCTAAAGGCATATTGGTGCAATTTACCTTGAGGTGAATATAAGAGAATATTGGCACCATTGCCTTCGCGAGATGAGGCACCATCAAAGTCTAGATACCAAAGTTGATCATTGAATTGAGGCTCACTAGGTGGGGTGGCATCATTCCCTATAAAGAGGGATTAATTGCCCCTTTATTCCTCACCAAAGTTAACATTTGATTGAGGTAAACCTTTGATTAAAGGAGTGATCCAACCTTCCCTATAGACAATAATTTTTTATCATTTTTGGGAATGTTCTTATGACATGTTCCATCAAAAGATAAGTACCCATCTATATGAACTTTCTAGTCTCTTCCTAATATGATAGAATAATTTGAAATTGGCATATCCATCGCCTTTATGTTACATGTAGTCCTAATCTTGGGGTTAGCATAAACAACTAGGGAAACATCTTTGATTATACCAATGGATTCTTGTAACAAGTTGTTGAAACCTACTATCTTCTGGGGGGTATCATCAGAACGCTAGAGACCAAGTTCCTCCATGATTATTTTAGGCATAATGTTTGGTCCTGTTAGCACTCCAGGAAACTCTCCTAGGTTGCAGATCGGAGATGCCTGGTAACATATAATATTCAATATTGTTCTCTGAACTATTGGAATAAATGATGGTTTGGATCAAGTTAGATAACCATTTCAACTCTATTCTCACTCAAGACATGCATGAACACTCTCATCAATACAAAGCTTTAGACCACTAATGCTCAATAATTTATATATTTAGTAGATAGATGGAGAACACTGACTGTACCAGTGGATTACATACATAAACATAAATGAATGGCTAGCTACAGGCAGCAAAAGAGAATATTGACTGTACTGACAGATGCATATATGACCACACATGGATGGCTAGCTACAGACAGCAAAGAAGCTTGCAAATCTAATATATCAAAGCAGAGATAAGATGACAATTATTTGGCCTTAGACACAAAGAAAACATGAACAAACTATTCAAGTGCAAGCATAGAACAACAAAGAGATTGGACATTGAACATATAATGGAAAAAGAAGCTTATATTGCTTAGAATGAAGATGAGAAGCTTGAATTAACAGAGGAGGAATAATCTCCAAAAGTTGAACCTGTATTACATTTATTTTTTATCTATTTATAGCTCTTTACAATGATGTTGAGCCTTCTGAAGCTTCAGAGGTCTTGATCTGTCCCTCTGTCTCATTCACTGTTTGATTCCCTCAATCTACAAGCATGGCTCAGAGGTTTTCCTCTTCTAACAGAGGAATAATTGCATTCAGATTTTTTGGGTAATTGTTGCATTGTCTGGGATCTCTCTCATGTCAGAGATGCTCCACGATCATTTTGTTTGTTCTGGTTGTGTCGTGTTGTGGTTCCATGATCGTTTTGGGTTGATTTGACAGTGTTGCACTATCTATGCTCCTTAATCACTTATGTTGCAGGCTAGCTATGTTGGGTTGTGTTATATTCTTTCCATGACTAACCCACGTAGTGAACCGGGGGGTTAGAGGGGGGGCGGAGCCCCCCCTCCGTTGCGCCAATTGCATAGCGGGGGGGTCACAGGGGGGCAGCAGCCCCCCCTCTACGGGGTCTGGGGCAGCGCCTCGGGAAATTTTTTTTGGACCCTATATTAGGTTGGGCGAACCTACCTATGGTTTTCGGTCCATGGTCTTGGATGCGATGGTTTAGGGTCCATGGTATTGGATGCTTCGGCATGTATAAATATGTATTGTAACATTGAAAGGGATATAATGAAAAATCAAGCTGGTAGTCCCGGTTTTGGGATCCAGGGGAAAATCTCTGTGTATATGTGTTTTATGTGTTATGCTCTCGCATTGTTTATTTTTCTGTGATTTAGAATTCGTATGCAGGTAATTTCTGTACGGGGTTAAAACCACATTTGGTATCGGAGTTGTTTTGGCTTCAAGGGGACGCCTTTGTTGCTGAGGGGTTTCGCTCGGGCCTGTGGTAGACCCTGCTCAGTGGGAGATCTGTGAGATCGATTCTGGTGGTGAAAGAAGATGGCGAGCAGCGGAAAGATAGAGATCAAGAAGTTCAATGGTCAAAGTTTTGAGTTGTGGAAACTCAAGATGGAGGATTTGTTGGTGGATAAAGATCAGTGGATTGCGGTAGATCTAGGTACTAAACCAACGGGAGTGACCGATGAAGAATGGAAGAAGTTGGATCGGAAGGCAAAGAGCACAATACGATTGTGTGTCTCAGATTCAGTATTGTTGAATGTATCAGGCAAAGCTACGACAAAGGCTTTGTGGGACAAGTTAGGGACTTTGTACCAATCTAAGTCTTTGGTGAATAAACTGTTCCTGCGGAAAAAGCTGTATAACCTGAGGATGAAAGATGGATACTCGATGACAGAGCATCTGAACGCATTTAATACTGTGGTAAGTCAGTTAGCGTCTGTTGATATTAAAATTTTAGATGAAGATAAGTGCATCAGTTTGTTGTGTTCTCTACCAGATTCGTGGGATAGTCTGGTTATTGCAATAGGTAGCAATGCAACTGCTTTGCAATTTGATGAAATAGTCTCAGCCTTGCTGACGGAGGAGATGAGATGGAAAAATATGGAGAGCCAGAATGGTGATGCCTTGTCTGTACGAGGACGGTCCCATAATAGAAACAAAAATAAGTCATCGAGTGGGATATCTAAATCTAGAGGGAGATTTAAATCTCCAGGAAAACCTGTAAAGGTGGTGTGCTGGAAATGCAGAAAGGAAGGGCACTTCAAAAGGGATTGTAAATCTAAAGCTCCTGATAAAGGAAATGGATCTGATGATGCTCCTTCTGCAGAGGCGAAAACCACCTCAGATGAAGGTGGGGATGTGTACTTGGCTTCTTCAAGTACACATGTAGATCATGAGGCATGGCTGATTGACTCAGGTGCATCCTTTCACTTCACTTCCCATAGAAAGTGGTTCTGTGAGTATGAGAAATACGATGGTGGTGATGTCTTCTTAGGAGATGATAGGAAGGCTAGAATCATTGGTCGCGGAAAAGTAAAGTTGAAGTTGCAAGGTGGAAGGGTTAGAACACTCCTGGGTCTTCTGCATATTCCTGCATTGGCCAGAAATCTGATTTCTGTAAGCAAGTTGGATGATGCAGGTGTAAAAACAGTGTTAGAGAAGGATACCTGCAAGATGGTTCGGGGAGCACTGGTATTGATGCAGGGAGTTCGGACTGGAACTTTGTACAAGCTGCAAGGTAGCACTCTTGTTGATGGGTGCAAAAGTTCTGTGGCTCCTGAAAGTGGAGCTGAAAATCTAGTGGTATCTTGAGAGAAGACCATGCTATGGCATCAAAGGCTTGGACATATTGGAGAGAAGGGCCTTCGAATACTTCATGGTAAAGGTGTGGTAGAAGGTATGAGTAATAGCTCTCTAGATTTTGATTTCTGTGAAAATTGTGTATATGGGAAGCAGAATCGGGTGAGTTTCCCCTCTAGTGCTAAGAGGGTGAAACAGATATTAGAGCTTGTGCACAGTGATGTGTTTGGACCTGTGAAAGTTCCATCACTGGGTAAGTCTGTGTACTATGTATCATTTATAGATGACTTCTCAAGGAATACATGGATATATTTCCTTAAGAAGAAATCTAAAGTCTTTGACAGGTTTAAAGAATTTAAGGCTCTGGTGGAAAATCAGACAGAGAAGAAGATAAAGGTGTTGAGGATAGATAATGGTGGAGAGTTTTGCAGCAAGGAATTTGAAGAATTCTGTAAGAAGTGTGGTATAGCATGGCAGAAGACTACTCCATATACACCTCAGCAAAATTGAGTCGCAGAAAGAATGAACAAGACGTTGATGGAAAGGGAAAGAAGCATGCTCAGTGGTGCCGGGTTAGGACAGGAATTCTGGGCAGAGGCGATGGATACTGCATGTTACTTGGTCAACAGGTCACCTTCATCAGCATTGGAGGATAAGACTCCACAAGAAGTATGGACTGGTAAGAAACCCTCTCTTTCACATCTGAGGGTATTTGGATGTGATGCATATGTACATGTTCCAAAGGAGAAACGAACCAAGTTGGATAGTAAATCTGAAAAGTGCATCTTTATTGGGTATAAGGATGGTTTAAAGGGTTATAAGCTTTGGAACCCAATAACAAGGAAGGTTGTGTATAGTCGAGATGTGGTGTTCAGAGAGGTGAAAGATGTTATTAAACATGAAGTCCAACCAAAGGAACCTGAGAAGATAGAGTTTGAACCAAAGGAGGAAGAATCAGAGTCTACAACAAAGGAGGAATTAGAAGATGAAGAGCCACAAACTCCGGTTGTGAGAAGATCAGTTCGAGAAAGAAGGCAGCCAGAAAGGTATAGTCCTTCTGCTTTTTGTTCAAATTTAGCTTTGTCTGTTACTGATGATGATCCCAGAACTGTGAAGGAAGCAGTAGATTCAGAGGATGGAAAACTCTGGAAAGAGGCCATGGTTGATGAAATGGCATCTTTGCACAAAAATGAGGCTTGGGATCTGGTGGAGTTGCCAGCTGGAAGGAAACCCATTGGCAGTAAATGGGTGTTCAAAAAGAAGACAAATGCAGAAGGGAAGGTGGAGAAATACAAAGCTCGGTTGGTAGCAAAAGGTTATTCCCAGGTGTCGGGAATTGATTTTGGTGATATTTTTTCTCATGTTGCCAAGGTAACTTCTATTAGATTACTTTTATCTATTGCTGCTGCTTTTGATTTTGAGGTAGAACAGATGGATGTGAAGACATCATTTCTTCACGGGGATTTGGAAGAGGAAATCTACATGAAGCAACCTGAAGGCTTTGCGGTGAAGGGTAAGAAAGAGCTGGTATGCAAGTTAAAGAAGTCTCTATATGGGTTAAAACAGTCACCAAGGATGTGGTATCAGAAATTTGATACATTTATACGGGGACTTGGCTTCACCAGAAGCAAAGCAGGTCATTGTGTGTGTTTTTAATTAATTGGTGACCATGTTATTTATTTGGTCTTGTATGTGGATGATATGTTGCTAGTTGGAAATAACAAAGAAATTATCCAGGATTTAAAGACCCAATTGTCCTCCAAATTCGACATGAAATATCTTGGTGCTACAAACTATATTTTGGGCATGGAAATTAAAAGAGATCAGGCAAAGAGGAAGCTTTGGTTAAACTAGAGGAAGTATGTCAAGACAATACTGCAGAGGTTTAATATGCAGGATAGTAAACCGGTGAAGGTTCTTATTCCTGTAGGTGTGAGTTTATCTGTTGAACAGTGTCCCAAGACACAAGAAGAGGAAGAGGACATGTCCCGTGTTCCATATGCAAGTGCAGTCGGTAGCCTGATGTATGCAATGGTCTGTACTAGACCAGACATTGCACATGCAGTGGGAGTATTGAGCAGGTTTATGTTAAAACCAGGGAAGGAGCACTGGACAGCAGTGAAGCGGGTTTTCAGGTATTTGCGTGGCACTAGTGATTATGGTTTGTGCTACCAAGGAAGACCAGGATTGGACAGAGTGTTGGATATTCGTGGCTTTGTTGATGCAGACTGGGCTGGAGATCTGGATCAGAGAAGATCTACAAGTGGGTATGTGTTTAACCTATTTGGAGGTGTAGTCAGTTGGATGAGTAAGAAACAATATGTAGTGGCACTATCAACTACAGAGGCAGAATACATGGCAGCCACTCATGCAAGCAAGGAAGCAGTTTGGTTGCAGAGATTGTGTTCAAGTATGGGGTTAGTATAGGGAGCTTTAAGAATAGACTGTGACAGCCAAAGTGCAATTTTCTTGGCAAAGAACCCTGCTTATCATTCAAAGACAAAGCACATTGATGTTCAGTATCACTTTTTTAGGGATATGATAGAAGACAAAAAGGTGTTGCTGGTAAAGGTGGACACTTTGAAGAATACTATAGATGCATTGACAAAATCTGTGAGCTCTGAGAAGTTCTCTTGGTGTAGAGAAACAATGGGCATTTCAGGGCTGGAAAAATGACTAAGCTCTCTTGTGGCCCCCTGTGGAAAGAAAACAACAAGTGGGAGATTGTTGGGTTGTGTTATATTCTTTCCATGACTAACCCACGTAGTGAACTGGGGGGTTAGAGGGGGGCGGGTAGCCCCCCTCTACGGGGTCTGGGGCAGCGCCCCGGGAAATTTTTTTTTGGACCCTATATTAGGTTGGGCGAACCTACCTATGGTTTTCGGTCCATGGTTTTGGATGCGATGGTTTTCGGTCCATGGTATTGGATGCTTCGGCATGTATAAATATGTATTGTAACATTGAAAGGAATATAATGAAAAATCAAGCTGGTAGTCCCGATTTTGGGATCCAGGGGAAAATCTCTGTGTATATGTGTTTTATGTGTTATGCTCTCGCATTGTTTATTTTTCTGTGATTTAGAATTCGTATGCAAGTAATTTCTGTACGGGGTTAAAACCTACAAGCTACGCGTGCTGTGGCTCCATGACTGCTTTGTCGTTGATTCAGCCTCTTCTCTGTGGTGAAATGGCTCTTCGGACCTATGAAATCCCTTTAAAACACGGATAGTGACTGCTTTCTGTTATGAACAAAAAGCACAACAATTCTGGGAATTCCCGCCCCTCTCTGTCCTTTTTAGACTTCAAAATGTCCATAAACATGATTAATTCCTTTATCGGGTCTACCCTTATCTACCCTTTTCGGACTTCAAAAAGTCCATAAACATGATTAATTCCTTTATCGGGTCCGCCCTTCAGGTCGCTGTCGCATATCGCAGCCAGCTGGTTCCCTCGCTTCCCTTTGTATTTGGAAATTCGTGAAAAATGCTGGCAACATGAAAAATTTCCTTTGGTAGACTTCAAAATATATATTTTTCACTTCCCAGACCCTTTCGGGTCCAGGTTTCATTGTTATTGGCGTTGGTCGAAGGTTCCTTTGTATTTCATTGTATAACTAAATACACGAAAAATGCATTAAACAAGGCTTTGGTGCGAACCTGAAATTTTATAAGAAATCATTCATAACGCCATCGGTTCCGGCCCATCGGGTCGCATGCATGTATATGTAAAAGCCTCTCCCCTTTGGTTTCTGTCGATAGCGATCTGGTGATGCGATGTGGGTCGTCGATCTGCGCGTGCGATCGACGATACATGTTTAATCGCCGATCGCAGTCGCAACTCCCCCCTGGTCTGTGCCAATAATGCCAACTCGCCTTCGTCGATTGTGACTCACTGATCCAATCATCAACGATCGTTGATCGGCTATGTCCAGCGCTAAATGCCACTGCCTACGACCACTGATTTGCGATTTAGCCGCTTAGATCTAGGTCGTTGATCAGCCAAATCTAACGGCAGTTGTGCGTTCTTAAGTTTTAAGCCTGTGATAAGGGTTTTTTACTGTTTAAATGTGTTTTGCCTCCCGATAGTGCATTTCTGCCCTTCCAAGGGCTCTCCTCCCTCGTTTGTTTCGATCGATGGATGATATTAAGCACTTTTGGAGACTTTTAGAACATATATGGATCCAATTTTGGGCCTTTTGTCAGTGAGGCTAACATTGGCTCCTTCTAGGGATGAAATCCTTCCTGTGAGGTTTCAAGAACTACAGATCAATGCCTTTCCTGTAAACAACAAGATCAAATCTTCCTCTTACTGTTGCATTAGGCATGGAGTCTATTTAGCATGAAATAAAAACTTTGAAAACAACATATTTACAATACCAAGGCTTGAAAGCCTTAACTGAAATAAAGTTCGAAGAACAACCCATTCACTGGGCCATCAAAAGAATATCCTTCCTTTGATGCATTCCTTTTGAGAAAACAGTCACCAAACTGAAAATTGACCCTTTTTACCTTTCTATGAAAGGTTTCTTTCTCTTGGTCAATGTGTATATCAGTGAATTCATCAAACACTTGCAAAATCCTATTTATTTGATCCTCTACTTCAAAAAATAGCATTTGATATTATCAGGCAGAGATGGTCTATATTTCACCTCCTCTCTGTATGCTTTCAGCCTTGGATGTTTTGATTGGGAGGTTTTGTACACATAATAAGGCCTGCGTCATACTTTGATGTGTTATTTGTGACCTGAAAAGTTAATATAAAGGATGAATCAATGCATTCTTGTGTGGGGGACATAAGGACTTCACCTGTTCCTGCAGCTTCCTCAGAGTAAGCCCCATCAAAGAACATGTCCCAAATTTGTGGGCCTTCTTCCTCTGTGATCTGGAAAACTGATTTTTTAAGTTGAGTAGAGGCCAACTGATAAGGCTTGGTAATGTCAAGACCGAGCTTATCCATGACAGCCTTGGGCATTGAATTATGGCTGGCTCCAGTGTCTAGAGGGAAATTGTGAAGGATTTCATCATGAATAGACAGAGAAACATAGAATGATGGGGAGTTGTCTTCACAATTTTCAATCATTGGGTTGAGAATAACAGCTGGTTGGTCATCTTGCAAATTTACATAGTCAGTGGAAGCTTGGATGGCATTAGGCTCAAGAGCCTCAAGGATAGATTTCTTGAAGGACTCATTCTTCACTGGTTCAATCAAAGGCATAGGTATTCTTAGCTTCTGAATTTTTGATTGAAAACTGACAGAAGAAGGGGACTTGTCAAGGCCTCTTACCTCTATGGCTGGAGCTTTGAGGATGATAGGATCAACTGCTGGTTGCTTCTTCTTATTATCTTGTTGTTCTGCAGGGACAACAGCTTTATGAACAGGAATTTCCTTGACATTATTCATCATCGACCTCAGATTATATTAGTGTTGATCTTCAATTTGTAGAATAGCTTCACCATCCCATTCTTGTCTGATCTGGCCATTGAATAATGACTTCTCATATGCAGATTTGGTTAAAAAAATGTCATTGCCTTTGTCTTCCATACAATGGATCTCATCATCTTCCTCAAACTGCTCTTCTTCCATGATTGCATTTTGAAAAGGGGTCTTCATCCTTTGGTATTCATTTGCATCTTTATTTCTTTGAAAAATCTGCAACTGCTCATTAGCTCTTCTATATGGATTTGGATCTCTAGGAACAAAGGTATTAGGAACCATTCTTATCCCAGAGTTATGTGCCCCTCTGTCTTCTTTTATCAGCATTACCTTTGAGCTTTTCTGTAGCCATGATGTTTGATTCTACTTCCAAGGCTTCATCTTGCATATCAGTCAAAGAAGCACATCGCCTCTCCCTCAATAGTAAACAAAAGTCAGAATCAAAGGCATTGGCATAGATGAGTCTAGCAGAGGTAGTGGTGGGTTTCACTTCAGTTGGTATCTTGTTGTACATGCAGTTAAATCTCTTATTAAAATCAGACAGCAGCTCACCATTTTCCCTCTGTAAGTTCCCAAACTCAGTGTGGTAGTAAAGGAGATCCTTCTTATCCCCCCAATTCTTTAGGAATGCATCATCTAAGGCCTCAATATCTGCTATAGATGTTGGGGTCAGTTCCCTAAACCATTTTCTAGCCTCTCCATTTAGGCTTTGGACAAAGACTCTCATCCAGACGTCATCTTCACTAATGTCTAAGTTATCAGCATAGCTATAGAATGACTCAAGATGTTCTTCAGTTGAAACACCTTTAGTCCCAGTGAACTTAGGCATATACTTCTGATATTCTCCAGTAGGCATGGCATTCAAAGGAGTGGGCAGTATTAGAGGTCCATACCTAGCAGCTATGATTCTTTCCATTTTGGTAGGTGCTTGTGGACCTGCCATAGCTGTGGTGGCTAAAAGAGTACTGGCAGTCTGAATGATAGAGGGTTGAGGAGTGACTGACAGGACTAAAGGAGTATGATGGATAGGAGGTGAGGTTTCCTTTGGGCTTAAAGCAAAAGGAAAACCTAAAGAATAAGGAGATTTATGAATCTCTGAGAGTTTTTCTTCACTGCTAGTATTAGGTGTTATACTTTCAATATGTATTTGTTCTATTACAAGCCTTTCTTGAAGAGATATGGGAGATTGTTTAGATTTACCTGAACCTGATGCTCCTTTCTGCAATACCTTTCTCTCTTTGATGATTTTTTCAGGGTCAGGTACTGGGTCAGCTTGTAGCTTTTGAGGATTTCTCTGAGTATCCATCACAAACTGAACCAGAACTATGAAGTGGAGTCACCAAGAGGTCTGGCCTCCAGTAGAGTCGCCAGATAGATTATTACAACCAAAAAAATGCCTAGACTTTGTCTATCATCAAAGCTGGATCTATGTCATTTCCCAGGGAAGCTGAGCTTCAGTTTCCTCTCCCTGGAAACGACACCAATTATGTTAGCACTTGATGAGCCCCAAATTTGGTAACATTTTGGGCTCATTTGGCCTAACTACCTTTGCTCAATCCTTCAATTTTCATATATGTTTATGTCATTTGTACGAATAAGGGCAGTCACTATTCCTAGGTGGCTAACACGTGTTTATTTCAAGTTTTTTGACACATGATTGGAACAAAACTGAGCAGATAAGGACAGGAGACAGCCAAGATGGGGTTGAGGATTCGTAGGAGGGTTGTCCACAACATTAAATGGCCTTCCTCGGGATCTTCACCCCCAACTCCGAGCTCCAGAAGCCACCACAACCGGATTTAAAGACAGCCAAACAGATTTTGAGAAAGCAGCAGTTCACTCCTAGTTTGGTCAGCCAAGCCCCACTGATTTAGGAGGCCAGCTTGGGGCCTCGAGATGTATAAATGATAGGGCTTTAGCCTTCGAAAAGGACTTTTGAAACATTGTTGCACATCTTGCACTACGAGCTGCTAGCTTAGTTTTGCTCTTTTGTAGCCATTATTGGCATGCTATTTGACTTATGATTATTATTTTTTAATGGAAAGCAGTCGGATTTGATCTCAGTTCTGAGCTTTTAAAGGAGCCATATCTCTCGGGGTTGGGCCCAACCTAAGAGCCTAAGGCCTCCTTCCTTTGTATTGTTATCTTTTCTTTCAGCATTATGGTTTTTATTTACATGCATTTGAAACACAGTTTGTTGAATCGGATTTCTTGGTGTGGTTAAGTAGGTCATTGGTAGAAGATAGAGTTGCTTTAGCTATTTAGAATAAATTGAAGAGATTGGAGTTGATAAAAGTTCCAGAAAAGGGTTGCCTGCACACTCATTTTCACCTATTTCTAGGGGCTGGAATTGCAGATAGTGCTACCCACCAAAAACATTGGTTTACGAGTACATGCAATTTGTGGTGCAATATTTTTGTTTGTAGAAGTTGTCCATGCGTTCAGACCTCTTGGAATATTTCCTTGCTTCAGTACTATACATGGTTTTCCTTAAGAATAATGTTGCTGTTCATTGGTTCCATTAAACAGTTAGGAATGTTTTGATTATATGCTGGACGTGGAAGAATTTGATTCAGTTTGCACTGTGTAGTGCTACTCCCTCACTCTCTCATCCTTCTAAGCCGTGCCCAAGACAACTACTCATCTTCCAATTAGACCCCTTGTCCCTCAGCTACTCTACCACCCACGTTATCCCACCCTTTCGGCCTTCCATTCCCTCTACCCTCCTTTAGACAAACCAACTTAAGCACACCCCCTCATCATCTCATCTCTCTGTCACTAAGGCATTACAAACCCCTCTCCTACCTCCCTATCCACCCATGCAGCCTCTTCCACTCACCCATCACCCAAGGTCCGATTGTAGAACATCCTGTAGGAATTACTGAACATCCTGTAGAAATTCTGAAACATCCTGTAGAACCCCTGCAGACTTCCTGTAGAAGCTCATAAACACGGTTCTTGGGAGCCAAAATTTGTGAGACTCTCTGGAGGGGTGTTAGGGACCCCTTAGACCCTCTCTGAACTTTCCCAACCTTTTTCAAGCCTTCCTCTTCCTTGAGCCACCTTTGCACAGTAAAAAAACTAGTTAAAAGCACATGCATGATAATTCTAATAATTGAAACAAAAGTACAAAAAGTGTTTTCTTCAGATAGAGGTAGTCTAAACACGTGCATTTCACCTTCATAGAAGTAATGGCGTTGCTTTCAGTAGTTTGCACCCCCATCTTTGCATCAGTAAGACTAGCTGGTAGAATTAGGGTTTGCTAGGGTTTGCGTTTCTTGTTGGCTTTCAGTTCCTTTTTGCAAATAGATTAGCTTCTTTTGATATTAGCTTTCGCCCATCAGTTCAAAAGCTTCTTCTAAGAGCTCATAGAAGTTGGCTTGAGCCCCTAGCAGACTTGTGCCAACTGACCAAGTGACAGCTGCGACAAGAGCTAGTACTTGTGCATGCAGCACCGTCGCTTCCAAGTTTGTTACGAACTACCGGGTTGATAAAACTAAAGAAGGAAGCTCCAGGAGTTGTAGCATTATTGCTACAATACTGGAGCCCACCATCTTTTTGGCGCCGTTGCCGGGGAAGCGTCAGAGTATTAGTGATTGTTGCTTTTCTTCTACTTTCCTACTCTCGCCTTCTGCTAAGTAGTATTTCATTTCCATTCTGCAATTTCCTTTCTGCAAAAGTAGTATAGACATTTCCTGCTTTCATAGATTAACATTTCAATTCCGCAATTTCATTTCTGCAAGCGTAGATTAGCATTTCAATTCCGCAAGCGTAGCTTAGCATTTCATTTCTGCAATTTCATTTGAGCAAAATAGATTAGTTCTTTCATGCTTTCATTTCAATTCCGCATTTCCATTTCAGCAAGATAGTTAGTTGCAGTTCAATCTGTTTTAGTTTTGCAGGTACCAGAAAAAACAAAAGAAATCAGAAGTCTTTTCATTTCATGCCTCGTAGAAATCGAGATAAAACAGGCAAATTCTTACCCAACACCCCCACCACATCACTGAGTCACCCTTCTCTCTTCTTTGGTGACAGTGATCCAGAAGAACCTATAGGTGAACCTCCTGAGATATACGAAGATCCTATAGCAGAAGAAGAGTTAGAGACCACTCCATCTGAAGCTATGGCTGACAATAGGGGAGAAGATGAGAGAATTGAAGGTGCCTTCCCCATCCGAGAGACCAATGGAGACATGAAAATGAAGAACATCAGCCCCTCCGCTTTACCTCACTTCCATGGACTGACTATTGAAGACCCTGATACCTTCCTGTTTGAGTTTGTCGTCCTTTTTCGAACCTATGACTATACCGAGGATGAGCAAAAACTGAAACTCTTCCCCTCTACCCTTAAGGATGCAGCACTACGCTGGTTCATGGGCTTACCTGGGAACAATATCACCACTTGGGCCCAGATGCAGCAAGCTTTCAATACCAAATACCGGGACTACTGTAGGTCCAAGGAAACCAAGGGAGAAATCTTTCGGATGACCATGGGGAATGATGAGTCTTTAGAAGATTACGAGGAAAGGTTCCAACTCAGCTATAAACGGGCCAGGTGCACACTTGACCCTGAATCCCTCAAGTTAGTCCTGCTCCGAGGAGTCCCTGAAGACCTCTTAGATACCATTCACATGCTAGCTGGAGGGGATATTTACCAACTACCTTATGAGGAAATAAAGACTATGTTTAGAAACCACTCTAGGGCAGCCCGGAAAAGAGGTAGAGGAAACCTCCTCTCAGCTGGTATTCCTTTCTCCAAACATGAGTTTTCAAATCAATTAGAGGACCTCAAGAGTGAGGTGAGACAGACCATCGCCATGCAACTTGATACATTCTGAATCCAGCAGAAGAAGGAGGAAGCTGAGAGGGCTTTGGCTATCTTCTGCCCTAGGTGTACAAGGAAACACCCTAAGAATGAGTGCCCATTACATTCAGTGGAGGTATGTTTTGTCTGTGAGGAGGGCCACCCCACAAACCAATGTCCAACTTTACCTGGGCTTAAAACCATGTATCAAGGGACAGAAGCGCCCATTAAACCTCTCTATTTCCTCAACCAAAGAAGGCCACATGGACCTAGACCTTACCAACAGGGGATGCAAGGGACACCCCAAACCTATTACAGCCCCAACCAATCTGCTCCTATGCCTTCCTGGGGACCCCCTGTTCATCCTTCTTGGTCTATACCTCCTCCATGGTCTTACCCACCTCAGTACCATACTCAGCCCACTACTCCTTCGTTTCACTCACATGCCCAGCCACAACCTCAGTGGAATGCACCTCAACCGGGGTGGAAGCCCCAGTACAATACTCCTGCCATTTTGCCTCCACCACCAGCTCAACCACAACCATTACCTCCTGCTCCTCCAAGGCAACCCCAAATGCCTGCTCAACCGAACCCGAACCCCAACAACATACAGGCCCAGCAGGTATATACTAGGGAAACATCATGCCCTACCTATGCTGTGGAGATCCAGGAGATCAATCTGCGATCTGGAAAGACTCTTCCGGATCGTCAACCTCCTCCCCCAGAGGATGAGGAAGATAAACAGGAAAGTGAACCAAAGGCCATTCCACCCTTTCCTGAGAGACTAACGGCCACCACACAACCCAACCCAGAGGAGGATGAGATTCTGGGAGAACTCAAACAGTTGTGTGTGAGGATACCACTTCTCCAAGCCATCAAAGATGTACCGATATACAACAAACTGGTTAAGGAAAAGTGTTTCAGACACCCAGGCAGGCGAAAAAGAGATGCTTCAACCATCAATGTCATGGGACAACTGTCTGATCTTATGTTGGGGCAGGCCATCTGCCCAAAGTATTTGGATCCTGGGAGTCTTGTAGTGGATGTCCACATCAATGGCACCATCATACCTCACACATTGATTGATGTGGGGGCTGCCATTAATGTGATGACCAGAGATACCATGCTCAAACTCAACCTTCAGGGTTCCCTGAGAAAGACCTCGACAATACTACAACTAGCAGATCGCTCCACTGTGACTCCCGAAGGGATTGTAGAGGATGTCTTGGTCACTGTTGACTCTTGGGAGTACCCTGCAGACTTCTTGGTTCTGCAACCAAAGGAAAAGCTTACTGGATACCCTCTAATTTTGGGAAGGCCTTGGTTAGCCACTGCAGATGCTTACATAAGCTGCCGTACAGGAAACATGACCATCAAAAATGGTCCTATGTCCAAACAGCTAGTTTTGTACCCTCCTGCCCAACCCTTATTAGAGCATGACTTACCACTTTGGTTGGAGGAAGGAGAAGAGGATGATGTGTACTCAGCACCTTTGTGCACCCTAGACACCACTAGGGGAGGCCTCCCAATAGAGGATGATTTGATTGAGACCTTGATCCAGACTCCACCTCCCAGTGCATTTTCCTTAGAGGAATTGGTGGAGGATGCCCAAGACAGCACCTTAGTGGACCTTTGTGTGACCGACCCTGTCACTCCCAGAGTAGAAAATGTGGAGTTCGGTCCTGAGAGAACGTTAAAGATCAACTCCTCCCTATCTCCTTCCCAGGAAAAGGAGCTGTGTAGTCTGTTGGCCAGTCATCTAGATGCTTTTGCTTGGAACTATAAGGAGATGAAAGGAGTTCATCCTTCGGTCTGTACCCATCACATCTACATCAAAGAAGACTGTAAACCGGTTAGGCAACCCCAAAGGAGAATGAATCCAGCCCTTAAGGACATCGTCAAGGAGGAATTACAAAAACTGTTGGATGTTGGGTTCATTTACCCCATCTCGGATAGCGAATGGGTGTCCCCTTTGGTGTTGGTTCCCAAGAAAAACGGGAAGTGGAGAATCTGTGTGGACTACCGAGAACTGAACAAGGCCACCAAGAAAGACCATTTTCCTCTACCCTTCATAGACCAAGTGTTGGATGGACTGGTAGGAAAGAAGTTTTTCTCTTTCCTGGATGGGTTTAGCGGGTATAACCAGATCCAAATCAGCCCGGAAGACCAAGATAAGACCACCTTCACTTGTCCTTGGGGTACCTTTGCTTACCGAGTTCTTCCCTTTGGACTATGCAATGCTCCGGCCACCTTCCAGAGAGCCGTCTTGAGCATCTTTTCTGAGCTGGTCCATGATTCGGTGGAAATCTATATGGATGACTTCACTCCTTATGGGTCCAACTTCCAGGAAGCATTGTCCAATCTGGGAAAAGTCCTAACCAAGTGCATTGAGATGAACCTGTCCCTTAGTCCTGAAAAGTGTGAATTCTTGATGACTGAAGGGACCGTGCTAGGCCATACCATTTCTCGCCAAGGATTACAGGTGGATCCCAACAAAATTGCTCTCATCAAGAAGGTTCCACCCCCTCAGAAGGTAAGAGATGTTCGAAGTTTCTTAGGATTAGCAGGATATTATCGAAGATTCATTAAAGACTTCAGCAAGCTAGCCTCACCATTGTTTAGCCTCTTGGCAAAATATGTTGAGTTTAAATGGACTGACGATTGTCAGAAGGCGCTGAATGAATTAAAGGACAAGTTGGTGTCTGCCCCAATCTTGAGAGGTCCAAACTGGGCCCTACCTTTCCACATCCACACTGATGCCTCGAACAAAGCCATAGGGGCAGCCTTAGGACAAGTTGAACAAAAATTTCCATATGCCATCTACTTTTTTAGAAAAAACTTATCCAAGGCAGAACTGAATTACACTGTAAATGAGAAAGAATTCTTGGTCGTGGTCCATGCACTGAACAAATTTCGACATTATATCACTGGATATCAAACATTTGTACATACTGATCATGCTGCAATTAGATATTTAATGAATAAACCGGATGTGAATGCTCGTATTATTAGATGGTTACTTTTGTTGCAGCAGTTTGATTTGACTATTGTTGACAAGCCAGGTAAAGAAAATGTTGTTGCTGACTTTTTGTCTAGATTGGATTTACCTGTAGGAGAGGATGGAACAGTGGATGACCAGATGCCAGATGAACATCTGTTTGCTATCTCAATACTCTCTCCATGGTTTGTTGATATAGAAAACTACCTTGTCTCAGCACAGTTTCCTCCGCACCTATCCTCAAGAGAGAAGAGCAGGATCATACGAAAGAGTGCCTCATTTACTTGGATCGGGGGCAACCTGTTCAAGCTTGGCCCTGATTAGATCTTAAGGCGTTGTGTAAGGGAGGAGGAAGTCTTTGATATCCTCCTAACCTGTCATGACGGGCCTTGTGGAGGACATTTTGCAGCCAAAAGGACTGCCTTCAAAATCCTGCAGGCAGGCTACTATTGGCCCACGCTTCATCAAGATGTCAGAAGATATATCAGCCAATGTGACCGATGCCAAAGGATGGGGAAACCGACTCCAAGGGATGAAATGCCTCTCCAACCTCAAGTGACTCTTGAGCCATTTGAGAAGTGGGGTATGGATTTTGTGGGTCCGATCAATCCTCCTTCAAGGCAAAGGTCTTACATCATTATGTGCACAGACTACCTGACAAAGTGGGAAGACACCAAGGCAATCAAAGCAGCGACAGAAGAAAAGGTGGCCGATTTCCTAAGAGAGAACATCTTCTACAAATTTGGCTACCCAAGAGAGTTAGTCACCGATCAAGGAAGCCAGTTCACCTCCAACTTAATTGAAGACCTACTCGCTCATCACAAAATCAAGCATAGGACTTCCACCCCCTATCATCCTCAAGCAAATGGGCAAGTGGAAGTCATCAATAGAGCATTAGAAGGGATCTTGACTAAGGTGGTGAGCAGCAGCAGGAAAGATTGGGCAGATCGCCTGGTTGAGGCCACATGGGTTTACAACACCACTTGGAAGACCACAACCGGCTTCACACCTTATGAGATGGTCTATGGGAAGAAAGCTTTGTTGTCAATTGAGTTTGAATACAACACCTTGAGGATGGCAGCTCAGATGGACCTGGATCTCAGCCATGCCCAACAAGAAAGATTATTGCAGCTGAATGGATTGGACGAGCACCGAATGCAGGCCCTTCTCCACTCAGAAGTGGTTCAACTTCAGAGGAAGGTGTGGCATGACCAACACCTCAATGACAAGAAATTTCAGCTGGGAGATTGGGCGCTGTTGTATGATTCCAGGCATAAGGATTTCAAGGGGAAGCTGAGAACCAGATGGCTGGGACCATATGCAGTGGAAAAATGTAATGACAGTGGATCTGTTCTCATTCGGACCATTGATGAGGAGGCCATCCCTATGCTTGTCAATGGGCATCGACTAAAGATCTGCAGGAAACCTCTCTCAAGACAAGAATTCATCAAAACTGTGGAAAAATCAGTGCTGGTCATAGATCAGGGTTCTGCCTCTGTTTTGGGCATACCTTGAAGATTTAAAAAAAAAAAAAAAAAAGGAATAAAGATCCTTGGGTGAAAACCTTTTGCAGGCTCCCAAGGCAGATGGTAGGGGTGAAAACCTCATTGAGGCGTCCCTACTATCTTTCTGAAAATGTTTGAAAAAAGACCCTTGAGTGAAAACCTCTTTGAGGTGCTCAAGGCAAATGGTAAGGGTGAAAACCTCATGGAGGCGCCCCGGCTGTCTTTCAAAAAAAAAAAAAAAAAAAACAAAAAAAAAATAGGGAAAGCAAGTTCACAATGTGGCAATGCATGCAGGTTGCAGGTATTCTATGAAGGAAAAGAGGCCCCTCAACCCAAAGACAAGGGTCCTTACTATGCTACCAGGTGACCTCACCAGCATCCCCTCCTGAAACACTCATCTTCTCCAAGGCCTGGGCACGATTTGATCACAGTTTAGCCTCCTACAGGAAGCTACAGGACTTTCTACAGGAAGTTTTGTATTTCTACAGGAAACTTCCTGTATAAGTTTTGGACGGCCCAGAACTAACTGTGTGGGGAGATCTAATGCCCGAGGTCCGACACGGAGGCATGCAAGCTAATATTTTCTCCATCACGCACTGCTATCACCTCCTTCTACCACCCCAGTTGCCATGCAATGGAAATACCTGCACAGTCAAAACAACACATTGAATTATCAGAGGAAGCAATTCTCAAATGAAAAAAGTTGCAGAGACACCATGCACTACTTATAAAAGCCATCCGAGGGCCCTGCGATCGTGACTGTGATGCCACCGTCTCCACTGTCTCAGCGTGCACCCGAGGAGGAAAAATTGCTACAGGACATCCTACAGGAATCCCGTAGTAGTTCATCCAGTTAGAGTGTACACCATCAAAGCGCCTGCAACACATAGAGCGGGCACAGGCACCACCCGCAGCCGAGTTACAAGCTTCATCATCAGCAGCAGTCTGCAAGGAAGGACCCCCGGGCCTGTGGAAATAGCAGCAAAAAGCAAATCCAATCACCCTCATCCCGAAACCTGGAAACAACGTCGCGGCCGCACAGGTAAGTGCCTCGCCCTTTCTTTCGTCAAATTACATGAATAATACTCTAGAATGTTTGCAAGTGTGGAAACGAATGGGTTGAGCAGTCGGGTAGCCATTCAACTGGCCACCAAGACCAGTCAGATGGTCTAGTCAGATTTGGAAAGTGGTGGTCGTGGCAAGCAAAACGGGTAATGGACATGTGAGAAGCGTCCAGTCGGGGAGAAGCGGCGATTTAATGGAAATGGCGGCGGCAGATCTGCGGGGAATGATGCGGCAGTCAGGGAGATTTGCAGTGAAATGAGTAGGTGACGTCGTCCAACGGTCCGGTAGGGATAGCTCACCCCCGCGCCACGAGTTCGGCCGGGATTCAAATCCACCGCCTAGATCGTCACTCCACTCATTTATCACCAGCCGTTTTGCAGTCGAGTAGCGTCCGAATTTCTCTGAAGCTCGTTACTCCAAGTCCTCGGCTCGTTCAGACGTCTGGTGGTGGCACAGAAGGAGCAGAACCACTGACGTGCTCTCCGGAACCTGTGCACAACTTCTACAGGAAGCTCGCCGCTACAAAGAAAATTGGTCTATTCACGTCAAAGGTGGCAAATTGAAAAAGGTAAGCCTGAACCTGTTCCTCCCATGCAATTGGTTTGAAGGGTGGCGAAGTCAATGTCCTCAAGAATGTAAAGTTGCAGTCTTCCTTTTGCATGAAAAATTGTCGTCGAAGTATATGCGGGGTTTTCTACAAGATGTGTGTAATCGAGCCCCTGTCAAGGCTCATTTGTAGCTAGCCCAGAATTCGAATTGTGTGCGTGGCAGAGGTGTAGTTCTATGCTCTGTCCCAAAGAAATCCAAAAGACAATCTTTTGATACGCACCCGCCACCTCCGGCTAACATAGCAGGCCTTCACCATGCCAGGTGGATTCATCAGAAAAGAACCGACATACTCAAAGAAACTACGGGAGAACCCGAAGGTGGTAGAATTGTTCACTCGGGCGCGATGGATGTCGTTCTGCGACAAACTTCAAGGCTATGATGATGAGGTGGCAGAGGAGTTCCTGCGAGCGTTGAAACCAAAATAAAAAATGCTAGCCATTCTTAATTTCAGGGGTTTGAATCTCAGACTCACCCCACAATTCATCAGCAGGGTCACTGACCTCCCAATGGGGGTACCTGGGACAAGGAGGAAAGGAAATTTGGCCAGAAGGCTAAAAAGGAGTTCTTCCCTCCGGAGGAGCAATTCTCAGAGGATAAGAACGAGGTTTGCAGAGATAGCTTACAGCCACTTTGGAGTGAGGTCAGCCTCCAAATTATGAAATACATCACATGCGAAGGACGGTTCAACATTGTATATGGGTACCATTTCCGGCTACTCACAGAATTGAGGCAACAAATGGACCTACCCTCAGAAAAAAAGCTCAGTATTCCTTACTTTCTCCTGCAATCTATGACTGAATGTGCCACCAAGTTAAAAGAAGGCACGCCAGACCAGGTAGCCCATCATGGGCTCATTAAGCTCCTCGTGGAGGATGCACTCCACACCTACACAGTCACGCTCTCGTGGAAAGCCTTCCGAAATCTGACTAAGGATGGCGATATCAAGATGTTGACTGAGGAGCTCACTACCTCCAGCAGCGAGGAGAAGGAGCCAGTACACACAGAGAAGAAAGGGAAAGGCCAAGAACCCGCGACCAAGGCACCGAAGAAAGAACAAAAGGGGAGGCAAGAGAAACCCCAGGTTGCCGAAAAGGAGGATGACAAATCCACATTGACACCCAGAGAGAAAAGGCTACAGAGTAGGATGGAAAGAACTGAACCCGTCCACGTCAGTAAAGGCACCTCGAAAGCAGCCTCAAACAAGTCAAAAGGAAAAGCACCCGCAATCAAACAAGCTAAAACGGTGCCACCTGTTTCTACAGGAAAACCAAAAACGGCTTCTACAGGAAGCCAGAAATCAGCTGATACAGGGCCTTCTACAGGAAGCCCTGAGAAAGGGAAACCAAAGGAAAAGAGAGCCGAAATTCTTGCAAGGGAGGCAGCAGCCGTTCTGGCCGCCCTTAGTACACCTCCTAAGCCGAAGGAAAAACGAAAGAGGGAGATCCCTCTGTACTTCAAAGCCAGGAGAAGTGTGAGGATCAAAACAGGCAGGCCACAACCTCCATCCAGCAGCCCAATTACTATAGAAGATACTCCTACCTCGCCAAGGGAGAGGTCCCCCTCAAAAATATCAGTCACTTATGAGCGTGGGAGCCCGAAGACAACTACTTGGAAGGAAAGAATGGACAGGTTGGCTTCGAAAGACCGGCTACAGGATGCTGAGGCCGCTCTACACAAAACCTTGGCCCGGCTTAAGGAGACAGAGAGGATGGAGGGAGAGGCACCCTCATCACCACTTAGGGAAGACGAAGTAGAGCTACCAAGGGAAGAAGAGAAAGAGCATATTCTGGAACCAAGTCCCCAGCCAAGCTTGAGCTCGTACTATAACTTTTTGGAGGCTGGGAAAATTATCCCACAAAAATTCACAGTGCCGCTTTTCTTTGCATTGGAGGAAGAAAGGGTGAGAACCCACACGTGGATGAAAATAGCCAAATCAAAAGGTGTGGCAGATATAGGCCCCTTGGAGGAACAGCTCAAGAAGGAATTAGTTATGGCTAAACACGTGGCAAACTGCCAGCGGGTGTTCCTACAGGAAGAAAACAAGAAACTTAGACTGCAGCTACAGGAGCTGAAGAAGGAAAAGGGCACATCCTTAGGGGACACTACAGTAGAACATCAAGGCAGAGAAGGACTGCAAGTTGGTCTTGGGGAGCCAACCTCACATCTACAGGAAGGGGAACTGCAAGCACAAATCGAGATACAAGCTCTCAAACAACAGTTGCAGCAAAAAGAGGCAGAACTGGCTTGCATGGCCAGTTGGGCCATGGATGCTCTACAATGCAGACAGCCGGCCAAATCCTATGGCCTGTACCTACGAGACCAGTGGCTTCAATTTCAGATAAATGCATTGGCACAGAGGGGTATCTCCCAACTTCAAGACCCCCAGCAGTTCACAGCGTTATGTAATAGCAGTTCGTCAGAGGATAAGGCCAAACTCTCGGAGTTCTATCTCCATAATTTGGCCCTTCCTAACGTGACTACATGGGACCCCGACACAGTTGTAGGGGATATGCAATTAATGGCATTTGCCTCATGGTTGAACCATGAAGAAAAGAGGGCAGCAGAAGTCAAGGAGGTCGGGGACTGAGAATTACATGAGCCACTGCTGATCAGAGCAGAGCCACGGGATCCCATTGCATTGATATCGTCCCACCAAAACTTAGCCACCAACCCTCAAACTTTATTGAAATACATGGATCAGCAGGCACAGGCCATAGCACGTTTCGAGGATATGGAGCGACTGTTAGGGGCCAACTGTGTTCATGCTTGCACCCGCCGATGGAACACATTGTCCCACAGCCTTAAAATAAGAGAATACCATACTCCAACTCGAATGAGGGAAGCTCTAGCACGGGTGCCCCTCTACAAAAATTCCATACAGAACCTGCAAGCCAGCTGGATTGGACTCAAACTAAGCCCACCTCTGCTGTTAGGATTGATGGAAGGCATCACAGAGAAAGAAGAGCATAAGCAGTGGGAAGAGGTGGAAAGGAAGGCTGGGTTCCATGCCAGTGAGGAAGAGACCACTTCAAAAGCCTGGGATGTGAGGGTGGCAGTGAAAGCAATGAAGGACGAGGAGCTGGATTAGTTGCTCAGGGATGAGCAATCATTTTAGCTGGGGGGTGATGATGAGCCCCAAATTTGGTAACATTTTGGGCTCATTTGGCCTAACTACCTTTGCTCAATCCTTCATTTTTCATAACTTATGCATCATTTTTTAGTATGTTTATGTCATTTGTACGAATAAGGGCAGTCACTATTCCTAGGTGGCTAACACGTGTTCATTTCAGGTTTTTTGACACATGATTGGAACAAAACTGAGCAGATAAGGACAGGAGACAACCAAGATTGGGTTAAGGATTCGTAGGAGGGTTGTCCACAGCATTAAATGGCCTTCCTCGGGATCTTCACCCCCAACTCCGAGCTCTAGCAGCCACCACAACCGGATTTAAAGATAGCCAAACGGATTTTGAGAAAGCATCAGTTCACTCCTAGTTTGGTCAGCCAAGCCCCACTGATTTAGGAGGCCAGCTTGGGGCCTTGAGATGTATAAATGATAGGGCTTTAGCCTTCGAAAAGGACTTTTGAAACATTGTTGCACATCCTGCACTACGAGCTGCTAGCTTAGTTTTGCTATTTTGTAACCATTATTGGCATGCTATTTGACTTATGATTATTATTTTTTAATGGAAAGCAGTCGGATTTGATCTCAGTTCTGAGCTTTTAAAGGAGCCATAGCTCTCGGGGTTGGGCCCAACCTGAGAGCCTAAGGCCTCCTTCCTTTGTATTGTTATCTTTTCTTTCAGCATTATGGTTTTTATTTACATGCATTTGAAACACAGTTTGTTGAATCAGATTTCTTGGTGTGGTTAAGTAGGTCATTGGTAGAAGATAGAGTTGCTTTAGCTGTTTAGAATAAATTGAAGAGATTGGAGTTGATAAAAGTTCCAGAAAAGGGTTGCCTGCACACTCATTTTCACCTCTTTCTAGGGGCTGGAATTGCAGATAGTGCTACCCACCAAAAACATTGGTTTACGAGTACATGCAATTTGTGGTGCAGTATTTTTGTTTGTAGAAGTTGTCCATGCGTTCAGACCTCTTGGAATATTTCCTTGCTTCAGTACTATACATGGTTTTCCTTAAGAATAACGTTGTTGTTCATTGGTTCCATTAAATAGTTAGGAATTATTTGATTATATGCTGGACGTGGAAGAATTTGATTCAGTTTGCACTGTGCAGTGCTACTCCCTCACTCTCTCATCCTTCTAAGCCGTGCCCAGGCCAACTACTCATCTTCCAATTAGACCCCTTGTCCCTCAGCTACTCTACCACCCATGTTATCCCACCTTTTCGGCCTTCCATTCCCTCTACCCTCCTTTAGACAAACCAGCTTAAGCACACCCCCTCATCATCTCATCTCTCTGTCACTAAGGCATTACAAACCCCTCTCCTACCTCCCTATCCACCCATGCAGCCTCTTCCACTCACCCATCACCCAAGGTCCGATTGTAGAACATCTTGTAGGAATTACTGAACATCCTATAGAAATTCTGAAACATCCTGTAGAACCCCTGCAGACTTCATGTAGAAGCTCATAAACACGGTTCTTGGGAGCCAAACTTTGTGAGACTCTCTGGAGGGGTGTTAGGGACCCCTTAGACCCTCTCTAAACTTTCCCAACCTTTTGCAAGCCTTCCTCTTCCTTGAGCCACCTCTGCATAGTAAAAAAATAGTTAAAAGCACATGCATGATAATTCTAATAATTGAAACAAAAGTACAAAATGTGTTTTCTTCAGATAGAGGTAGTCTAAACACCTGCATTTCACTTTCATAGAAGTAATGGCGTCGCTTTCAGTAGTTTGCACCCCCATCTCTGCATCAGTAAGACTAGCTGGTAGAATTAGGGTTTGTTAGGGTTTGCGTTTCTTATTGGCTTTCAGTTCCTTTTTGCAAATAGATTAGCTTCTTTTGATATTAGCTTTCACCCATCAGTTCAAAAGCTTCTTCTAAGAGCTCATAGAAGTTGGCTTGAGCCCCTAGCGGACTTGTGCCAGCTGACCAAGTGACAGCTGCGACAAGAGCTAGTACTTGTGCATACAGCACCGTCGCTTCCAAGTTTTTTACGAACTACCGGGTTGATAAAACTAAAGAAGGAAGCTCCAGGAGTTGTAGCATTATTGCTACAATACTGGAGCCCACCAACACTCCAGGAAACTCTCCTAGGTTGCAGATTAGAGATGCCTGGTAACATATAATCTTCAATATTGTTCTCTGAACTATTGGAATAAATGATGGCTTGGATCAAGTTAGATAAACATTTCAGCTCTATTCTCACTCAAAACATGCATGAACACTCTCACCAATACAGGGCTTTAGACCACTAATGCTCAATAATTTATATATTCATTAGATAGATGGAGAACAATGACTGTACCAGCAGATTACATACATAAACATAAATGAATGGCTAGCTACAGGCAGCAAAAGAGAATACTGACTGTACTGGCAGATGCATATATGACCACACATGGATGGCTAGCTACAGGCAGCAAAGAAGCTTGCAATCTAATATATCAAAGCAGAGATAAGATGACAGTTATCTGGCCTTAGACATAAAGAAAACATGAACAAATTGTTCAAGTGCAAGCATAGAACAGCAAAGAGAATGGACATTGAACATATAATGGCAAAAAAAGCTTATATTTCTTAGAATGAAGATGAGAATCTTGAATTAACAGAGGAGGAATTTGTAGCTCTTTACAATGATGTTGAGCCTTCTAAAGCTTCGAAGGTCTTGAATTGTCCCTCTGTCTCGTTAACTGTTTGATTCCCTCAATCAGCAAGCATGGCTCGGAGGTTTTCCTCTTCTGATAGAGGAATAACTGCATTCAGATATTTTGGGTAATTGTTGCACTGTCTGGGAGCTCTCTCATGTCAGAGATGCTCCACGATCATTCTATTTGTTCTGGTTGTGTCGTGCTGTGGTTCCATGATCATTTCGGGTTGATTTGGCAGTGTTGCGTTGTCTATGCTCCTTAATCACTTATGTTGCAGGCTAGCTGCGCGTGTTGTGGCTCCATGACTACTTTGTCGTTGATTCAGCCTCTGCTCTGTGGTGGAATGGCTCTTCGGGCCTATGAAATCCCTTTAAAACATGGATAGTGACTGCTTTCTGTTATGAACAGAAAGCACAGCAATTCTGAGAATTCCCGCCCCTCTCTATCCTTTTCAGACTTCAAAAAGTCCATAAACATGATTAATTCCTTTATCGGGTCCGCCCTTCTCTATCCTTTTCAGACTTCAAAAGGTCCATAAACATGATTAATTCCTTTATCAGGTCCGCCCTTTGGGTCGCTGTCGCATATCGCAGTTGACCAGTTCCCTCACTTCCCTTTGTGTTTGGAAATTCGTGAAAAACGTTGGAAAACATGAAAAAATGCCTTTGGCGGACTTCAAAATATATATATTTCACTTCCCGGACCCTTTCGAGTCCGGGCTTCATCGCTATCAGTGCTGGCCCAAGGTTCCTTTGTATTTCGTTGTATAACAAAATACACGAAAAATGCACTAAACAAGGCTTTGGCGCGGACCTAAAATTTTATAATAAATCATTTATAATGCCATCGGGTCGCATGCATGTATATGTAAAAGCCTTGCCCCTTTGGTTTCCGCCGATAGCGATCCGGCGATGCAACGTGGGCCATCAATCTGCGCGCGCGATCGACAGTCCAAGTTTAATCACCAATTGCAATCACAACTACCTCCTGGTCTGTGCCGATAACGCCGACTCGCCTTCGCCGATTGCAACCCGTCGATCCGATCATCAGCGATCGTTGATCGGTTGTGTCCAGCGCCGATTGCCACTGCCTACGACCACCGATTTTCAATTTAGCCACTTAGATCTGGGCCGTTGATCGGCCTGATCTAACGGCAGTTGTGCGTTCTTAAGTTTCAAGCCTACGATAAAGGTTTTTGACTATTTAAATGCATTTTTTGCCTCCTGATAGTGCATTTCTGCCCTTCCAAGGGCTCTCCTCCCTCGTTTGCTTCGATCAATGGATGATCTTAAGCACTTTTGGAGACTTTCAGAACATATATGGATCCAATTTTAGTCCAGACCCTCCATCAATAACACAACAATGTGCAATTTTATCATGTATTTTCATGGATACGTAGAATGGAGAGGTCTTAAAGGGACTAGAAGGATTATTAGTGACAAAGTTTGTCTCTTGATGAGATTATTTATCTGGAATTTCTAAGTAATTTATTGGAGCATGGAATTTCCCTTCAAGGAATACTTTTAGTTTCTTTTGTTTCTCAGGAATTGTGGCTATATCAAGTAGTGAAACATTAGCCTTAATGTTGGCCACTTGAGTCAAGATGTTGAATCTGAGAAACAAAGTTGAAGAAGAAGAAGGAAAGGAATGTATAGTTTGAGTAGAAATGGAAGTATGTAAATATGAATAGCTATAAATGGGATCTAAGGGATTTTTATTTTAGTGTTGTTCAGAACATTTTTCTTTAGCGGTGAGAGATTTATGGGCACTTCTATTTTCTACGGCTAGAACATCTTATTCATATTCCTAATCAAGGTTATCCACAATAGGTTCAGGACTTTGCCCAAAGATTCTATCCCTAGGACTCTTGCAAATCTGACACATATTTCTGTCATGGTATTCCTTACAAAAATCACACCATAGGCAAGACAGGAGAGGAACAGGTTGATAGATCTGTTGGGTAGCATGAGAATGCCTAGAAGTAGAAGCTTCAGGTTGGGAGTTAATTATTATTTCATATGAAATCAACTTGTTACTCATGTCTTTCCTGAGCTATAAGATAAAGATCATATCTGTTTGATTTGCTTAACTTTTGAGAGTTATACCTATTCTTCAAAATTGTTCTTCGTATTCTAGGCAAATTCGAGATTAGTGGTGTTCTTTTATTCTATTCATTGACAATAAGGAGTTAATGCACTATAATAGTGCATCAATGTGGCTTGGTTATTTGGGAATATAATATTGGGAATATGATTATAAAATTTGGTACAATGAAGATTGAATTTCTTAATTTTCTCTCCTTTCGGGAAAGAAACGTTATTATAATCACGCAACAGATCAATAAAACTCCGAGTTTCACCGTAGGTGGATTTGAACTAATAGAAAAATTCATCCCAAGTACTGAAGGCTTTCGAAGGTAACTCAAAGAAATCACCGACAAACTTATCGAAGAGGGAATTCGCGAACAGACGTATACATGCATCATTATCATTTGCCCCAATATTTTGGCGACTATTTGAAAAGGAAATCAAGTGTTCATCAGTGGTGATAGTACCATCAATAGAAAAATTAGGTAGATGTCCCTTAAACTTAATAAGAGGATCCTTCATGGGATCTAGATTCAATGGGGATTAGATATGTAAGGGAGTTGCATTAGCATTGCCCTCAAATTGAAAGAGTCCAAAATTTTGGATAACCTTGGTCGGATTAGTGTTGGATCATTGAGTATTGAAACATGAGTAAATAGATCTAATCGAAATAGTTGGGGTAGTAATATAAATTGAACTAGATGAAGAGGACTCAAAGGAAGTGGAACCTTAAGTCCCTATTTAAGTTTGACTTTGTGTTACAAACATGACTCGCATGGCTGGTGAGGTGGTGTGAGATGAACTTGTGAGGCTTTGAAGGAAACGATGGCAAGCTTCAACTTCCAAAACAATCATGTGACATCAAATTTCATTGATGGGAGTATATTCAGGACTATCACCTCTAAGGCGTCGGGGAGACCAAGGCTCACTTCTCATGCAAAATCAGTGACGAGGATTGTGTACGCATTGGGATTCATGTTCACATTTTTGGTTAATCAAGGCCTCACGTTCATTAGCTTCGTCAAATGTATGAGCTATAACAGACCAATCATGATTCAATTGTTGGATATTAGATGTGTTATTTAAGATAAAATCAAGCATGGAACTGGAAATGTTCCTTTAATCATTCAATTCAGGGATAATACCATACTACATATTAGATCGAATTGTCATGAATTAAAACAAATCAGGATGGTAGACTACAAGCGGTCTGAGCGCTCACGTTGATGGATTTGTCTATGAAAAGCTTCCCTTCGTTCTCCAACTCAATGTCTAGGGAGATAATGGCCCACTTCCTTGCACAATCCTCATTAGAGGTTGAATTTTGAGAATGAAATCAAGTAAGGAATGAGCGACGTTTGTTTGATCACGAATCCAAAATCCAAGATTGGGTTGTTCCAGAGATTGAATAGTCATAGATTAATCAAGATTTGAAAGAGGCTAAAGGAATGAATATTTCCCCAGTATGATCACCAAAATATGTTGATGATTGTTTAAGTTTGTTAAACTCTAACAATTCAACTCCTTCAATCTCATTATCACAACGAGATAATGAGACAAGGTGTTCAGAATTTATAACTACAGGTTGATGGTTTTTATTTTTTTATTTTGTGCTTTATAATCTAGAAATATAGATAAAGAAATTACATTGGAAAATAAATAAAAATGTATACATCATAAATTCACCATTTATAGTAGGTGCATGATAAACAAGGAGAAAAGGAAACAAAAAATATAAATAAGATTTTATTGGAGCAACGAGCTAGTCAAAATTTTGGCTTGGAGGCCCTGAATTCTGTAGAGCATAAGTTGTGAAAGCTAACAGGAAACAAAGAGAGATTAATATTATAGAATGTATAATAAACAAATATACGCGAGATAACAAAGTTGTAGAAAATGCTTTATTCTATTAATGATGAAAGGTAAATCCAAATACTGAAAAGTCAAGCTTTTGTGAAAGCTTTTGATCATTCTTATCGCAAACTACTAAAATGTAAATTGAATCATATACAATAGCTTAGGAAATAAACAAGAATGGCAGCAGATCGAAATCCTTGATACAAGTGTAAATATGGATAGCTTGTTTTCTGCAAAAAGATAGTTGTTAGCACTGGTAAAGGGTTACCATATCTTCAAACAACAATGAATAAATCAGAAAGACACAATTTGGAAATATTAATGGGCTGACTCTTATCTGTCTCCCCTTGGAGAAATAGGATTGTGCTCACCATTAGGATTAGCCTCTAACTTATAAGAAATTAAAATCAAAGGAAAAATGACAACCAAAAATTCTGTAGCATACCTCTCTTCACAGTTCTCTTTGTCTACCTTCACAGATCCTTCCTCCTTTTAAAGGAATCCAAAACAGTTTGGGAAGCTTCTTTGCTGAAAATATTGTATTTAACATCATTTCTAATCTTTGTTATTAGAAAGAAGGAGGAGGGACGTTCCAAAGGCTCTAATTAATAAATTAGTTTATAAAATAGTTTTAATTTTGACTCTAGTAGGTGGGACCCTTGGTATTCTATGATTTGATTTTATAATTTATTTTTCTTCAAATACATAAATAAAGAAGCTAAGTGACCAAGCATTTTACTTCATACAATTCCCAATCGAAACCATAGTAGTAAAACACATCATATAAAAGAACATATCTATGTTTAATCAATCAAAACATGTGCCACATCACCAAGATTTTCTCCACATATAATATTAAAAACAAATCAGCACATAAAAAATTAAAACCTTGTGCCTCCCGTTACCCCTTGTTCATCCATAATCACAATTGCCATCATAATAAATAAAGTGTAGTGTATAAATAGACTTTTCTATGTATAGCCATGAGTCATTCCCTCCAAACAAAACCAACACCAAAATAGATCATCATAAATATTTATAAATATATGCAATGTAAAGTATATAACCAAAACGGAAGAAATCATCATCATCATGAATAAGTATGTTAGCATTCATGACTTAGAAATACCCAAAAACATACCAAAATATGTGTTAAATACCATAACTGATGTCCCTACCTGTGAGACGGAGTAGATTCTGCCTAATGTTCTTCTTGGCGAGGATGAGACGTGACAGAACGTTATGAGCCATGCGAAGAATCGAAAAGAGTTACCTATGCTTTCTACCTTTTGTTACTCACAGCGGGTTGGGGAATGATTGCTTGTTTGGAAGACTAACCAATGGAACCAGGAATCATAGTGGGTTGTATAGAAACTTGTTGAATAGAATGAGGATGTTGACTAGCATGTGTAGAAGGTTGTGGTGTTGGAGGAGGGGAGTGGACTATACGTGAAGCAACAGAATGTAAATGAGAAACATGTTTCGCGGTACGAGAAGGCATTGATACAGTGGGCCAACCTTGGGCTGAACGAAGTGGTTGTGCAGGGATGGAAAATTTCCAATCATCATTATTTGGGACAACGAGAGGAGCAGATGCATGTGGTATGACAGGAATACCAATTCTAGGTGGATGTGGAACGGGGGGAGCTATGGTTGAGGTTGCACCATAGGCTGAGGCTTTCGTTGACCTAAAATGTTCACTGCACCAATGCAAACCAATTGTCTCAAATCCTGTGAATCGGCGTCAAAATGTACTAAGACTCTTGTTCTTCTGTACCTTCTCACACCCAATTTCATATCTCTATTTCCTCCTACTCTACCTCTGCCCCTACCCCTATTTCTACTGAAAAAACTCATACTGGAAATAAATTCACATAAGTTATTAACAAATAAATGAAAGCATGGAATTATTGCTAACCAAATTAGTAAATCGTCTGAGAATACAACAAAAGAGAATACATGTAAGAGGGGAAGGGTATTGTATATGCAGGTTGCTAAGCATGTGCAAACACCCAAAGGAAAATTAAAGACTATTTGACCTTTCATAATTCGATAAAGGACATACATGAATAATTTAGAGGTAAGGTAAGTCCATGAAGATTGATTTCGCTTTAAAATTTACAGAGGAAGTGTCGATTTATTCGTGTTATAGACAAACAGTTCTTTTCTAGAAGCATACACTAACAAAGAAATGAAAACATTTGATATAATCTTCCAATATATCGAATATAAGAATGTGGACGATGTATAATAGGGACCGCAATGCCAAAATCATAATATATAACTAGAGGCCTGATTGTTAAATTGTGAACCAATGGAACAGATTTATGTGCTTTCATAGGAGAGTTTGATGAAGGTTTATATTTTATTTAAAACAAAGACAAATTTCTTGGTTAGACCAAGCAAGTGAATGAAATGCCTTGCACACAAAAACACCCAAAGTTTTTTTCCCAAGACTTAGTTGTCTCGAAGGCTCCAATGGGTGGGAAAGGTTACGATAAGTAAACAATAGATTAGGGTTTTAGTTAATGAATTATGTTTTTGATCATAAAAGTTCACAATACTGGAAATCGTTCAATATTAAAAGGAACTAATGAACTAAAACAATATCCTTACAGATTTAATTAACTCTCAATGAATTTGTTGTTGGCAACCATGCACATTACGAGCCATGGTTTTGAACATGAGTAATGTCGACCTTAGAATGTACAAAGTTTGGGACTTGTAATGCAAGCTTAAAAGACTCATATGTAAGGCATATTCACTTGGACGAAAAAGCATAGATTCTAGGTGCAATGTGCCCAAGGAAATTCTCAAAGGAGATGCACCTAGAGTGTGCAAGGCTTGAAGCCAAATCCAATCAAAAAATGACTCATGCAGAGCAATCAAAGAGAAACAAACTTGTAATCAATAACATAAAATTTTCTTTCTTTACGTAAACCATCCAAGAGTTTTAAAACAAATGAGCATTCAAGGTTGAAAAGTAATTGTGTTGGACTATTATAACCAAGAAATGGGGAATAGGTTAGAAAACAGAAGACTCGGGATGATTCCTAATCTGATAAAACAAGAAAACCAGTGGAATCAAAATACCTATCAATCTGGGGAGCTTGAAACCAAAATCTCTAGTTACTGCCCACTACGATCACCTTTGTTCTGCTGAAAATATAGCAAGGAATGGCTTCTTTGACTTGTGCCTCAGTCAAATATGCTAATTCGAATTCAATCTCGTAGATATTTGAGTTAGTTGTAAGTTAACGTATGCGATGTGGCCTATCACTGAGTCATTGTCATTTAATTCGAGTTAGATGGATTTCATTGAGTTATGTACTAGTCGATAGCTAAAATTTAGCTATCTAGTGGAGTTAAATGTAGAGTTTGTCAGATAACTGATCTCTAGTTCTATAATAGAGATAGACTTGAGTTCTTGAGCTTAGTTGAGTAGTTTGACTTTTGTTAACTCAACTTACTCTCAGTTAACTAGTTGTAGCTACTAAATTTAGACCTAGTAGGTCATGCAATTCGAATTGCCTATTGAGATTGAATGAAGACACGGATCTATTTATTCATTTAAAACAAGTTTTTGTGCTAAGAGATTGAGGATCAAGAAGAGAAATTTACCTTGGGAATTGCATAAGGAAATAGGATAAATTCTTGTTTTTTATGGGCAGAATTGCACTAAAAAACAGGAGCTCCTAACAAGCCATATTTTCCTGGGCAAGTCTTGTGTAGAGTTGATCAGTGTTGCAAGGAGCTTCAGGCTTGAAGCAAATTCTATGTAATAGATCATATTGCTAAGTTGATTTAATACAAGAAAGAGGGGTTTTTCCCCGTAGTCCCTGATAAATTTTGTGTTCTATATGTGATTTTGTTTCTATTCATTGTTTTCTTTCCGCTGAATTTTGGTAGAGAGATCTTGTATCTTTTGCAGATGCTTTCATTAAAAGTTACAAACTTTCAAGGATTTTGTACATGTTGTCTCCCAGTTCAGAGTTAGGTTTTGTTCACTTTTTCTTTACAAAGTAATAAAATTGCATAAATGAGAAATGATAGACTCTCTGAAAGTTTCATAGAAGAGCGTAAATGGAGGCGAAAGTCGAGGTAGGAATAGTAGCGGAAAATAAATGCAGCAATAAAATTTGAAATGGAAGGTGGTACAACATATAATGAGTCAACATATAGAACGTCAGGTTTTGCATGCCATGTCATTAAACCAATTAAGTATGATCCAATAACAATATGCAAAGGTTATAAGGTTATAAAAATTAGTGTGGAGGGAGGATGAGTTGGCATTGCGAAGGGCGAACAATGCATAGCACCATCAAGGAGGACGAGCATATTTAAGAGGAATTTATGTTATGAATAGTACAATCGATGTGGATGATGAATCATTGCAAAATGACATGTAATGAATTGCAATCAAACCAATCATGTTATTCAACGGAAACTCCTATTTCCACCACTATAACAAAGGTAATGCACCCTGACATGCAAGGGGAATAGTGGCTGCCTTGCATTTATATTTCCCTCAAAGTTGACTTTGGCATGTTAGCAGCAAGGCAGCAGGGTGCATTAACTTTGTTATAGTGGTGGAAATAGGAGTTTCCTTATTCAACAGAGCTATGTGTATCCCCAAGTCATTCGACGGCTCAGATTAATCCCATTATCAATCGAAATCGATTTTAAATTAAATAGTGTGTTGAATCTTGGTATTAATGTCAACCCGGGAACGTATCATCGGTAATCATATCACGTAACTATTATCAAAGTTTTTCATTCAATCACTTTGACACGTAGCAGTGGCGTTATCAATATATATGTTTAAAATGAACTTTGTAAATATAACATATCGAACTGAAAACCCCCATACTTTGAACCATATATTTTAGAGAGTATTGTTTATGACCATGATTCCCATATTTCCCAATAGCACTAATATATCGGATCGTTCATATAGATATATAGATATCTTTTATTTGGCCCATATGTTTGTGAATCATTTCGATAATGTTTGTCACTAAGTTATACCCTTGATATTTCCAAGGGCGTTAATATGTTTTCTCTTTTACATATAGGTCTCGTGTACCATATGAAACCACTGATACTCATCTTATGTATATAATTCTTCAATTATGTGAGTATACATGGAGTACTTCATCATCAATTTATAAAATTTCCCTATTGTCACTTCTTGTATATACATGTATATATATTTCCTCATGACCTAGATAATTATGAAATGAAAGAAGTCTCCCAAATCATATTGGTGCATGAAGTATTTTCACAATTAATTCACTATGTTCTCATTAAAAAAAAATCAAGTTCACCAGGATGCAAATTGACTTTATGTTTGACAAAGGATTTTCTCTTTATGAGGGGTCCCACCTACTAGGTCAATTTCATTAAAATTTTGAGTCATTAGTGGAGTATTTGTCAAGGATAATCGCAATGGTTTGTGGAATTTAACTAACGTTGACAAGTTTCAACACAAACCATAAAAGAAAGTCATATTTTAAGGGTATGAAACTTCATTATTATGCACAAAAATTAGGTTGCTTAGGGATAGATGTTTGGTGGATGATCATGTGAAGAAGAATGCCTAAAATAGGGCACAAACAATGTTAATTTTCCACTATTCTATGTTGTTACAATCACTTTAGCCAAATTATTCTCTTTTAATTAGCAATCTCTCAACACAATTTAATATTTGAATGATCAATAGCAATTGTAGATATAATATTAAATGCAATAGACAGTAGAACGAAATCAAGACCAATAAGAGACACGAGGATTTGGTTAAAGACCAGGGAAAAACCCACAATAGTGAAAACCCTTTCAAAATCGTTTCCTTATTAGATTGTCCTAAAATGTTCATCAAAGAGAGAGTACAATGTTTCAATTCACCAATCAAATGACTATACAGCAAATCCAACCAAACAATATCCAAGATATGAGCCAAATAGATAGATCTGATTCAAATCAATATTTCCAAGCCTGCGGTCAACTGTTAAAAGTATCTTAGGTCACAGTTGCACGGAGCTATTAACCATCGGTGTGTTGTATCTTTCTAGCTATAGGGAGCACCCTATCGAGAGAGAAGCTACAATCAAGAATTCTCTATTCCAACCCTGCGGCTCCAAATCAATTTCTTCTTTTCGCCCGTGTGAGCTCGAACTATGCAATTTCAGACATGTACAAACCAATCTCAAACATATGAAAACCAATCCAAATAAAGGGAGAAGAATATGCTTGATGATGATGTCCAAATTAGGTCAAATTTTATTGTATTTATATGCTTCTAAGGGTATCCAATTTCTCTTTGAAGTTGACATGTTCTTTTGTGCACATGTGGGTTTCCTCCTTAAAAATACAATTTTCCTTAACCAAATTAAATTATTCCAAGGGCTAGGAGGGGTCTTTCTTGATGAGGAAGATTTTCCAGAGGTAATTTGTCCTTGAGCTACCAAATTAACACTCCCTTTTAGTTAGAGAGAAATGACTGACTACAATATATGTCCCATCTCAAATATCTCGTTATCATGAAATCAAGTGTCATCATTTCTCATCTTTTCTCATCTCTGCTCATCTCTACTTAACACTCGTGAATCTAAAAGAATAAGAATTTGAAATCATAGGGGATCTCAAGCTACCACCCTTTATCCATCTGGGATCCTTTTCTACCACCCGGAAACATCATGAGGGAGCCTATGCTACCACCCAGAATCGTCATCATCGAGGAGCTTATGCTACCACCCGGAATCATCATCATCAAGGATCCTATGCTACCACCTGGAATCCATAGAGAATAAGAGTGATTACACTTACCTAATGAGGTAAGGATGATGCCTATTCCATTGTCTGGTGATAGTAGGAAGGATACCACTTACCATAAATGGTAAATATCACACATATCATATTGTCTATTGTTCTTCCCAACTTGACCCTCAAGAGCTAGTGGTAGAATGCTTACATATCTATCTTGATCGGGATGCCACTTACCATAAATGGTAAAGATCATGCCTAACTCAAGCAACCAACACCCATTGGCCAGATGGGTGGGAAACCAGATGCCAACTGGGATATACTCGGCAAGGGGAAATACACACTTACCGTGAGGTAAGGATCAATCACAACCGTTAGATGAAAATAGGGGAGATACACACTTACTATTAGTTAAGGATCAGAAACACCTATTGTCCATGAGTTCCCTCAAACCTAGGAGCTCTTCGACTCAATTCATCACCCTGTGAGCTCAAACAGGGGGGGAAGATCATAGCTCAATGTCCTATACCAGTCAAGACCCTACCTGGGAGGGTTAAATCCGTCAATCCAAGCCACTATCTGAAGACCAAGAACTTCCCTTTTGGAAAATGATTGGTGAGTGTATCTTCTATCTACTCATCGATCCAAATGTGATGGTGTCTCACAGCTCCTCTCTGCACCATGTCTCGAAAGTAGTGATATATAATCTCAATATTCTTAGACTTGTCATGAAATATGGGATTCTATACTAATCAGATCCCACTCTTGTTGGCACAATATATGTTTGTCATATCTAGAACCTACTCAAATTTCTCTCCAAAGAGATTCCTCAACCAAACTACCTCAGAGTTAGCCATGCTAGCAGCAATGTATTTTGCCTCAGCCGTGCTTAAAGCCACAAATTTTTCTTTCCTGCTCATCCAAGATATCATTATAGACCCCAAACTAAAGTAGCACCCAGATGTGATTTTCTTGTTAATAACATTTCCAATCCAGTCAACATCAGTGTAACCATGAATTTGTGCATCACTGGAAGAATATCTCAAACCAAGGTTAATCGTCCCATGCAAATATCTCAATACGTGTTTGGGAGCAACCCAATGTACATGAAGGGGCTCAGTCATGAATTGACTCAAATTGCTCGCTACAAAGCATATATTCGGATGTGTGTTCTCCAGGAACATCAATTCCCAATCAACTATCGATACTTAGAGGGGTCTATCAAGTCAAGTCCAGTAGTGTCTCCACATAACTTCTTAAAATTCATCTCCATCAATGTGGCCAAATATTTGCATTGAGTCATTCTAAATATTTCTAATAGCTTCACAACGTATTTTCCTTGAGAAAGGAAAATATCTTCAGGTCTCTACCACACCTCTAGTTCCATAAAGTAATTTTTCATACCAAGATCCTTCATTTCAAATTCGAAGGCCAACTCCCTCTTACAATCGAGCATCAGGGGCTCACTACCTGTCAAGAATATATCGTCAACATATAAAACTAAAATCAAAGGCATACCTTGGACCACTTTGAAGTAGAGGTTTGGATCGACACTACTTCTTGTGAATCCAAGCTTCACCAAGTAACTATCAATATGGGAATACCAAGCTTAAGGAACTTTCTTCAAACCTTATATTTCTTTCTTCAACCAACAAATGTGAGTCTTCTAGTCCTTCACTTTAAAGCCTGAGGTTGCTCAACATATACTTCTTCATGTAGTATGTCATGAAGAAATGTCATCTTTACATCCATTTGGTGAAGTGTACATCCTTAACTAGCAGTAAGGGAAATAATCAATAAAATGGTAGTGTAGCGGGAAATGGGAGAAAATATATCATCATAGTGTTCTCCCTCTCTCTGGGAGAAACCTCGGCCACAAACCTTGCTTTGTACTTCTCAATGCTTCCATCATCTCTATGATTTATCTTATATAGCCATTTTCAAGTTACAACAAACTTTCCCTTACATTTCAGCACAACATCCCATACATAATTTTTCATGATCGATTCATATTCTTCAGCCATGGCATCCTTCCAAACTTGTTATTTCATAGCTTTTTCAAAGGTAGAAGGCTCATCCTAGATCATAATGCTCATAGCTACTGTTAGTGTCAGTCTTTTCAGCCTTCCTACAGTGATCAAATATGCTCTTACAAAGTGGTCTCAGAGTGTCAAGGTCAAATTTTGTCATTTCAGTGAATCTTCAAGCAAAATTTGGTCACTAGGCATTAGGTCTAGGGTTTGCCCAAATGTCAGTCCATGTCATCATTCAGCTGAGCCTATCATCATTCAGAGGGTTTTCATTGTCATGTCAGTGTCTAATGAGTCATTTTACATCTTGTTCATGCTTCAGTTGTGCCTAGGCAAGCTCATTTCCCTCTCCTAGGGTTTTGAAGGCAATTTCTCTTGGATGGTCAAATCACCGGCAAAACTTGTTTCCTGATGTTCATACACCTTCCCCTATCCTTAAAGTACCTTATCAAACACTTCCCATCCCTTAGATCCGCCAAATTCCTCATTTTTGCACAAACCCTAGTTTCTAGCTACAACCTGGCAATTTTCTAGGTTTGGCTTGTGTTTTGTCCTTTTCGACCCCTTCCCCTCACTCAATCTCTGAGATTCCACTTTCCCCTACTTCCTAACATCCCTCCCCACTCCCAAAAATTTCCCCAAGAATCTATAAGCCCTCTATCCCCTTCATTTCACTCCATTTCGACAAAATCCCTTGTTTCACACATCGGGACAAGTTTCACTCAAAAGCTGTTTCTGAGCAATCAAAGATGAATTTTGCAAAACTGAGAGAGGTTTTTGTCCACAACATGCCAAGGAAGAAAAACCTCTTTCACTTTTTACACAGGTGTCATGGTTTGAGAGAAATGTCAAAAATACCGGCGAGAACGAAGGTGCTCCAAGGACGGTTGGCCAAAGTACAAAAATGAAGGAAAACGCCCGATCCACTCCAAATTTTGGCCAAAGCCTCTTTGATTGAGCATGGTACTTGATTGGGGACTCCTAGCCCAAATTTCAAGAAATTTGGAGAAAATTTTGTCATTTGTGAATTTTTTGTGCAATTTACAGGTTTTTCCCGTGGAATGGTCTCACCCCGGGTGAGACCATTTTGGAGGACTGCTCGGAATTTTGAAAACTTGGCATTTTTGGAAAGGGCATGCAAAGATAAAAATTACCAATACTTGGGAGAAGCCTGATTTTGAGATTTGAGCCTCCAAAAGCTCAAAATACATCAAAAAAATGACTTTCTGCCCACTTTTTGAGTTGCAGAAAGTGACCTTGGGAGAAATGACGTTTGAGGGGTCAAATCAACTCCAAATCCAGAAATGCCACTTGGGATGGAAAGTAGACAGACCAAGCTTTCCAATGAGCCATCTTGCACCTGATTTGGACCAGTGGAACCCACTCAAAAGTTGCTGCACAGGGGCGCGACCATTTGAACAGGGGGCGCGACCATTCGAGCCAGCTTTGCCAGAATTGACCCTTTTTTGTCAAAAAACACTGTTTTGACTATAGTTGACCATTTTTACTTGTAGATGATGGATAAATGTAATATTTTCATGGCACTTTGATAGATTTTATCTCTCTTTACCCTTCTAGAAGCTTCCTTGATGTAAAAAGTGAATAATTAATGCATGAATCAGTTAGCTAAGTAATAGAGGCAAGTTGTTTGGCTGCCTATTTTCTAGTTCTTAGTTTAGAATTAGTTCAAACTGCTCCTAGGAAGCTGAGCTCGACCTTTAGAGGTGGGGAAAGGAGTTAGATGGTCTAGATGGTCTATATTATGCTCTCTCCTTCTCATTTTCATGGTTGGACTCTTGTGGGAGAAACATTATTGTTATTGTACATCTATTTCTGCAATTTAAGGAAAGGAAAGCCAGGGTTTTGCAGATTTCATTGTGGATTCTTGTGGATCATTGTGTTGATGGTGTGTCTTCTAATTGTTACTGTAAGTTTGTTTATGTGTTACATCTCTCTTTCTTTGCTGCTATTTGAACAAGATGAAGTGATAAAGTTTGAATTCATGCATGCCATGCTCAGCTTTTAATTCTGTTCAATATCTATGTTTTCCACTGTTTAAAGAGGATTCAAAGTCCTTGTTTGCCCTCTTTAACCTCCTCTCTTTCTTCCCTGATCACGCATCCAAGCCAAAGGCATCAGCACAAGTTCCTACCTTGCCCCAAAGAACCCCCTGCAAAAACTGAGCCCAATCCCCGCACCCTGAATTGCACTCCCTCCAATTGCCACCAAAAACCCCAAAAAACTTTAAATCAACCCTCCTTATCAGTTTACTAGCCTAATATCAGTGTTCCTAATTGGGTCAAGCTCATCCTATTGAAAGATCTACCGAGTTTGACCGAGAGAGCCTTCTCATACCTCGTAGGGCTAGCTACGAGGTGAAATGGTTTGATGTTGCCTTGAAGGTTTACCTTCCTCAGCCTAGGGTGAAATCTCAAGCGCTAACAGCTACAATGTATCCATGGTAGTGACATGGATTCTTGCTTTCTCTAAAGTCCTTTTGGTAGGGAAATATCTCTTAGCACCCTGTAAAGTATCACGAAGCCATAATGGTCTCTTCCTAGTAGGGGGGTCACTTAGAGGAGGATCCAAGGGGTCCATAGGATCCATGAGATCATCAACTATGTCCTTCTCAGATTCTGGCACAAAAGGACCTTCTAGTATGTCATCATTAGCTTTCTTCTCAGTAGGAGGAGGCGGAGGAAGGTCCCTTGCTTTTCCAGAGGCGGCATCTTCATCAAAAGTTACATCCCTTATAAAATCGATCTTCCTTTGACCAGATATGTATATTATAAATGTTTTAGAATTTTCACAATAACCAACAAATGTACCTTTATTTCTGGTGGCTTCCAGCTTGTTCCTCTTGTCCTTCAGCACATGGAAATATATGGGGCAACCAAATATCCTGAGATGTCCAATGTCGAGCTTCACACCTATGAATACTTCTTCAAGAGTCTTGTTGTCCAATGCTTGATGAGGAACCTAGTTTTGTACATAGATCATTGTATTTGTAACTTCTCCCTAGAGGAACTTCGGCAACTTTTGATCATGGAGCATGGCTCAGCCAGCTTCTACGATAGACCTATTATTTATTTCAGCCACTCCATTTTGCTTGGGATTGTAAGGTAAAATGGTTTCCTTCTTGATACCCTCCTTCTTACAGAAGTCAATGAACTCATTTAAAATTTACTCACCACCATTGTCAGACCTGAACATTTTGATTTTCTAATCTGATTTATTTTCTATCAGCAACTTGAAGTCTTTTAACATGTCAAAATACTCATCCTTATGCTTCAAATAGTATATCCATGTCTTCCTGGATAAGTCATCAATAAAAATTATATAGTAGAGGCCTATCCTTCTTCATGCTTTTGAATTCTTACTCTGGAAATCATCCTGGCCTCTTCTTGAGTGCATTTACTAACGATCTCATCAAATGATGGAAGAACACTATTGTTGCTTAAATTAGTAATGAAGGTTTCCAAAATAGGAGGAACACCTTGAAGAGTCACCACTGCCAACTCTCTGTCAAATATATTTTCACCGGCAAATTGCAATTGATCCCTTAGGTAGGATAGTCATGATATAAGATTGCACAGATTCTCCTTTGTTCATCTTCATTTTTTTGAGTTGATTTTTCAAAGATAGGATGCTATTTAAGTTATTTACTTCATACATCCTAACCATCTTGTCATAAATATCCTTAGACTTCTTCAAGCTACAAATATAAACAAGTAAATGGTATTGAAAACCATCAATAATAATTTTCTTGGATTTGTGATCACCTTTCTTGTATTTGGATTTGACAGCAACATAAGCATTTGACTGAGACTCGGATACATTTCCTTGCATATATTCCAAAACATCATTGTCATCTAGTATAACTTCCAACCTGATCTTCTAAGCAGCAAAGTTAGATGAGTCACCCAGCTTTTCATTATCATTGAATTAAGAGGTAGACATCTTGACCAAATCAAATAGGCTCCTTCAGCTTCTTTCAAAAATTATTACTCTTGTCTCTTGTCTCCTTGGGCTTGTCCTCACCTTAGCTCTAATGCCATGTTAATTTTCCATTGTTTTGTGTTGTTACAATCACGTTATCCCAATTATTCTCTTTTAATTAGCAGTCTCTCAACACAATCTAATATTCCAATGATTAATAGCAATTGTAGATGGAACAGTCAATGCAATACACAGTAGAAGACAACCAAGAGCAATCAAAGTAACAAGGATTTAGTCAAAGACTAGGGGAAAACCCACAATGAGGAAAGCACTTTCAAATTATTCTTCTTATTATATTGTGATAAAATGTTCAGCAAAGAAAGAGTACAATGTCCCAATTCACCAATCAAAATACTATCTAGAAAAACCAACCAAACAATATCCAAGAGATGAGCCCAATACACAGATCTAATTGAAATCAGAGTTTCCAAGCCTGCAGTCAACGATCAAAGTCTGTGGTCAATTGTCAAAAGTATCTTAGGTCATAGCCACATGGACCTAGTAACCATCAGTGCAGTTGTAGCATTCCATCTATAGGGAGCACCCTATCAAGCGAGCGGCTATAGCCGAGAATTCCCTATTCCAACCCTGCAACTACAAATCAATTTCTTCTTTTCACACGTGTGAGATGAGACCCCGCAATTTGGGACTTGTATGAATCTATTTTGCGAACCAATCTCAAACCTGTGCGAGCCAATCTAGATAAAAGAGAGAAGAAGATGCTTGATGAAGATGTACAAATGAGGTCAACTTGTATTTGTATACTTTTAAGGGTGTCTAATTTCTCTTTAAATATGACATGTCCTTTTGTGCAGATGTGGATTTCCTCCTTAAAATAAATTTTTCCTTAACCAAATTAAATTCTTCCAAGGACTAGGATGGCTCTTTCTTGATGAGGAAGACTGTCTAAATTAGGGAAATTGTCCCTGAGCTACCAAATTAACAAACAAGACATAAATATACCTCTAAAACATGCACAAAACAAACCTACTTGAGGGTCAATTATCACAATGATACACCTCCATGAACCTGAGCAAACTCGAGCACTATCATAGACTTGAACTAGACAACATATGCTCCAACTTGTCCTCCTTAAGGCTTTATGTCTCCCTCAGGTATTCGACCTCTTCCTTGGACAGAAATCACATGAGAATTGTGCTTACTTGGATGGTTTGAATGAGCTCAATCTCTCCTCTACTTATAGTTTCTTTACTGGTCTCACATTTCACCAAGGGGAATGACCTTTAGCCCAAGCTGGCTAGAGTTTAACTTGTCAAAACCCAACTAACTTAAGAAATGAGATTTATGTTGTTCATCTTTCGACACATCATTGAAGCCCTAGGTGCTCCTTAGCCCTTCAAGGGTTCCCATGTTGGTTTTTTTATCTTGGGAGGTACTCCCACACCTAAGGGTATTATGTTTGGGAGAAGTTGACCCACAAAGGCTTTGTGTGCAGTGTACCCAAGTTGTGGGTCTTTCACCCAAAGTTGTGGGTGAAAAACAAAGTGGAGAATTTGATGGTTTGATCATTGAGATCATGTGAAGCACCCTTGAAGGGCTAAGGGGCACCAAAGGCTTCAATGATATGGTGAAAGAATCAAAGAAAAATGTGTATCTCTTATGTTAGCTGGGTTTTGGAAATTTAACTCACGTCTACTTGGATTAAAGGTCAACACACTTGGTGAGAAATGACACCACCATAGAAGGTTATTAAAAGAGGTGAAGATGGATTCATTGGAGGGCATCCAAGCTAGCATGTAGTATACCTACGGGGGATAGTATGGGGTACAGATGGAGGTACCCAAGGGAATAATGTAATAATGGGATGGGCCATAGTAATAAATAAGGTGGTTAACCCGTATCATGTAAGGGACCACAAGTAGTTAGCAATAATGTAATAATCCCATGGTATCAGATAGATGGTGTTGAGGGAACCATGGTAATGACCCATGGTATTGTATGTATGAGGCCTATATAGAGGCTAGAGACTCCCCATTGAGAGATGTCAAGGAATATTGTATGAACATGGATATGGCTTGTGGAGTGTTCTCCTTCCTGAAAGAGTGAATATATGATGTTGCCCTACCTTAAGGGTTTGATTAATAAAGTGAAGTGTTTCTATATTCAGATCTTGTTGTTTATGGGTTTATTTCTTTATCTTATACTATCAGAACAGATTTATAACATAGCATATCTTATGTGAATCTTCCCTAGAAGGAGGTTTGAGTACATCTAGAAGCCCTAACACCTAATGAAGGACGAATTTGGGACAAGTGAGGTCTTCTCTAGTCTGCAGTAAGGCCAAGTTCTACTCAAGTTTGAGGATGGATTCCTCATGTGATTTTTCTCCTTGTGTAGGTGTGTTGAGGGATGGTTTTGGAGGATATTCTTATGTGCATTTGTGCCCTAGTTAGGGCTTCCTCCTAAGTATATGCTACCCTTGTTTTGGTCTATCCAAGAGTTTGAAACAACTCACTCAATATATGGTCATGGTTTGGAAGGTTGAGACCTAAGATGGTGTTGACAATTCTGGTGTATCCTCGAAATGAGGACTGAAAACCTAAGTGTAAATGTGCTGGGGTATCCAAGTTTCAAAAGAACCTAAACAGGATCATATATGCTCTAAGTTGTGAACAGAAGTGTGAGCAAGTTCGACAGAAGTGAGGGATGTTGTTGGAATGGAGGAAGAGGGATTGAAGAAGGCAGATTCATTGAAGATTGGATGGTTGGAAGGTTTGTTCATAAGTATTCGTGAACAGAAGTTTTGGAAGCATAAGAATAGGTCTATTTGTGGAAGAAGGCAAGGCCTAGTGAGAGACGAGTGCTCTCAAGGAACAACGTAAGTTTTACCTAGTTTGGAAGGGAGGTTTACACATTTTTTTGTCGATTGTTAGTTGTTGTGTATGAAATCCCTAAGAACTAATATGTTTCAAGAAGCCAAGGTCAGTTAGTGGGTTTTATTTTCAAGCCCTAAGTTCTATGGAATTTACATATGTGTGGGTTGGTAATAAGCCTTAAGTTTTGTCACGTTTGATGCATCAAAGTGATGGATAGAAGGCAAATTTATGATACCCTAGATCAGTTATTTTGGTGAAGCAAGAGAATTGTGTGTGCACTGCTACAGACACCCAAAGTTGTGTGACAAGGAATGAGCCTTGTCACTGTGTAAGGGCAGCCATAGAATACCCTATGAACAATATCTTCTGGAGCAATAGAAGTATTATTACAGGGACTATTGTAAATCCCTAAGTTACGTCATCGTATGAGCAGCAAGGAGATGGTTAGTGGGCAGATCCTCGAAGCCATAGTTCATTGATTTGATGTGTGAAAAATCATTGATAAAAGGGTTGAGTATGAAGACTCTAAGAGCATCAATGATGGAGAAGCCTTGTCATTGCTAGAGGGTGGTTTGTTGAAGACTCAATGAGTTGGTTATCTTGAAGGAGCAAGAGAGCAGCGAGAGGGCAGTTTGACGAGCTTATGTTCAGTCACTCTTGGAGCGAGCAGGAGGATTGATAATGGTAGTATTCATAGCTGAAGATGAAATCATTTTGAAAGTTTCAAGAGTCTTGTGAGCACCCGAAGAGGTGGAAAAGGACCTTTCAGATGTGTTCAAAGTACGTGGACTAAAAGGGTTGTGGAGTGCTACATTAGCAAGTAAGTCAAGTGTACTTTGTTCAGAGAAATATTGATAGTCATAGGTTGTTGACTCCAAGCCCTAGTCATTTTTGTATAAGGTTTGTACGTGAGGGCCATGACCCCTGGTACGGGAGCCCTACATTTGTTGTATTAATATTTGTAATATAACAAATTTTGGGTTAAAAATTGTCTTGTGCACTGATTTTATTCATTGTTATATGTTTTTCGTTGTACAAAGTGCTTGCATTGTGGCATTTGAGTGTGTTTGTGATCTTCATCTTAGGCTCAAACCTAATTCTCAAGCGTTGTGGAAAAATCAACATGGTATCAGAGCTACTTTGAAGCGGCATTGGATCAAAGTGTGTACATCAAAGAAGCTCAAAGGGAGCTAAGAAATTGTCTAGATCATGGAGCAAAGGATTTAGCTGAGGACATGGAAGTGTGGTCTCGATTGGCTAGGTGGCAAGATGGGCTGGGAGTTCTGGTGGATCGGTGGAGAACTTGGTGAAAATCATTTTTTTGTAGGGCATGTTGAAAATCATGGAATTTTGATGACTTGACATGGATCATTGGGACCGATTAACGGTTGCTTTAGCATGGACGAGTTGGCTCAGTGTGAAGGATGAGAAGAGAGCAAGCTAGTATCTTCATTAGGTCGTGATGTTGCGCTTCTAAGATCGGGGTCATGTGCACGTATGGTGTTTTACCCAGGAGGATCAGATTTCTTATTGAGTTGGGTTATGTGTGTGATGAGGCCCATTGTTTGACCGCAACTCGAACTAACCTTGGAAGGACACAAGTTCAATAGCAGTGTGAGTCATTGGAAGTTGTATAGACTCTGAGGGAGTTTAGCTTCAAAGGGATATGCCCTATGGAAGTTCAAATCTTTAGGCTTTGAAGAGATGAGGCAGAGTCACTACCAAGATGAGTGTGGTTCATTCTACAAGGTATGTTGCAGTGGTGAACGCCAAAGATTGGGATAATGTTGTTGATGACGATGACGAAATACTTCTAAGTGGTGGAATTACCTCCATTGCTAAGAGGGAGTGTTGATTTGTGTATCTTGGGAAGTACTCCCACACCCTAGGGTAGTGGATTTGGGATAAATTGACCCACCAAGGCTTTGTGGGTAGTGTACCCAAGCTGTGGGTTTTGCACCCAAAGTTGTGGGAGCAAAACCAAGTGGATAATTTGATGGTTTGATCATTGAGAGCATGTGGGGCACCCTTGAAGGGTTAAGGGGCACCAAGGGATTCGATGATGTGGTGAAATAACCAGTGAAATAATTTTATCTCTTATGTTAGTTGGGTTTTGGCAAGTTAACTCATGTCGGATTGGGCTAAAGGTCACCATCCTTAGCGAGAAATGACACCACCATAGAAGGCTATAAAAATAGGTGAAGATTGATTCCTCGAAGGGCATACAAGCTAGCATATATTATGTGAATCTTCCCTAGAAGGAGGTCTAATTACCTCAGGATTTCGTTGCACCTAATGAAGGCCGAATTCGGAGCAAGTGGGGTCTTCTCTAGTCTGTGGGAAGGCCAAGTTCTGCTCAGGTTTGAGGACAGATTCCTCATGTGATTTTTGTCCTTGTGTAGGTTATTGATTGAGGGTTTTGGATGATGTTCTTATGTACATTTGTGCCCTAGTTATGGCTTCCTCCTAAGTAAATATTTCCCCTATTTTGGTCTTTCCAACAGTTTGAAACAACTCGCTCAAGATTCGGTCATGGTTCGAGACCTTAAGATGGTGTTGAAAAGTCTAGTGTATCCTTGAAATGAAGGTCACAGACCTAAGTGTAAATGTGCAGGGGAATCCAAGTGTTGACATAACCTAAAGAGGGTTGCATATGCTCTAAGTTGTCAATAGAAGTGTGAGAAGGTTGGACACAAGTGAGGGTTGTTGTTGGCATGGAGGAAGAGGGGTTGAAGAAGGAAGATTCATTAAAGATTTGTTGGTTGGAAGGTTTGTTCATAAGTATTTTTGAACAAAAGTTTTGGTAGCCTAAGAATAGTCATATTTGTGGAAGAAGACAAGGCCTAGTGAGAGCCAAGTCCCCTCAAGGAACAGCGTAGGTGATAGCTGGTCTGGAAGGGAGGTTTATGCACTGTTTTGTGGATTATTAGTGGTTGTATACGAAAGCCCTAAGAACTAATATGTTTGGAGCATCCAAGGTTAGTTAGTGGATTGTATATTCGAGCCCTAAGTTCGATGGAATTTGGAGATGTGTGGGTTGGTCATAAGCCTTAAGTTTTGTCATGTTTGATGCATCAAAGTAATGGATAGAAGGTAGATTTATGACGCCCTAGATCAGTTATCTTGATGAAGCAATAGAACTGTGTGTGGGTTGCTAAAGAAGCCCTAATTTGTGTGACAAAGGAGCAGCCTTGTCATTATGTAAGGGTAGCCCTAGAAGACCCTATGAACAATATCTTGTGGAGCAACAGAAGTATTGTTGGAGGAAAAATTGTAAAGCCCTAAGTTTTGTCATCCTATGAGAAACAAGGAGATGGTTAGTGGGCAGATCCTTGAAGCCCTAGTTCAATGATTTGATGTTTAACAAATCATTGATAAGAGGGTTGAGTATGAAGACCCTAAGAGCGGTGATGATGAAGTGGTCTTTTCATTGCTAGAGGGTAGTTTGTTAAAGACTCAATGAGTTGTCTATCTTGGAGGAGTAGGGGAGTAGATAGAGGGAAGTTTGATGAGCCTATGTTCAGTCACTGTTGGAGCAAGCAGGAGGATTGATAGTGGCAGTATTGACAGTGAAAGATGCAATCATCTTGAAGTTGCAAAAGTCTTGTGAGCAGTAGAAGGAGTAGCAAAGGACCTGCCAAATATGTTCAAGGTACATGAAAGGGCTATGGAGAGCTACATTAGCAAGTAAATCAAGTGTACTTTGTTCAGGGAAAGTTTAGTAGTCATAGGTTGTTGACTCCAAGTCCCAGTCATTCTTGTATCAAAGTTGTAAGGGCCATAATCCCTAGTACAGAAGCCCTATGTTTATTGTATTAGGATTTTTAATATAACAAATTTTGGGTTGTCTTATGCACTGAGTTGATTCACTATTATATGTTTTTTGTTATGCAAAGTGCTTGTGTTGTGGCATTTGAATGTGTTTGTGAACGTGATCTTAGACTCAAACCTGATTCTTAAGTGCCATGGAAAAATCAACAGCCCCACATGCTTTCAATGATTAAACAATCGATTTTCTCATTAGTCTTGCACCCACAACTTTGGGTACAAAACCCATCACTTGGTTACATTTCCCACAAAACTCCTTTTTTGTGGGTCAACTCCTCACAAACCTAGTACGCCAAGGGTTATGGGAGTACCTCCCAAGATACACATTTCAACAGCAGCTACCACTATAAAACCAAGAGTATATACGACAACCTATGAGCCAGATATGCTAAGAATTTATGACTTGGCAAAGAGTCTAGATTCCACAAGGGTGGGAGAACCTATTCCTTGAGACTTATCACATCAAGAAAAAGATATATCGATGGTTAATAATAATAATAATAATAATTTATTTTTAAGGTCACAGTGAAAACAAAACACCAAATTGGTGTATGAGACCCCTCTTGTTTGTGGGACAAGGGACTAGCCTCTGCACAACAATTTGAATGCTAAAGTCTACAGAGGTGTACATACTCTACCCCCTCTAGATTTGAATGTATGACCTCTTATGAGGAAACACATTCTCTTAACCATTAGGCCCCCTCAAAAACTAATTCATCAATTATGGTTGGGGTTTTATGACTTTCTTTCTAAATTGATCTAACACCCTGCAACTCCCCACAATATACCCAAAGAAACCCACTCTGCGGTTAGCTAGAAAATTAGCTATTGGTTTTGTATTTGTGCAAGGAGAATCTGACTGTGTGCAAATTTATGTGTGTAAGTTGAAGAAGGGAGATGGTCTGAGATGCTTATTTGTTGAGAAACTTTTTGAAGCTTTGTGAAGATTTTTGATGCATTACAAGTGTGATGGAAACTTCAACAACTTATGTTCCTAATTCATCTTCCTTAGCATGACTATTTGATTTAGAGATGTTGCAAGAGCTTATCATCATGAGAGATATGGTGCAAGAGATGAATGAAGATATGAAGGAGAACACTATACTTCAAGAGGAGTTAATGGCCATGAAGGAGGAGAAGCAAGAGCTTCTTGAAAAGATGCATGATATCGAGATTCAACTCCATGATGCCAAGGAAACCCTAACCAAGTATGTGCATGAAAATGAGGTATGAAATTCAAGTTTATTTTCAATTTCCTATCAGAATGAATCTTTTGGTGCTTTTGAAATACACACTAGAGGAATAGGGTCAAAGTTATTGATGAATAAGGGTAATGAAGGTAAAGGGTTGGGAAAACATGCACAAGGCATAATTGAGTCAATTGTTGTTGATGAAAGGCCTAGGTATTTGGGTCTTGGTTATGGAAAACAAGATGGACAATGCTCCAAAGCCAAGGAGGAACATGAAGGTGTTCCAAGAAGGACTTTAATTACATGTTCATTACCTCAAGCTTGTGAAGTTTTTGTTCATGAGGAATGCAAAAGTTTTATACCCACTTTGCAAGAATATGTTCATAAGCATGCAACTAGTGGAAATGGAAAACAAGAGGATGTTGAAAGCTCTAAGGTCATTGAAACCATTGTTGGTATTCCAAGGAGAACCACTACCTCATCAAATTCACCACCTCAAGAAGGCGAAAAAGGTGAATATGCAAGGTATAAATCTTCCTTTAATCATTTTCTTTTGATTATGTTAAACATGGTAAATCTTCACATAAGATTTGGAGAAAATTTACATGTTCCTTTTGTGGTTTGAATAACCAAATTGTTTCGAGGTGTTGGAAGACGATAGCCATACATAGGAAACTTTCAAAACAAAAGTGGCAGAAAGGCAAAGGTCCATTGGATAATGGAAACCATGTTGAAAATAAGATGCAATTATTTTGCATTCATTGCCATAAGCAGGGTCATCTTGTATACAAGTGTTGGACTATGCATCCAACAAGTCATCCACGAAATTTGAAGACGGTGGAGAGAGATTTTGGAAAGAATGGAAAAGAGGATTCCATAATTGATGTGGGTCAGGATGATACACACGATGATACACACGATGAAGCACAACTGAAAGAAGTGCCATTGAAATGGTTTGGAAAGAGATGGTTAGATTTCTTAACCAATTAAGGCCTTGCATTTCTTTTGATAATTGATGAAATTTTGCCTTATTGATGCATTTCGTTGTTATTTAGATGCATTTATTTTCTCCTGAAAGTATGTTGCATATTGCATGAAGCAATATGTTGAAAAAGTAGAGTTATGTTGAATCACTTAGATGCAACAAAGATGGCAGTTTTCAACTAAAAATTTGCATGCGTGTTGCATTCTTGAACTTGCATGCTTACACCAGGAAGGTGTTCAAAAGTGGAGTATGTTGACTCACTTTATTGCGGAAAATTTGGTCATTTCAACTCTTTAAGTACTTGTACATACCAATGGGATTCTTGTACTTGTGAGAGAGTTGAGAATTGTTACACATGCATGAGAGTTTGTGTGTGTGAACAATGGAATTTTTAATAGTTTCATTGTGCTTGAACATGCATGAGTGATTGAATTGTGTTGGTTGATTGCTTTGTTAACATGTATGTTGTCAACTTGAGAATGTTGATCATTTGCACATGCATGAGTGTCGGCTAGTGTGGTCAATTGATTGTTACATGTATGTTATATCAACTTGGAAGATTTGATTTTATCTCCAAATATGAAAGGGATATGTGAAAAATTGTTTCATGAGAATGTGGAATTCTTGTTGTAAATCGTCAAGTTGTTGTACATGCTTTTGCTTGACTTGAAAGTTAGTTGTTTGAAGAAGCATGTTTTTTCGATTTGTGTTTAGTCGATGGTTTATACACCAATATGTAAGAGTACATGGTGATGTTCACATGGTGTGACATTTGTTGCTTTGAAGGAGCAAAATGAAGAGGTCGTCAAGTTATATTCTTGCATGAGTGTTTTTCAAGGTTAATGGTGTTTCTTGTGACAAGATGTCGCAAGATTTTGGAAGGTCCATGCTTGAGCAAGAGGCTCATGATTAGTCTTCATTCTCAAATCATGACATGAGCAACATGTTAATACTGGAGGATGATGGAATCAAGAAGCGAAAGTGGACAAAAATGCCGAAATTTTTTTGCAGCCATTGTAGACCATTTTATGTGTTGACGCCAAGAAGAAAAATAGATGGCAAATGCATTCTTACAGATGTGTAATTTGGAACCATGGAGGTAAAAGAATGGTCATTTCGTTTCTTGTTATTTCTGATATTGGAACTCATTACTGTAGTTCACTTAGATGGGCTTAACTTGGAAAAGTGGTTTCCAAGGAGAAGCTTGCATCGGATGCATGTGTTGCAAAGGAAGAACATGATTATCAGTGGGAAGGCCATCAACCAACTTTCCAAGCACAGAGCGATCACTTTGGTACAACATGGTGTTTAATCAACAAGCAACCAATAAGTGTTGGATTGAGTCAGCAACAAAAGGAGAACATTGGTTGAAGTGCCAAGCCATTTGCAAGGCAAGGCATGTCAGTGAACCCAAGTGGTTGTCATGGAGATTTTTGTAAGCAGAATCAATTGATAGAACTTGGGAAGGAGAAGAGTATTTGTCTCTCATCAAATAACCAACTTTTGTGGGTCTAAAAGCCTATCAATGGGAAGGAGTGATCAAAATATGGATTAGGGGCAAAATTTTTCTCAAATATCAAAGTGCTCGGAATCACTCAAAACCTGAACGACTGCGTCTATCTTGGTGATACAATCCCAACGCAACTTGTTTCACTCAAAAAGAAGTTCGTATGAGAAAGATAGAGCCCGTTGTCCGTTTTGTCAAACAAGCAAATTTTGGGTACAAGGCTGACTGGTATGTTGACTAGGCATCCATACATCCCATCCAACAAAAATAATATTCCAAGGAATATTCCTTAGAATACTCTCAAAATATTCCCATAGGTGGCTCAATTGGGTCGTGACAAGTGTTAGCATTAGATTGTTCAAAGAAAGTTTTGGTGGACCAATGAGAGGCTGACACGTGGCAAGCCTGGAGGCCGCTACGTGTCCTCTCAAAGGTTAGGTAAAATTATTTGCAGGTTGGTGGAGTCGAACTCGTGACCTTGCCCACATAAGCCTAATGCGTTACCACTATGACGCAACAATAGTTTTTACCATACAACGGTCTCAATTTGTATTTAAAGTTTAAAAAGTGGTGATTTGGGGGAGGAGAGGGCCAGCCCCGTGGGCTAGCCCCCTCTGCATGTGACCAAATTCAAAAAAACTGAAGGCCAGTGCTAACGCTAACTGCATAAATTAATGTGCTAAGTGGAGGTTAATTCTAATTAAACCATGATTATCACTTAATTAAGTGCGAGTTTAAGTTGGCGGCAGTTTGGCAGGCCCACTAAATCCATAATTGTGCTAAATTTGGTGGGGTTCACTGGAGTTTCTATAGATTTGATGGAGTTTTCCTAGGGAAAACGGAAGAGGCCATAACTTTGGCATTTTTTGACCAATTTTGGTAGAAAGAGTCATTCCTAGATGATTTGGATGCTTTGAACACAATGGAATAAGTTGCAAAGGCAGTAAGGTAATTCTGTACATGATTTTGCTACGTTGAAATTTAAGGAAGCCTAAGGCCACCAGGAGAGGAAGTCAAGCCTAGATCAGCTAAAGTCCAATTGCAGAGCTTGGAGAGTCATTTTTGGGCCTTTTGAATCCAATGGAGTAGGTTGGAAAGCCATTGGAGCACTGTAGGTGCATGTAATCAGAGAATTGACCATTAATTCAAAGAGGTCCTAGCCATTGAAGTAGGTCCAAGGAGATATAGCCCAGGAGGGGTGAACTCCTTTATCAACTTTGTGTTATGATTTTTCTGTGTTTTACTTCTCTGCATTTTACTTGTTGTATATATCTTTTAAACAACTAATTAATCTTATAAATTGCTCATAAAAGACACTCAATACTTGAAACATAATCCTTCACATTTTGGTTAATATGAGACAATCTTAAACACATTTCTTTTTATACTTATGAGGGAGCTTACATAGCATTAACAGGTTTTCCCAACATTTAGATCAAAAAGCCACACACCAAATTGGTGTATGAGACCTCATTATTTGTTGGACAAGGGACCCACCTCCGCGCAACGATTTGACTGCTAAGTTTACGAGGGCATACATACTCTACCCCCTCTGGTTCTGAACCTGTGACCTCTTAGGCGGCAACATATGCTCTTAACCATTAGGCCCACTCAAGCTGTATGGATTATTTAAGGAATGATTTGAGATTAAGGTACATTGAATCTAAGTTAGGTGTGTTGCAAAAAGGTGTAAGTAAATAATGTTGTTAATTGAAAGATTATAATTAGGTTATCGTGTTTAAGTTTTTTAATGGCCATGGTAAGTATATGACAAAATGAATAATGAACCCTAGGAAGGATCATTGGTAATTTATTATGACTTACTTGTGATCTTACCAAAGAAAACATACTCATGTGATTCCACACTTATGTATAACTAAAATAACAAATAAATAAATAAATTATGTAGCTTTTTGTGATAACATTTAAGACAGTGCCCATTAGACGAGGGTGTGATTTCTTTCTTTCTTTCTCACTGTGAATATTTTTAATTGATCTTAATTTTAGATGATTATCCCATGAATGTTATTATTCTATTGTGTTCAAAATGTTAAGTGTATTTACTTCTAGCAACTTTCTCATGGGTAAATCTCTTTTACACAATAACTATGAGCATTACTGGGTTAGATATGCTACTTATGATCTCATTATCAACTAAATAGTCACTAGCCCAAAATAATTTTCTCTAGGAAAAATTATAGCATTGTGCTTTATTTCTATGAGGACTATATCTCGAACCTTACTTTATATAGATTTTATGGCCTCCACTCATAAATTTTATTATTTAGGACATTCTCTATTGAATCTTATTCTAATTGTTGATATCTAACAAAAGTAATTTTGTTAACCATGAGGTTCAACTTACTGGTTCACTAGTTTAGTGCACCCAATTTTAGTACAAATTATGCATTAATGATATAATATTTCCATCATTGTTTATTTCTCAAGTTGGAATTGGTGTTGTCGGAATATGTAGCATCATTAGAATAGCCGCTGGAAAGGGTAGGGCTACTAGAGGGCACAACATGATGCCACCACAACAACTAACTCCAGCCACCCCACCAAATGATGGGGAAAACATCACAACACATGAACAAATATCCGCCAGAGAAGTGTTGAACATAATGAGGTCATTCCAACATATGTTAGAGCCATTAATAAACCATATGGAATGGGAGCAGGGAGGACCTGTCATGTAGAATGAAGCACCCTGAAACCTTGCCAAAAATGTTGTGCATCAAGATATGGAAAAGGTAAAATTTCCATAATTTTGGGGGTCCAGAAATGATCAAATTATAGAGGCATGGCTAGAAAACATGGCTATGTGCTTTACCTTGAGGGATTATACCTCAAATATGAAGGCCAAGATGGGCATATTCCAAATGAAGGGAAGTGGATTACTTTGGTTGAAGACATTATTACCCCAGTTGGGATGGATATCTTTGAGGTAAATTGGGAGTTATTTGAAGAAAAGTTTAGAGAATTCTACCTAGCAGAAGAGTTCACCAAAATAAAATTGAATGATTCAATTCAATGTACTGAAGTAGAGCAATCACTCAATGGCTGAGTATGAGACTTGCTTCATGGGGCTACTCCATTATGCCCATCACTTAAACACAAAAGAGTTAGAGTGGAAAAATTTGTGTATGGGCTAAATTTTAACATTCAGGGTAAGGTTAGGATCTGGATGCCTCGCACCTTGTATGAGGTATTCCAATGAGAAATCATCATCAAGGAGGAGATATTAAACAGTGTACCAAGTAGGCCACCAAAACCAACAAGGTTAGGAGTGTCAAATGGAAACAATGTGAGTCACAAAAAATTCTAGAGGGGACCAATGCACAATCATCAAAACCAATTAGTAGAGAATTGAACAACACCATTGATCGAAAATGATCATATGTTAAAACTGATGTAGAATTGATTATCCATTATTGAATTGATTGTTAACTGAAAGTGCAGAAATCGAGGAAACTACTTGAGAAGAAATACTTTACGACAACTGATTAAACATAAGAAAGATGCATAACAGAAGTGAAAACAGTAAAAACACAGCGATACCAGACAACAAATTTGATTACGGAGTTCGTCCCTGATGGAATACGTCTCTAGGTCCGCTTTCAAGATGGGCGACCACTTTATTAGGATTGAAACAATAGAGGTCAATTACACATAGATTTGACCAGTCTAAATGTGCATGCAGGCACTTCTGGTCATTGTCAATGGATAACTCTCTAAACCATATTTCCAACGCCTGTCACGATTCCTAATTCCGACTCCAGATGCTCATGTTACACTGAAAACAAAAACAACCTCTAACCTCTAGAATATGCATATAAAAACCAAAATCTCCAATATCCCTTGAATGAACCAAATCTTCCTTTTTAACATCCACCAGGTGCATTCGAACTCCTTAGGCTGAGTTTAGGAATGGATAGGCTACATTCTAGGTGGGTTTTGAGTGTTGGTCTAGTCAAGAGTTGCCACCTAGGATAAGGTTGTAGATCTTTGATGTAATATTTTAACCGAACTGCAACTAAAACCCATTTTAAAACCTTATGATAAACTCGAACCCGTTGGCGGCTTGCTAATCGGGCAGAGGAGGCTGACGGCTACATGTGACTAGCCACAGGCTGCTACCTCCATGCTTGCCCCGGTGGTCATGGCTGACGGTGCTCCGACGGTTCTAGTTTGTGGTTACGGTTATCTGCAACTGATATCCGCTGACATCTTCATCGTGGTTTAACACACCGTTCACATGTCAACCACCCGTGCGGTGTTATCCCGCTACGATTTCCTGCTGACAGTTACATCCTTGCTACTCACATGGTAACTATCCTGATGCGGTTTCCAATAGTAGTTAGGGACTGTTTTGCAATGTTTTTTAATGTTTTAACATGTTTAACATAGTTTCATAGCTCGAGAGTTTAATACAAGGGTTTAGACTTAGGAAATCGGTTTTTTAATGCATAGTTTGCAATGTATTAAATACATAGAGTTGTAGTATGGTTCATTAGGTATAGGATTAGGCTTTTAATGTATTGAAATGTAGTTTTAATACATTTGTAATGTATAAAGGTAATACATTAGGTTAGGGTTTAGGGCTTAAGTTTATGTATTAGGTCCTAGGTTTTAGACATAGGTTAAGTGTTTTAGTCTTTTAGACTTTTACACACCTTGGATTAAAAACCCTTTTACAACACATTTGTCACAATGTGACATTTGTCTCATGACGACAACCAAACCTTGTAAATGGATGAAAAAAGCCACGTCGATGATCAACCCTGGAGGAAATGTCGATGAAAACTTGTCAACAACCATATGCAAACCTCTTACCATGAAAACCATTAACATTACCTGAACAACTTGAACCTTAACAACACTGTCGAAACTGAACGACATCGGAGTGAATGTTGATGGTGAAACTTGAACACTGATGATGAACCTGTGCAACTGATCTGACGATGATCCTCTCGGATCAATCCTCTCCACTTGAAAGATTTTGGACCACAAAATTTTGACTAAACAAATAGTCGATGAGGGTAGAGCTCCCTCACTTTCCACCTTGACCTGATGATGTACCAATACATTCAATCAATCACCTGAAAGTGATGACCCTGATGATGTTGACCATGGAAAATTTTGATTCGGTGACCTGTTCCATTCATCTGTAGTATGAAAAACTTGCGACGATGGTCAAACAACTTGTTATGAACATGGCAATTGATTTATTTCCACGAATTACCATGAGTTAGTGATTCATGCACATCTTTTTTTTTTTTTGTAGGCTAAGGTGGTGCTCATTCTATTACTTCGAACAAAAAGATATTACAGTAGTTCAAGAAACAGTAAATGCCTGCCCTCAAGGGGAAACCAGGACATAATGCCATCTGTAATACTTAATGGCAGCCCAAAAAAAGTAAGTCCAAAGTCTAATGGAGTTTGCTAAATACACGATGCAATCCTGCATCTTGCCCCAACTATTACAAAAGCTACTGTCATAATGAATATACATTCTCCTATTTTTAACAGAAACAGAGCCAAAACTACAAAAATTGTAACTAGTTTTAAACATATCTTGCATTAGTCATGGTCCCTTGCAGGTTGCTGCAGCGCCTCCTCCGCTTGAACCGGCTGGTCCCTGTTTAGCATATTCTGGATGGTGTGCAGTTTCTCCTCCATCCTCATCATAGTTTCTTCTTGATGAAGCATAGCCACTCTCAGAAAACTTAGTTCCAGGCGGATGTCCGGGCTTCCTTTAGATAAGTTCACCATCTCCTTCGCCACTTGAAGCAGCGCTTTGGCCATGATTCCCTTCATCACCCAGTATAGATGAAGGGACTGTTTGTAGAGAGACATGCGGCCTCTGGTATGACCCGGGTCGTGCAACAGAAAAGTCCAGTCTTCAATTTCCTCATCCGACTGGTCTTGAGTGGCTTCATCCTCAAACTTCTGCATAACCTTACGAACCGCTTGGCTTGAGTAACGACGGAAGGCCTGTTCGGCTTTGCGCACCCTGTCCGTCGCCGTCTCTTTCATCTTTCTGCTTCTTTCCGAACCCTGCTTGGAGGTTTCCCCAGCTTCCTTTCCCTGACTCTTACGGCCACGGGTTCTCTTGCTGGCTCTGTCCTCCTCTTTGCCGTCATCCTGACCGCGTTTCCTCAGCCCATACCGTCTAAACGTCATTTCCTCGGCGCCCGCAGGGGTTTCAATCTCCGGTTCCGTTTCTTCCTCAGCCAGGTTTTCATGCTGGCGACCATTTTCCATCATCCTATCCGGGATAAGGCCTTCATCCGAATCGTCCTGAACCTCCCCGACAGAGAAGGAAGGCTCTGCCGGCCTTAGACTCTTGCCCTTTCTGTCTTTGGTTTCCACCCCACTGCCCTGATTCCCCCTCGCCTGACGTTGTCTCTGCCTGGTCTCCATGATTCCCAGAAAATCGTCCCTCTTTCGTCTCAGATCTCCCTGACTGTTCTCAGCAGTCTGATGATTCTCAATGTATTCCGCCCCTCTTGCCAAAGTGGAGACCTCTCGTAATTCTTTCACCATCACCCCATTTTGATTATAAAGAGGTTCATTTGACGCGGGGACGCACAGGCTACCGGTTAACAAATACCGCCAGTCACTTCCCGGTAAGCCACTACTCCTTGCCGTCTCATCATTATTTGTTTCACCTGGTGTGAAATCTGAACAACCGTTTCCACCTCCAGTCATCGAGCACGCTGTAATAACCTCGCGTTGGGTGAACTGATGCCCAACCGTTTCACCTGCCACCGTAGTCCTGTCACCTTGGGCTAGATCCGTCGTCCTGCTATCTGGCATGAGGATTTCGATGAAACCTGATTTTGTCATCATCACTCCTCTGACTCTCCACGAATCCTTATTAATCCGATCCGCTGTTCCGTGCATTATCCTCCGTGGCATGGTCATGATCCTTCTTGATGAGTTCGGCCAGCTCCTTCCACTCCTGATTATTTTCAATGGGCCTCCACTGACAATCAATTGAACTACCGCGACCATTGCAGCCTCGATTCGCCAACCAGTCTGCAACCTGATTCCCTTTGCGCCTCACATGATTAATGATGCTGTAATCAATGCGTTTAATCAAGCTGGCTATTTCCTAGACGATGCCTGCGGTCCTCCAACTCTTGGTTACCTTCTCCCATCCCTGTCCGTCGTTGAGCCTCCTTATTATTTCCACTGCCAACTGTGAATCCCCTGTAATTTCAAGTTTGGAGTAGCCATTCCGAATGGCGATTTGCAGGCCTTGGTGCAGGGCCCAAAACTCAGCTTCATTATTAGTCATTTGTCCCCCCCATTCCGCGTAGATCCATCTAACTTGGTGGTTACTGTCTCTAAAGATCCCTCCAAATCCAGCATCTCCCGGGTTGCCCTTCGAGGCCCCGTCAAAATTAAGCTTCATAAATTGATCCCTCGGGTATGAGAATTTCTCTGGGCTCTGGATTCTCATATCATTGCTGACCGTGTCTTTGTAATGGACCATCTCCAGTTTTAAATTGAGTTTGTTCAGAATGTCTTGGTCTGCTGGAGTCGTCTTCCAGTCATCCGTTTCCCATTTTTCAACAAGGATGGTTTCTCTTGTATACTCCACCACCTGAGTCCAAACAACTTCTGGAGGTTTAGCCCCATTTTGGAATATCCTCCGGTTCCGTTCTTTCCACACCGTCCAGAGAATGAAAGTAGATATCAGGTTCCAGGCCCTCTGGACAACCCGGCACTGAAACGATTCCTTATTCCATTGAAGGATTGTGTCCTTAAATTCTCTTATGTTAAATCCAGGTTTGTTGAACAATTGTTTGGTCGATATCCATAGTCGTTCAGTATATGGACACCGGATCAGCAGATGATCTCTGTCCTCCTCGTCCTTGTTGCATAGATAGCATTGTGAAGGTCCAAAGAACCCCTTCTTGCGAATGCGATCCCATGTCAAGATTTTATTCTTTATGGCCAGCCAGACAAAAATAGACACCTTAGGCCACCATTTGGACTCCCATATGGTCTTCCAATCCATATTTTCGTCTTCTCTGTTCTGAGACCCTATTAGAAAATAGGCCTCCTTGGTAGAGAAGGTCCCCTGCATTGAGTTTCCCCACCGGAGAATATCTTGCCCCTGTCGAACTCTGAGTTTTCTTGAACCCATTTCTTTTCGGTAGGCATCTTGAGTATCAGGGGGCAAACCTTGATCCCATCTTGTCGGTTCCTCCCAGACTCTCTAGTCTTCCAGGGTATCATTCTCAATCCAGTAATCCTTAACTTTCTGTCTATTCCTTGCAGTTTTGTCCCGGATTTGTGTAAGGACTTGAATGTTGTTTAGCCTTTCTCGTTGTTGCCAGCTATCCTCCCAGAAGTTTGCCTCTGACCCTCCTCTAATTTCCCAGAAGGTGTGTTTGCTGATCAACTCCCTGTTTTGAGATGCAAGTTCCCATATATTAGAGCCACGGGGCATTTCTTGTAATTTTAAGATATCAGCCAGAGAGTTGGGCATCCTATATTTAGTCCTCCAAATAGTTTTCCAAAGATCACTTCCTCCGCTAAGCCATCTCCACCAGAGCTTGGCTCCCAGGACCTTGTTGAGAATTTCAGGGTCTCTTAATCCTAACCCTCCTTTTTCTTTTCTTTCGATGAGTTGACTCCATGAGACTAAAGCCCACTTTTTCTTCTTATCAGCTCCACTCCAAATGAACTTCCGGATAATTTCTCTGATTTTCGCACAGATCCCAGAAGGGGCAGCCATAATCGAGAGCGGGTAGATAGGGATAGCCTGAAGAACCGACTTAGCAAGGATGACTCTTCCTGCAATATTCAAAACTCTAAACGACCAATTGGCAATTTTGTTGTTAAGTTTGTCCAGCATTCCTTGCCAGTTTTTCAACTTTTTAGATGTGAGGTCTAGAATATTACCCAAGTACTTGGTGGGTAATTCCCCCCTCTTGAATCCCAGAATTCTAATAAGGTGAGATCTGACTTGGTCTACTATGTTAAAGAGGAAAACACAGGATTTCTCTTTATTGATTTCTAGACCCGAGGCAGCTGAAAACAAATCAAGGATCCGCTTAAGATTTTTAATTTCTCTAACTGTTGGTTCCCCGAAAAGCATAATGTCATCAACAAATTGTTGATGGGTAAGGGGCAGATTATTTCCCCAAATTTGCAGTCCTTTAATTCTATTAGCTGCTCTTTCATGATTAATGAATCTCCCTAGTCCTTCAGCAGCTAATATAAATAAAAAAGGAGACAACGGATCACCTTGCCGAATCCCTCTGGAGGCATTGAAGGTTTTGGAAGGGCTTCCATTAACCAGGATAGAGAAATTAGGAGTGGAGATCAGATTGCGAATCCATGCAATCCATCTTTGATGAAAGCCGAATCTTTCCAAGACAGTGTCAAGATAGTTCCAGTTCAGTCTGTCGTAGGCTTTAGATAAATCTAATTTTACCATCATACCCTTTTGCTTAGTGGTTTTCAAGGAATGAATCACCTCCTGGGTTACAACTAGACCATCCAGGATTTGTCTGCCCTCAACAAAGCCCGTTTGTTCAGGAGAGATTAGGTTGCCTAAGAGAGGTTTTAAACGTTTTGCAATCAGGGATGTGATTATTTTGTAAATGACATTGCACAGAGCTATAGGTCTATATCCACTAGCTTCCTCTAAGTTGTCTCCCTTAGGAATAAGAGCAAAAAAGGTAGAGTTAAGGGCTGGCCAAACCTTTTGATTTATTCTTGATTCTTCGACTATCTCCAGAATTTCCTGTCCCAAGAAGTGCCAGCCAGCCTGGTAAAAGTCCACCGTGAAGCCGTCCGGTCCAGGGGCAGTCCCTTTCTTCATTGCCTTCACAACTTCGCTCAGCTCCTCTAGGGTCACAACCCTCATGAGCGCTTTGTTCTGATCCTCAGATACCAGTCTAGGAATCGTCGAGCAGATCTCTTGGATGGCTCTTGATCTATCATCAGGAGGCTCCGTTAAAATTTCCTTATGATGATCAGTTAGAACTTGTTCTATTTGATTCTGTTCAACCATTCTTTCTCCATTCCTGTCCTTGATTGAGAGAATTCTATTTCCCTGCCTGTGTTTAACCATGGCCTGATGGAAGAATTTTGTGTTTCTTTCTCCCTCCCGCAGCCATTTTATCCTAGATTTTTGGCGCCATAGTATCTCTTCTTGCTTCCTCCTCTCTTCTAATCTGCCAAGGATTACCCCTTCCTTGAGAACGCTTTCTTCTGTTCGTCCTTCTAGGATTATCTGTTGTTGTAGCTCAGTCATTTCCCCTTCTAGTTTCTGTTTATCCTCCAGAATGTTGCCAAATTCCTCTTTGTTCCATTTCTTAATTTTGCCTTTCAGCTCCCTCAATTTTATTTGGAACGTTTGCATTCTGCATCTGCCCTGACTGCTGCTTTGTTTCCACCAATTCTCAATTTTCTTGATAAACTCCGGGTCCCTTAGCCAGAAGGCTTCAAAACGAAAGGGCCTTTTTCCCTGAATCTTTTTAATGTCAATCTCTAGGCGGATTGGCCAATGGTCAGAACCCAGCGCTGGGATGATTTTGGTTTCCACAAAAATATCTTTATTCATAATGGATTCAGACACTAGGAATCTGTCTAATCTGGATGCAATCTGTTTGTTCCCCCCCCTTCTATTGTTCCAAGTGTATATCCCGTTTAAAGTTGGGATATCCACTAGCCGGAGGTCTTCTATCATCTCATTAAATCTGTCCATATATTGATCCCTTCTTCTGATCCCTCCTTTTTTCTCTTCCATGGATCTGATCAGATTGAAATCCCCACCAATAATCCAATCAACTTCAGGGTATAGATGACGGATTGTTTTAACGCCATTGATAAACTGCTCCTTATTTCCAGGGGTCGGGGGGCCGTAGACTCCAGAGATAACCACCTGATGTTTGGTTCCCACAACCCTTCCCAGCCCGGAAAGTATTCCTCTCATGCTTACCCAGTTGTTTATAGAAATCTCATTTGGGTTCCATAAGATAGCGAGTCCTCCAGCAAAACCTATTGCATCTTGTCCCATCACTTGATAAGGTAACCTACTTTGTTCTATGATTTTTTCCAGTTGGTGAATCAAAATCTTTGTTTCTTGTAAGATCATAATACTGGGTTTTTCTTTTTGCAACTTATCCTTCATGTACCTTTGTTTTCCTCTGCTATTCAAACCCCTAATGTTCCAACTGACAACTATCATTTAAAATTTTTTATAGGAAGGGAAGAATACCTCCGACAGAGGTATCACCTTACCTGAATTTATCAAGATCTCTCCCACTGCCCGGATTGTTTCGGTCATTGGTTTCCGGCCTCTCTTTCTGCTGTTTTTGCTCAAGATTCCTGTTCCTTTATCTTCAGTCCCTTGCTCACTCTCGACCCTTGCTAGAGCATCCGGGGGTTCTCCCTTTTTCTCTTTATATTTCTGGAATACTTCTTTGTATAGCTGCCTTTGATCTTCCGGTATGAATCTGCTGTCTAAGTGCTTCCACTCCTGAATCAACCTTTTCATGATTTTTTCTTCCTCGATTTCAGCTTCAGGCTGGTCTTCCACTTCCATCGGGGCCTCTGCATCTGCTTCTGTTACCACTTCCTCTGTTTTCTCTTTGTTATTTTTACTGATAGTTGTTCCTTTCCCCTTCTCTTCTCCCGAAATTTCCATTGGGCTATTTTCGGGATCCTCATCATCTTCTAGGTTTACTTCGTACTCTTCATCCTCGCTCTGCAATACTTGATATTTGTTCTGAGTTTTTGCTTGACTGGGTTGTTTTTGAGACTGGGTCTTTGGACCTTCTTGATTCGATCTTCTTTTCCTGACCACTTGTTGGAATCCTTTCTCTGAGTTCTCCACTTTCCCAGTGTTTCTTGCTGGATTTGCCTGACTTTTTCTACTTTCTTCCTCTTTATTAAGGGAACACTGCCGGTATAAATGACCATACTCGTGGCATATTCGGCATCGGAAAGGAATATGTTCGTAATCAATTGACTGCTTCCAGACTTCGTCATGGTATTCAACCTCAACATTTTCCGGGAGGGGGTTAGCCAAGTTTATGTAGACGCAGATTCTTGCATAGGCATTATACTTACCTCTTTTCGTGGCCTCTGCAATTTTGACGAAACTGCCGATCGTGTTGCCTATTCCTTCCAAGATCCCCGGCTCCCAGAATTCATCAGGAAGCCCGAATAATCTGACCCAGACTGGTGCATCAAGCATTTTCTCTTTTTCAGGATTGTATCTCTCCTCCCAAAACTTCATAAATAACCCCGCGTTGTTCAGGAAATAGGGGCCCTCTTCGAAAATTCTGTTCTTGTCTTCTAGATTCGAAAATATTGCTGTGAAGAAACCTTGGGCCCCGAGTTTGAGATCGATCTGCCCTTTGGGTCTCCATCGCTGAGCGATCCATCTATGTAGTTCTCGCTCAGACGGCCAATACCCCACAAAACGGCAGATTAGGGCATGATCCTTCATGTAGGCGTTATATTCCTCCAGCTTATTGTTGGGAACAACATACCTGGGCTGCTTTTGGGCCCTCGGTAGGCATTTTCCTCTCATTCGCTTCTGCCATAAGTTGCCCATAACTGGGATTTGGTTTTCCCGTTCCGTCTGTTGCTCTCCTTCCGTGCTTGTTTCTCCCATGACCACATTTCTGAAGGAGGGGGTCTCTCCCCCCCCCCCCCGTGACTCTCCCATTCCGTTCAGAGCTTTGTCACCAAGATTCCTTTTACTGTTGCTTTCCTGGAAACCTGACCGGACCCGTGCCAGCAACCTGAGACGCTTCCCTGGCAGGTTTGCGTCCTCAGCCGCCCGGCAAAACGCCCTCAGGAACCTCCTGTCAGTCTCGTCCGCTAGCGCAAACCCTAGCGCTCCTGTTCATCGTCCCGTTTTTTCACTTTTCGATTCATGCACATCTTTGAAAACAGTCTCTACAGGATATTGTTCAATACCGTTGACATGTATTAACAATATATTTTGCAGAATAATGGAGACAATCAAATATGTTTTTGACATCAAACCAGCTACTTTACTTGACATACTTTCCTGGTTCCTGATTACTAAGTGAAATTTCTGCCATAAACCCATCAAACTGTAGGGTGAAAATTGTTGCAACTTAGTTTGTCTTTGAAAGTATTGAATTAGTTGTTGATTTGTTTGAATCACTTTTTCCTTATTCATGAAATGATATTTCCATTGATTAGCACTTTCCCCTGATGCATAAGTTTCCCTTAGATACTTCTTTAGAAAAGGATTTGATATGAAAACAAATAGGTTTCCTCTCCACTTGAAAAGAGGTTTCCAAACTGTTCGAAACATGAAATGGTGACACAATATAAGAGGAATTTAACACTAATTTTCCCCAATACTGACCTTTATTCCTGTAAATGTTAATTTCCAAACTTGGACTAAATTGATTCATTTTGACATTAGGAAGAGGAGCTTTAGACAAACTGTAATTCATGTTGTATTCCATGCTTATGAGTAAGATGTTTGGTTTTACATAGAACTGGAAAAGTTTCTATCTCTTTGATCAAATTATCTTTAAGCTGAGACTCATAACCTGAACAAGCATCACGTTTATTGTTATGTTTCTGCTTTACACACGTGATTACAAATCTTTTATTTGAACTTATTAATCGCTTCATCTGATTAGCATTAATATTCAAATGATTTTTACTTTGATGTGCCCTGACAATAAATTCAACCCCATCTTTCTTAAGGTGATATTTATGCTCTCTCCTGTAAAGTACCGCATGATGATCATAAATATCGGGACTTCTTATGACAACTCCACATATGTATACTAGAACCACATATAAATCCACTTCATCAATGTAATTAGCTGTAATGGCAACTCTTAATCGACATTGTTTGGTGACTTTTATCTAAGTTGATTTATTTAGCCATCCTAATGGGTAAGGTCTTGGATGATTCCGTGTTTCCAAACCCAAACTCTTAACTAAATATTCAAATATTAAATTCGCCTGTGATCCATTGTCAAACATTGTATCTATCTTTGTATGCTTAGAAGTTATCCTTATGTTAAACAATTCAACTCTTTTATCCTCATTTGAAGGATTTATGTTTGATGAAGATGTAATAGTTTTCGAACTTGAACTAGTGTCAGAAGTTTTACCTGTTGTAACCATAGTAGTTATCCTCCTTTCATCACCTGAATCTGAACCTAGATCTTGCTGGACTGCTACAATTGCCTTCTTTTCATCCTTCTCCTTAAGGATATTTTTGGGCTTAAGTTCTGGATGAAGTTTCCAACACTTAGATTCATCATGATTGAATCTCTGGAAATGAGAACAAGTAGGTCTTTCCTTCTGAGCTATCGCTGATTTCTTTCTCTTCGAATTATTCTTCCCCTTACTGTCATTGGAATCTTTGATTTCCAACTCTTTGGATGACTGCGATGAAAACTTGAATGGTTTGCCACTTGATTCAATATGTATGGGCTGAACACACAATTCATAAAAATCATCAGGATTAAACATCAATAATGTATGCTGCAAATATGAATGTAAACTACCGATGCATTTTAATAAAGTTTCATGGGTATCAAATGAAATACCAAGTGCCAATGCTTTCTTTCTGAACTCCTGAGTAAACTCTTGAACACTCTTCCCTTTACCTTGCCTCAAATGTTGCCAATCAATAACAACTTGCTGCATGTATCCTAAAGGATAGAATTGTTTCCTAAGAGCTTTTAAAAACTTAGACCATGAAGAGATGACTTTTCCTTTACGCTTTACATCTATCTGAGTTTTACTTTCCCACCAGATTAAATCTGTTCCCCCCATTCTAAGTGTAGCTAACTGAATTTTATTTTTATCGTTATAGATGTTTTGAATATGAGAATACACGTTTAACTACTTAATCCAGTTATCTAACTTTTCAGGATTCATTTCGCCATCACAAATAGGTAAATCAAATTTCACATCAAGTTTCAAAATAGATGTTTTCTTAGGTTTCTTTTCTGTTTCAGATTCTGCACTGGAAGAAGAAGAAGAAGAAGAAGAAGAAGATGATGATGGAGATGATGGAGGTGAAGGTGGTTTATCAACCTTGCCTTTACCTTTGTCCTTCTTCGATGTCTTTCAAGAAGAAGATGCATCTCTTGCCTTCTTGTCTTCGTAGAGTTCTCCCAACATTTGCTGCATAGTCAAGAATGATTGCTGAAGTTGTTCATCACTCATCTTCGTTTCAGTGTTTTCACCTGCATCAGATCTTGTCATGGTCAACTTAAGAACAACTCGTCGCCTTCCAATCTCTGGATCGATCTGCTCAAGGATTCCTGCTCCTCATTGCGACTTTGACTTCAATAACATTCAATGGAAAATTCTATAGATGCAACTAGCTTTGATATCAAATTATATGATCTAAAATGATCATATGTTAAAACTGATGTAGAATTAATTAGCCATTGTTGAATTGATTGTTAACTGAAAGTGTGGAAATCGAGGAAACTGCTTGAGAAGAAAGACTTTACGAAAACTGCTTAAACATAAGAAAGATGCATAGCAGAAGTGAAAACAGTAAAAACATAGTGATACCAGAGAACAAAGTTGATTACGGAGTTCGTCCCTAATGGACTATGTCTCTAGGTCCGCTTTCAAGATGGGCGTCCGCTTTATTAGGATTGAAACAATAGAGGTTGATTACACAGAGATTTTACCAAACTCAATGTGCACGCAGGAACTTCTGGTCACTGTTAATGGATAGCTCTCTGAACCAAATTTCCAATGCCTATCACGGTTCCCAATTCCGACTCTGGATGCTCTTGTTACACTAAAAACAAAAACAGCCTCTAACCTCTAGAATCTTCATAGAAAAACCAAAATCTCCAATATCCCTTCAGTGAACCAAAACTACCTTTTTAACATCCACCAGGTGCATTTGAACTCCTTAGGTTGGGTTTAGGAATGAATAGGCTGCATTCTAGGTGGGTTTTGAGTCTTAGTCAAATCAAGAGTTGCCACCTAGGATAATGTTCTAGGTATTTGACTTAATATTTTAATCGAACTGCAACTAAAACCCATTTTAAAACCTTATGATAAACTCAAACCCGTTGGAGGCTTTCTAACCTGATGGAGGAGGATGACGGTTACATGTGACTAGCCATAGGCTTCCACCTCCACGCTTGCCCCGACAGTCACGGCTAACGGTGTTCCGACAGTTCTGGTTTGTGGTTATGGTTATCTGTAACTGATATCTGCTGACATATTCGTTGTGGTTTAACACACCGTTCACATGTCAACCACCCACGTGGTCTTCTCCCATTATGGTTTCCTGCTGACGGTTACATCCTTGCTGCTCACATGGTAACTATTTCGACGCGGTTTCCGATAGCGGTTAGGGACTATTTTGCAATGTTTTTTAATGTCTTAACATATTTAACATAGTTTAATAGACCGAGAGTTTAATACAAGGGTTTAGAATTAGGAAATCAGTTTTTTTATACACAGTTTGAAATGTATTAAATACATAGAGTTGTAGTATGGTTCATTAGGTATAGGATTAGGCTTTTAATGTATTGAAATGTAGTTTTAATACATTTGTAATGTATAAAGGTAATACATTAGGTTAGGGTTTAGGGCTTAGGTTTATGTGTTAGGTCTTACGTTTTAGAAATAAGTTAAGTGTTTTAGTCTTTTATACTTTTACACACCTTGGATTAAAAACCCTTTTACAACACATTTGTCACAGTGTGACATTTGTCTCATGACGACAACCGAACCTTATAAATGGACAACAAAACCGACGTCAATGATGAACCCTGGTAGAACTATTGATGAACACTTGTCGACAACCAGATGCAAACCCCTTACCATGAAAACCATTAACATCGCCTGAACAACCTGAACCTTAACAACACTGTCGAAACTGAACGACACCGAACTGAATGTTGACGACAACATTTGAACACTAATGATGAACCTGTGCAACTGATCTAACGATGATCCTCCTGGATCAACCATATGGGCATCCAAATCATCCGTCACACATGGTGTCTTAGCACCACCGTAGTAATACCCTACGCAACAACACCATGCCACACCACCTCAACAATGATCACAATAGTTTAGCTCTTCCCAGTAGGAATCCAAATCAACTCCTCGTTCAACTGGTAGTAGGAGCCAAGCTCCTAAGAGGGGGTGTTGGAATTGTAAAAGTCCACACTACAAGAGGGATTGACCCTAGAAGAAAGGTAACACAAACATCAACCACAGTTGGGGACCTGGGAAAAGTTCATCACATCCATGCGACTGTGAACAATTGCTAGGTTAAACACTAGCCCACTATGTTGGAGACCTAAGGTAATATTGATGGTATGAGTTTTTAATTTTATTATATCGAGGAACTATTGATTCTTTTATTTCTCTAAATGCATTATTAAAAATTAAACATGAACCAATTGCACAACATGATTTTAGGCATGTAGAGATGGCATGTGGTATGAAAATAAATGTAGGAAGGATGGTAAGGGATTGTGAGGTGGATTTGTGTTTAGTCAATTTAGTGTTATCTAAATTGCTAGTATTTATTGTCAACCCGGGGCTCGTAAGCTGATGAAGCGAAGGTGTACTATATGTACTTAAGTAACCTCTTAGAGTTTTTCTTATCGTTGGGGGTGTTGTTGCGGTTAATTATGTTCCTAAGATGAAGTGATAATTTATAAACAAGTGAGTGATGGTGTGTGTAGAGTGAATCCTAAATGAGTGAAAGTGTGTGTTTAGTGATCTCTAACTACTTGCTTGAAAGGAAATGCTTGAAAGGAATAAGTGAACTGAAATGACTTGAAATAAAATTTAAAGCAAATGACCACTTCCAATGGCACTAGACACCGTTCAAGCTGCTGCTAATAAAAGAAAAGAAAGTCACTTTTACAACCCAAAAATAAAGATTATCTCTCTCTAACTCGATGCTTCAAAGCACATGTACTGTGTAAAGCACGGATAGAAAGTAGCTTAAGTTGAATTAGAAAAGTGAGAAAAATCTGCTTGAAAGACTAATGATGATGGTTTGCTCTTTCTAATTCTCTACTTCAGCCATATGTACTATGCAAAGTATGATTAGAAAGTAGTGAAAGAATAGTCTAAGAAGCACTTAAAATCAAAACTCTACTTTAAAGACTAGTGGTAATATTTTGCTCTTTCTAACTCTCTACTTCAGCCATATGTACTATGCAAAGTATGGTTAGAAAGTAGTGAAAGAATAGTCCAAAAAGCACTCAAAACTGACTGCAGGTTAGTGATATTCTGATCTTAAAAGATAACAGTTTATGATGAAGATCATTCATGTGTTAGCAGCTCTTTGAGAAATAAGATTAAAAATCAGCTATAAAAACAAAAGCAGCACTTGAATTTGTCAACTTCAAATACCATTAGTTTGTAAAGCAAACACACACACATAAAAATAAATCCCGGGCTAAAAGAAACCTGCAAAGAAATAACACTGATCAGCCTGAAAGAAAGGAAAACAAGTAAATGAAACTATACATGCTTAAGGAAATGAATAAGAAAATAAAGAAATACTGCACATAAAATACTTTACAGAGGCTGAGATGAGTAGGGGCCCTCTATTCATTCAGCCACAAGAAAACTCAAAGATCTGGAAACTTCAAAACAGTGCTATGTCTATTCCTCCATTTGCAAAAAGTGTACAAAACAGAGTGCTAGGATAGCACTAAAAAAACAGAGTTCACAACGCTCTTAAATTTAACACAAGTTCAGAAATTACAACTAATAAAAGTCTGATGAGCGTACGCAGACGCAGCTATTTATAGAGGTTTCTAAGATAGCCTACTCGTACAGCTAATTAACTGAAAAACAACAAACAGTCATGCGTATTTATGGTCCCTTGACACATCATACGGCTACGTGGATGAGTTTAATGCTTCTGTCGTCATGGGTAATGAATCCCATGTTGGATCATGTCCCCTGCCACCTGTAGAACGTGGACAAGTCACCGTTTAAGATGACGTGACCAAGCAGCTCACAATCACCGTTAAACAGCCTTGAGTTGACCGTAACTTGACCAGCTTTGACCATGGGTAAAGATGACGTGGATGGCTGGAAAAATGGGACAGGAACCTCGAGCACGTTGATACCTAAGTGCCCATGTGGCTCATCTAGCAAACCGACACGTGGAACATTGCGTTTAACAAAAAGGCTGCAGGATCTTCAGATAGCTGCAGGATCGTCAGATAGCTGCGGGATTCCTGCAAGTAAGTCAAAATCTAAACAAATAGTCATTCATTAGAAAAACTTGCTTGATCATGCTTAATGACACCTAATGTAATGATCTGGGTGGTTTTATGGTGAAAATGAGGCAAAAGTGAAGGAAAGATAAGGAAAAACTGAGGAAAATGGTAGACAAGTAGGTGTAGAATAGAGGCTCTACATACCCCCACTCCGAGGGTATTGCATGTCCTCATGCAATGAAAACACAATTCAATCCACCTGCTGGGATGCCTCAGCTAAGACATCCAATCTCCTCCTCTTCCTTTGTGTGGAAACATTAACCTTTGGTCTCTTGAACATGCATCTGAATTTCAAATTGATTAAGGCTCTGTTCAGCCTTCTACATCTCTTCTTGAGTCTGCTGTGTTTCTTCTGCCACATGCTCATGTGAAGAAAGGTGTTATCTTGGATTGCTTTGGCAATATCAGCTTGCTGCTTCATTTCTTCATTTCTCTGTTTAATGTGACGGTTTAGCACCTCAAGTTCATAGATCTCTTGTTTGAGTAAGTCTATTTGCTGCTCATGAGGTATGACATTACTTGGGCCAGCAGTGTTCTGCTCCAATGTTTCAAAATAGTTGTACACCTCTTGTTGAATTGGGTCAACAATTGGTGACTTCCTTGGACTATATTCATGCTCAGTTTCAGTTTTAAACTCCGGCTGAAACGGACTGTCCTCCCTTGGAGGAGTAGCTGCCTCACGTTGTGGACTATCCTCAAGGTCTGTTTTTATAGCACCCTTCTCAGGTGTGCTTAGATCAACGAAGAGTGTCCTTGTGGCTTTCCCTTTATTCTGCAATCTACTACTCCTTCTTACAGTGGCAGCACTCTGTGTTTCTTTTTGTGCCTTTTTCCTTGGTTTTCGTACTTTTACTTTCTTGGAGAGGGCAATTTTCTCATGGAGTTTAGCTACCCTTTGTGCTAAGGGCTGGCTATCTCTTTCTTCATCACTAGAATGCTCTGGAGTCTGATCAGTTTCTTGAATTATGGATTTTCCCTTGTCTTGTTTTTGTTTCTTTTTATCTTCTCTTCTCTTTTTGGCAACTTCTTTGGCAAGTTCAGCGAGGGTTTCTGAGATAATCTCTTGAGCACTGTCTTCAGTGGGTTCAATCTCAGGTTCAGGATGATGTACTTCTATTTCCTCTACAGTTTGTCCTTGAACAGTTTCCTCTAAGATATCAGTCTCAGAGATACTTTCTTTTCTCTTCCTTCTGCTTTTCCTAGGTATAGAAGATTCTCCAGGTTCTTCAAAATGATTCCTTACAAGGAATTTCTCCCATGTGTCTTGTTTTTCTTTTAATTGTTCTTCTATCAATAACTTAACAAGACTATGGTGATAGAGGTAAGCTTCTATGTTTCGTGGATTCCGTTGAGCCATGGAACACATTTTCCTAAGGCTTTGGAATAGAAAGTAGGGAAGATTTATATCATGTTCTCCTTGAAATTGCAGCATAATTTTACCATGATAAACGTACAATACTCCAAATCTCCCTTCACACGTGAAAAATTTTTGCACTAACAACAGTAGAATTTTCCATTCTTCTTTAACATGAGAGATAGGAATTCCTTTGGTGAAAACACTTGTATCCATACCTGGGTTTTTAAAAATCCGCTTCCATTGTTGATCCTGGACTGCTCGGTTTTTGAACCAACGTTCACCGGTTTGTGGAAGAGATGTAGCCCTTGCTATGCTTCCTTCACTGACTGCAAATGTTAAATCACCCACCTCTACTTGACTGTCTTTATCCTTGAATGACCTTGCAAAGGCTTTTGTTACTTCTTTGTGGTAGCCCTTAAACTTCTTGATGCACTGTAGCCAATTGGCTTTTTGCAATGCCTCCTCAACCTGAGGGTATGCCTCCAAGAATTTCGAACCTTCTGGTTCAGCCCTTAAAATTTTTCCCATCGACTCCTCAGCTCTGTTTAAAATACGACTTTGATGGTGACTTTACACAGTAATTTCGTGACTTTACACAGTAATTCCTCGGTTCCTGTTCAGACTTTGTGGAACAGAGGATATATGGGTGCATCAACAGCCTCAGACACCGAGAATTCACGGCTTGAATCAGAGTTAAGTGGTGGATAACAGCGTGAACACAGTGAAACGGTGACTAGCAGTCGTAATACAACTGTATCACACGTTTACTGGCTATACAGCAGAGGGAAAAACAGAGTATGGTTTATGGAGGTAATCGTAGTGAGTGAAATGGAATAAGGGAGATGATAGCGAGGAATGGAGTGTTATGAGCGCAGAGGGTTTCGAAATGATGAATGGAATGGCTATATTCTCCGATTTCGGCTGTGGATTGACACATGGCTGCGGGATGAGAACTGAGAGACGTAATACTGTAGGTTACGTCATTAGGGTACGAGACCTTAATGACAGAAACAGCCATATGTGATTTCAAAAATCATGGGTATTATGAGCTGGTAGACGTGGAGGATTCGTGGATTTGTGGTCGCATGGGAAAAGAAAATGGGTAATCATTACGATTAGTGGCCAACAAGACATAACCCAGAAAATTCCGCGTAATGAAATAACTATAGTTTTAAAATTTTAAACATACCTCAGATCCGCATTTGATTTGGCTTCTGATAATTTGCTACTAACCTTTTGTTAACTTTATTGCTAGCACATGATTCTTTCCTCCTTGTCTTTGATGATTTTGAACTGTACATATTTTCTTCAGACAGACTGTGTTTCTTGTGCAGGTGCAGAAGGCTGCAGAAAGGCTAAACGGCTGCAGAATTGTCAAATAGCTGCAGGAACTGTAATGAAGTCTTCCAGCTGCATAAAATACTTTAGTTGCCTAAAAAAACTTTATTAATGAAATGAAATGGAATGAATGAATGAATGAATGAGTGGAAAGCAGTGAGGTGAAGTGAGGATGGTGAGATGGAAGGAAATGGTGAGATGGAATAAATGAAATGAGATGAAAGAGAGAGAGAGATTTTTTTTTGGAAAACATGAGGTGTCAGGTGACCCTGATTTTCACCTCATGTTTTCTGCATGAGACTGCCAATCAGAGATTGGTTTTCAGGCTCATACATCTATTTATTTTTCCTTTTCATTGAAATTGAAAGAAACAGAGATTAGGCTGATGGAGGAGAAGAATTCTTCTCAACCAGCCTCATTTCAGAATCGCCTTGGAATAACTTAACAAACTCCTCTTTTGAGAGTGGCTTGTGGTAGACTTTCAACCTGTGGCCATTCACAATAAAGGGAGTTTGAAGTTCATCAATAGTCTTCACTCTAACTGCTCCATTATTAAAGACTTCATCAATCTCATATGGCCCAAGCCAATGAGTTTGAAATTTTCCTTTGAAGTCCTTAAATTTTGAATCAAACAAGAGTGCCCAATCACCCTTTTGAAACTTATTTTCTTTGATATGTCGATCATGCCATTTGCTTCTTTGGTGCTGAACTAGATCGGTTCTTAGAATTGCATCTTGTCTCATTTCATCTAGTTCGTTTAACTGGTCCATTCTGTGCTTCTGGGCTTCTAATAAGCTCATCCCCAATTGAACTGCTGTCTTGAAGGTCTTGATTTGGAACTCAATGGGGAACAGGACTTCCTTCCCATAAACAAGTTCATAGGGAGAATGTCCTGTGGTGTTCCTCCATGTAGTTCTATAGGCCCATAAGGCTTCAGGAAGCCTTTCTGCCCAATCTCTTCTATGAAGATGAACAGTCTTTGTGATGATGCTTTCAAGAACTTTATTTGTAGATTCTACTTGACCATTCGCTTGCGGATGGTATGGAGTAGATGTTCTATGCTTGATCTTATATTCCTCCATCAGCTTCTCTATCATCCTTGATGTAAATTGGCTTCCCTGATCTGTTACAATTTCTCTTGGGACACCAAAATGAGTGAAAATATCCTTGAAAAGAAATTGAACAACTGAATTTTCAGTAGCAGAAGTTAATGCTATAGCTTCTACCCATTTGGTAACATAATCAGTACAAACCAGTATATATCTATTTTGCTTGGATGGCGGATTAATTGGTCCAACAAAATCTAGAGCCCATTTCTCGAAAGGTTCGATGCATACATGTGGCTGTAGTGGCATTTCATTTGAAAGAGTTGGTCTCCCAATTCTCTGACAACTGTCACACCTTTTAACATATTGCTTTGCATCCTTAAAGAGAGAAGGCCAATAATATCCTGATGAAAGGATTTTATAGGCAGTCCTCTTATCAGAAAAATGTCCGCCACAAGGTTCGTCATGACATGCCTTAAGGATGTCAGGCATCTCATCCTCCCGTACACATCTTCTGATCATCAAATCTGGCCCTGTTCTGAACAATTCATTAGAAATCCAAGAATAATGTGAACTATCCTGAATGATTTTCCTTTTCTCATTAGGAAATAAATGTAAAGGTAACTTTCCAGTAACTAAATAATTAGCAATATCAGCATACCAAGGGGTTTTGGTAGTTACTGCAAACAAATACTCATCTGGAAATTTATCCTCTACAGGAGAGTCCTCATTAGTGTTTTGGATTCTAGACAAGAAGTCAGCTACTGTGTTCTGTTTACCTGGTCGATCTAACACAGTTATGTTGAATTCTTGTAAAAGCAAAAGCCATCTTGTAACTCTACCATTAGTGACTGGTTTGTTCATGAGGTATCTAATGGCAGAGTGATCAGTGTGGACAAAGGTTTCATAGCCGGTTATATAGTGTCTAAACTTGTTTATAGCATGAACAACGGCTAGAAATTCCTTTTCAGTAACAGTATAATTTAACTCAGTAGGAGTCAAATTCTTACTTGTGTAATAAATGGCATAAGGGATCAAATCCTTTTGCCCCAAAACAGCTCCTAAAGCTGTATCTGAAGCATCAGTAGAAATGTGGAAAGGGAGTTTCCAATTTGGACCCCTTAAAATGGGTGCTTCAGATATTCTAGTCTTTAAAGCTTCAAAGGCAGATTGACATTCAGGATCCCACTTAAATTCACAATCTTTAGTAAGTAGTTTGAAAAGAGGGGATGCTATCTTAGTGAAGTTTTCAATAAATCTTCTGTAATAACCAGTAAACCCAAGAAAACTTCTAACATCTCTTTGGCAATTTGGAACAGGTAACTTAGAGATGACTTCTACTTTAGATCTATCAACTTTGATTCCATCTCCTGAGATATGATGTCCTAAAACAATCCCTTCAGTAAACATCATAAAACACTTTTCATGACTTAAAGAAAGATTTGTTTCCTTACATCTTACCAGTACTTTTTCCAAATTTGCCAAAGCTTCTTCAAATGTATTACCATAGACTGTGAAATCGTCCATGTATACCTCTACACAATCATGAATCAGATCTGAGAAGATTCCTAGTACAGCCCTTTGAAATGTAGCGGGTGCATTGCACAATCCAAAAGGGAGTACTCGATAGGAAAAAGATCCCCAAGGACAAGTAAAGGTGGTTTTGTCTTGATCTTCAGGTGCTACCTGAATCTGATTGTAACCACTAAAACCATCCAAGAATGAGAAATAATTTTTACCTGCTAAAGTGTCTAATACCTGATCAATAAAAGGTAGAGGAAAATGATCCTTTAAGGTTGCCTTGTTCAATTCTCGATAGTCAATGCAAACTCTCCATTTACCATTCTTTTTGGGCACTATAACCATGGGAGAAACCCATTGGCTATCTGAAATGGGGTAAATGAAGTTTACCTTGAGCAATTTCTGAAGTTCTTCTTTCACAATTTCCCTAAGATTTGGATTCATCCGTCTTTGTGGCTGCCTAATGGGTCTGTTGTTTTCTTCAATATAAATATGATGAATACAAGTCTTAGGGTCGATTCCTTTCATGTCAGTATATTCCCATGCAAAGGCAGTGGAATGTTTTTGCAACAGTTTAGTTAATTCTTCTTGTTGTAGTCTTTCCAAGTTCTTGTTAATGTTTAATGTTTTTCCTGGAAAGATTTCAACTGTAGAACTACCAAACTCTTCCATTGAGAAGAGAGACATCTGTCTAGAGGAGAGATATTCAATATCTGCATCTAACTGAAACTGTGAAGAGTCATATTCTAAAGGTACCTCAAAATTTTCTAATGTATTTAGAATTTGACTGTCCTCACTGATCTCAGAGATGGTTAGAACAGGTTGAAGAGTATCCTCATCATCAATCCACTCATCTTCTCCTATTTCTGTTATTGCCTTTGCGGGAGGATACAAGTTGAATTTCTTGGTAGAATTACCATCTGATATATACATGTCTCCCGACCTACAACTTATGAAAGCATCAGCTGTGGCCAGCCAAGGTCTTCCTAGAATAAGAGGATGTCCTCCTAGATTGTTCTTGGGAGTTAAAATCATAAAATCAACTGGATATTCCCAAGAGTCTAGTGAGACTGGAATGTCTTCCAATACACCATCAGGTTTAATGATTGATCTATCTGCAAGTTGCAACAAAGTAGGTGTAAAGAGAAGGTTAGGAAGTTTTAACTGATCCATGGTCTATCTACTCATAATGTTGATAGCGGCTCCTAAGTCAATCAAGGTATTTGGGATTTCAACCCCATTAATATGAGTTTTAACAATAGGGCTACCGGGATCTACATATTTTTGCATGGTAATTTTACCCATCATAATGTCTGCAATTTTTCCAACTAGATGTATCCTTTTGGTATCTCTGGTTCTTTTTATTGTTTTTTTCAAACTCATCTCCTTTATTGTCTTTGCTAGAATGGGAATCTCCTTAATGGCTGTTAACAAGGGAATCTTGATACAGACATTTTTCAATTCATCTAGAAAGCTATAGTCAGGCAACCAAATCTGCTTCTCCACTCCTTTATCAATTTGCAATCTTTCAGGAAAAGGAGGAATAGCTGAAGATGTGGGTTGCTCTACTAAGGGAGTTGATTCTTTTTCTTTTTCTTTAATGCTTGGGTTTTGAAGGGATACTTCAGAACCCTTATTGGCTTTGAGAGATTCTTCCTCAGAAATGCTTGGTTGTTGAGCACTTGTAGAAGGTTGGTCTAGGATTCTACCTGATCTGAGTTGGACCTCATTGAGAGGAACAACCATATAGGTAGGGAATGGTTGACCTTCCATGAGTGGTTGACCTTCCATCACATAAGCACTTTGAGGATTCCTATTATTGGGGTTTGGTTGAGGTTGAGAGGGAAGTTGATTTGGCCTCTATTGAGATTGTAACAAGAGTTGAGAATTTTGATTTTGTGGAGGAGGTTGTTGTTGTTGAGGGAATGGTAATGACAATTGTTGACCTTGATTTGGAAGTTGGGGAGCTTGCTGATTTTGAAAGGATTGAGGATATTGATAGAATTGGGCAAATCTCCCATAAGGATTTTGCATTTGCATGCTTTGCAACCATGCTTGGAAAGGATTTTGTGGTTGTGACCAAGGTTGTTGCCAAGGATTCCAATTTGGTGGGGGTTGGAAATTCATAGAGTTATTAAACCCTTGATTTTGCTGCCCCTGCCAAGGTCTTCTTGCAACAAAACAAAGGGATTCAAGCGTACTTGGATCTTCTTGAAAGACTGCTTTGAGGCCAGGGATTGAAGGACATTCCTTGGTCTCATGGGTTTTTGAGCAAATTACACAGGTTTCCACAACTTGTGCTTCCAAGGGACATTCCCTTAAAGCATGCTTCTTTCTACACTTCGGGCAAAAGATAGTCATAGCCTCGGCTTCTGCTTTTTGTTTATTTTGAATCTTAAGGGTATCAATTTGTTCACTAAAACTCCCTAAGATGTCAGTTTTAAATTCATCTAGCATATTACCGATTTCAGCCCTACTCACTGATCCTGTTGCAGATTTATTTGCCCTAAGGAGAGAAGGATCTCTAGGCCCTTTTTGAGTTTTTGATTTGCCCCTTGAGAGATGGATATAAAGTTCTGCTATATCATTGAGAGAAAGTTGAGAAATATCCCCCTTTCCCATCATGTTTAAGATATCTATCCATTCATCCCTAATGGCTTTTAATAAGAGGGCTTTTAAGGTCTCTTCATCCAAGGTACTCATTTTTGCTCTTTTTAAATTATATTGAAATCTCTCAAGTAAATCTTCTAAGCTCTCATCTTCTTTTTGCACCATTTTAAAAACCTCATCCTTATAATTAGTAGGCATACAATAGTCTAAATACCTATCCAAAAAGGTTTGTTTCATTTCATCCCAGGTCCTAATGGATTGAGTAAGTAACCCCATGAACCATTTCAAAGCTTGATCTTTTAATGTTGATGGGAACAGTTGAGTTTCTGAGTATCATCCAGATAGTCATAGGTTCGACACACAACTTCAAATTCAAACAAGAATGTTTCAGGGTCCTCAGTTCTTAATCCATGAAAATTTGGGAGGACGGATGGTGATATGTTTTTCATGGTGGCTCGGGAGTCCTCATCAACAATGGGAAACCCAAATGAATTATCCCCGTCTCTATTTCCTCCAATGGGACCTCTACCTCCTCCATTGTTATTGTTATTTCCTCCTCCTCCTCTACCTCTACCTCTACCACCTCCTTCTTCCTCTGCCATGATGATTCTCCTAGGGATTTCAAAATCTTCTGGTTCTTCTACAAAGGGTGAATGAGAAGAGATTTCTCCTTCCTCCTCAGGTGAGTCTATTTCCTCAATTACAATTGGTTTTCTTGTAGGAGAAAGAGAAGAGTCTCTTCCTAGTTCAAACTCAATAGAAGGTATAGGAGAGTCAACTCTTGGCTCTTGAATTTCAGGACTAGGAGTTTCGGTTGGAGATAAGGGAGGTGTCTCTTGTCTATCTCTTGAAGCAGATGGACTTATAAAAATTGAACTTCGAGCTCTAGCTAAAAACCTTCCCCTAGAATCTCTAGCTCTATGCATGTCATTTTTTTTATTTTATCTTCAAGTCAAGTTAAATAGTTCTTTTTCTGATCTTCCAGTTCACTCTAGGTGCAAGAAGAGAGCATACTCAAGAAACTATTAAATCAATAACTTTCTCCTTTCTGATCCTCCAGATCACTTCAAAGTGCAAGAGGAGAGCATACTTAGATAGGCTATTAACTTCTTTCCTTGAAACTTTATATTTTTTTTCTAAGAATATGGCTACTTAATTTCACTTCCCCGGCAACGGCGCCAAAATGTTTAGTCAATTTAGTGTTATCTAAATTGCTAGTATTTATTGTCAACCCGGGGCTCGTAAGCTGATGAAGCGAAGGTGTACTATATGTACTTAAGTAACCTCTTAGAGTTTTTCTTATCGTTGGGGGTGTTGTTGCGGTTAATTATGTTCCTAAGATGAAGTGATAATTTATAAACAAGTGAGTGATGGTGTGTGTAGAGTGAATCCTAAATGAGTGAAAGTGTGTGTTTAGTGATCTCTAACTACTTGCTTGAAAGGAAATGCTTGAAAGGAATAAGTGAACTGAAATGACTTGAAATAAAATTTAAAGCAAATGACCACTTCCAATGGCACTAGACACCGTTCAAGCTGCTGCTAATAAAAGAAAAGAAAGTCACTTTTAAAACCCAAAAATAAAGATTATCTCTCTCTAACTCGATGCTTCAAAGCACATGTACTGTGTAAAGCACGGATAGAAAGTAGCTTAAGTTGAATTAGAAAAGTGAGAAAAATCTGCTTGAAAGACTAATGATGATGGTTTGCTCTTTCTAATTCTCTACTTCAGCCATATGTACTATGCAAAGTATGATTAGAAAGTAGTGAAAGAATAGTCCAAGAAGCACTTAAAATCAAAACTCTACTTTAAAGACTAGTGGTAATATTTTGCTCTTTCTAACTCTCTACTTCAGCCATATGTACTATGCAAAGTATGGTTAGAAATTAGTGAAAGAATAGTCCAAAAAGCACTCAAAACTGACTGCAGGTTAGTGATATTCTGATCTTAAAAGATAACAGTTTATGATGAAGATCATTCATGTGTTAGCAACTCTTTGAGAAATAAGATTAAAAATCAGCTATAAAAACAAAAGCAGCACTTGAATTTGTCAACTTCAAATACCATTAGTTTGTAAAGCAAACACACACACATAAAAATAAATCCCGGACTAAAAGAAACCTGCAAAGAAATAACACTGATCATCTTGAAAGAAAGGAAAACAAGTAAATGAAACTATACATGCTTAAGGAAATGAATAAGAAAATAAAGAAATACTGCACATAAAATACTTTACAGAGGCTGAGATGAGTAGGGGCCCTCTATTCATTCAGCCACAAGAAAACTCAAAGATCTGGAAACTTCAAAACAGTGCTATGTCTATTCCTCCATTTGCAAAAAGTGTACAAAACAGAGTGCTAGGATAGCACTAAAAAAACAGAGTTCACAACGCTCTTAAATTTAACACAAGTTCAGAAATTACAACTAATAAAAGTCTGATGAGCGTACGCAGACGCAGCTATTTATAGAGGTTTCTAAGATAGCCTACTCGTACAGCTAATTAACTGAAAAACAACAAACAGTCATGCGTATTTATGGTCCCTTGACACATCATACGACTGCGTGGATGAGTTTAATGCTTCTGTCGTCATGGGTAATGAATCCCATGTTGGATCATGTCCCCTGCCACCTGTAGAACGTGGACAAGTCACCGTTTAAGATGACGTGACCAAGCAGCTCACAATCACCGTTAAACAGCCTTGAGTTGACCGTAACTTGACCAGCTTTGACCATGGGTAAAGATGACGTGGATGGCTGGAAAAATGGGACAGGAACCTCGAGCACGTTGATACCTAAGTGCCCATGTGGCTCATCTAGCAAACCGACACGTGGAACATTGCGTTTAACAAAAAGGCTGCAGGATCTTCAGATAGCTGCAAGATCGTCAGATAGCTGCGGGATTCCTGCAAGTAAGTCAAAATCTAAACAAATAGTCATTCATTAGCAAAACTTGCTTGATCATGCTTAATGACACCTAATGTAATGATCTGGGTGGTTTTATGGTGAAAATGAGGCAAAAGTGAAGGAAAGATAAGGAAAAACTGAGGAAAATGGTAGACAAGTAGGTGTAGAATAGAGGCTCTACAATTTGGGAGTATGTAAACCAAGGAATCCTTGTACTATATAATTTTAGGATCCTATGATATAGTAATATGAATGGATTGGCTGGAACAACATAAGGTAATTTTATTCTACAAGGAAAAGATACTACATTTCACAAATGATGACGGGTAAAGAAAGTCCTTGAGGGGAAAGAACCGAGGGGCATCCCTAAGGTTCATTTCCTTAATGAAATTGATGGAATATAGATGAAGGGGATGTCAAATGTTCATGGTGGAAATTCTAAATGATAAAGGAAACTATAAAAGTATTGATAAGCATCCAATTCTTGTTGAATTTAAGGATGCATTTCTTGAAGAATTGTTTGGGATACCACCAAAAATGGAAATTAATTTCACCATTGACCTTAAACCAAGTACACATCCAATTGCAAAGGCACCATATTGCATGTCAACTCTAGCATTAAAGGAGTTGCATATCCAATTAAAGGAATTATTGGACTTGGGTTTCATATGACCCGAAATATCCCCATGTGGAGCCCTTGTAATGCTTATTAATAAAAAGGATGCGTCTTGGTGATTGTGTATTCAATACTGCCAATTGAACAAAGCAACAATAAAAAACCAATATTCTCTACCAAGAATATATGACTTGTTCGACTAGATGAGGTGAGCAACTATCTTTTTAAAGATAGATATGAGATCAAGATATCATCGGTTGAGAATAAAGGAAGAATATATCCCAAAGAAAACCTTTAAAACAAGTTTTGGGCATTATGAATTTGTAGTATTATCCTTTGGTTTGAAAAATTCCCTAGGAGTTTTCATGAGTTTGATGAACGAAATATTTTGGGAATACCTATACAAGTTTGTACATGTCTTTATCAATGATATTTTGATATACTCAAGGACCCCAGAGGAGAATGAAGAACACTTGAGCCTAGTTTTATAGTGTCTTAGAGAGAACAAACTTTATGGGAAGTAGTCAAAGTGTTCCTTTTACCAATCCAAGATCCACTATTTTGGGCACATTATCTTTGGGGAGGGTATTGTGGTAGATATGAAAAAGATCAAGATCATCATCAAATGGCCGACACCAACCAATGTTCATGAAACATGTAGTTTAATGGGCATGGCCGGGTATTCTCATATATTTGTCAAAGGGTTTTCAAAAATAGCAAACCCCATTACTGGACTCCAAAAAAAAGAAGTTTGTTTGGATTGGAAAATGCGAAGAGGTGTCCCAAAGGTTAAAATTATTACTAACAACAATTTCAATTCTAAAAGTAACAAATATGGAGAAAGAATTTTTGGTTTGAATTAATGCCTCCAAGGAAGGATTGGGATGCGTATTGATGCAAGAAGGAAGAATAATAATGTATGCGTTAAGGAAACTTAGAACCTAGGAGGAGAAATATTCCACACAAGATCTTGAAATTACAGCTATTATTTATTCCCTAAAGATTCAAAGACACTACCTACTAGGAAGGAAGTTTTAACTAAGGACTGATCATTGTGAGATACAACACATATCCACCCAAGGCCATTTAAATTCCAAACAAAAAAAGTGGTCAAAATTAATAAGTGAATATGATTTTGATATTACTTACATAAAGGGAAAAATAAACATGGTGGTAGATGCTTTAAGTGTTGGACAATTGGTGGTGGTTGTGTTAGTATTGACATTGATGCCAACCAGACTGGCATGAATGCGTGTCACAGTATATGCATGGATCAGGAGGAATCCATTGGTAGCTACAAGACTTATGTAGATAATCATCAGAGTAGCAAGTTTACTGGAAAATCCATAAAATTGTGACTATTGTGTTGTTCCGAAGGAATCCCATGGTTGTTGGAATGATTTGTAGAAAATCATCATAATAGCAGGCTTACTGAAGAAGCCATAAAATGATGACTATGGTGGTTGGGAGTTCAACATTCCAAGCACAAGAAGAAGAGTCAAGGATCAAAGCGTAGCATAGATTTTGCAGCCATCTCAGAGGTAGAATATCAACTTGAAGCTCACATTGGACCTTCTCCACTATAAACTGCTCTTGAAGAGATTTCCAACGGTATGTGGAAGTCTAAAAATGGACTCCGAGCTTGAAATATATCGGCTGCCAAAGTCCGGGGATATGAATTTTTAAATAGGATGAAATATCAAAAATCAGAACCCATTGGGACTCGATATCGAAACCCCGGAGACCAACATATCGGATATCGGGATATCAGAACAGACAACATATCAGATATTTGGATATCGAAACAAGTAGCATATTGAATATCATAATATCGAAATAGGCATCATATCATATATCATAATATCAAAGGTTGGAGCCTATTGAAATATTAGAACTTCTTAACATATGTATTTTAAGAAGTTACGATATCCAGTGCTGCCGATATTGTTAAAAATATGAGGGATGATTGGCAGAGTTAACAAAGGATTGTGTGCAAAACCAAAGGTTAATTGAGACTCCTTCTCTCTCCTTTGGTAGGACACATGGTAGCATGATATTGGCTCTGAGAAGCTGCAGTGGCAACTAACGTCAACAAGACATGGCAGTACGACAAGACACATGGTAGGAAAATTCAACATTATTGGGTGGCATAGTGGGAAAAATACAGGTGACACGTGTCACCACTAAGAAGTCGCCATGTGGAGTAATGACATCATCTCGGAGGTCGTCATATTGGAGGATGAGAACCTCATAACTCCTATGCAAATGGTTTTTGGAAAAGTTACGATGGAAGGGGATTTTGATGTTGTGTTGGCACTTGGTCATGAGAGTTCAGAGAACCAAGGGCGCAGAGCAGTTAACAAAGGAATATTGGCCCTTGGTAGGAGCCAAAAGGCCTTAGCACCTAAGTGCTAAGCCATTGGTCATAGCTCTTGGTCCCTTGAGAAGGAAACACACATGGAGATAATTGCAAAAGGAGCCAAGGATATCAAACAACAAAATATCGTAAGATTTCAACTATGTAAGTTACGATATTGGGGGGCTCCGATATATTACTAAGCCATCAGTCACAGGTCCAGTCCTATGAGAAAACACTTACTAAAGGAGCTAAAGGAAAAGGGGGCCAAGGATGTCAGATAAGTGTAGTATCGTAACATTGGGCCAGTTTAAGTTACGATATTGCGTGTTCCTATGAAGCAGTACAACGAGTTAAAGGATGCATGGGTTGAAAACTTTAGAATTGAATGCAATATCAGGGGAGTTGATCGTTGAAATGTGCTAAACCTGGAAAAGGCTCATTAACAAGGAATCGAGGACATCATATTATAGAGATGATTATGTGGATTGAAGAAAGCAATTGACTGCTTCGTGTGCATGACTGGGAGAAATAAATGAAGTCAGAGTAGCCATCCTTGAGGACTGTCAAGCTCTATTGAGTAATAACTAAGAATGGGACTCACAGAGGAGTGTGCAGGTCATCAGAGAATTATTTCCTTAACAATGATATTTACGCAGTTTTTCAATAAGAAGCTCCATGACCCATCTTTGATTCAATACTGTGACAGGAAACTACCAGGAGATGCAACAATGGTAGAGGGAGCCATGTCAAAGTACATTTGAGCAGTTAGAGTACAAACAATAGAGATAGCCTTATGCAGAGTGCATCTGAGAAAAAACACCATTGTTTACAATTAAGAGAGTGGGAGTTGAGCAAATTGCTAAAGTGTTGTGGTGTGAGAGGTGTGTGTAGAGAAAAAGAGGTTTAAGCACCGAGGAGCACATTGAGTGATTGATCAACAAGTGCAACGGGTGTGCTATGTGGAGAACAATAAGGGTAGTGCTGAAGAGAAGGGAGCAGCGAGCCCTTGATGAAGGAGGTAGAGTGTTGAGGAGATGTTGTTGTGAAAACAACGTAAAGAACAACTACATGAGAACACAGAAGGCAGAGTGCAAAATTTGAATCTACAACCAACCATTTGGTATTTTACTTGTAATTTGTATGCCTCTGTTTATAGTTTGAAAATTACATGAAATGGTAGAACAGTGGCTAGAGCAGGTTGGTGTCTGCACTCAGAAGAGGTTGGTGCCTCTTGGAAAGTTGGTGCTTTCTAACCAAAGGGGGTCGATGCCTCTTGTGAGTGGGTGCTCACAAACAAATATATGTAATTAAGTGGGTGATTAATTTACATCATAAACAAACAACAAATTTGGTGGTTTTTTCCCTCTGGGTTTCCATGTGAAAAACACTGTGTCAAATGTGTGTGCTACTCATGTGATTGTTGTATGAACATGTATGTTTGAAATTGTTGTTCACTTCTTTTGTGAATGAATTATCTCACGAGTAAAATAATATAAGAAGAGTTTGTAAGCATAATAAAAAAAGAAAAAATAATCTCATAATCAATGATTCACCCCCCCAACAATTCCTTATTTCAACAATTGGTATCAGAGAAAGGTTCCTTTAGCGAAAATCTAATCACTGGAAGGTAGATCTATAAGGAGTTATGTCTAGGAAAGAGATTCAAGAGGTTTACTCGAGTATAATACCAGTCTTTGATGGGACAAACTATGCCTTTTGTAAAGTAAGAATGGAAGCGTATCTCATGTCCCTGGGAGTAGATATTTGGACTTAAGTGCTAGTAGACTACAATGTCCTTGATATTCCTCCCACTAATGCAAATGGTAAAAAATTGTATCGAAAGAATGCTAAAGCCAAGAATTCCATTCTCTTTTGTTTTATTCAATCAAAACTTGTAAAATTTATGCACAGTAAGTCTACTAAGGAAGTATGGGTAAAGCTCAATCAGAATCACGAAGGAGATGACAAAGTCAAGTAGGCGAAACTTCAAACATTCATAATGAGGTTTGAGAGCTTAAGAATGAGTAAAAATGAAAGAAGAGTAGGATACTTCCTCAGAGTTGATGAAGTAACTAATATGATTAGAGGACTTGGTGAACAGGTCAAGGAAGATATGATTGCTCAGAAAATATTAAGATCTCTTCCCATGAGATTTAATCCCAAAGTCTCAACTATTGAAGGAATGACTAATTTAAAGGATCTCAAGATGGACCAACTACATGGTCCTCTCACAGCCTATGAGATGAGAGTAGGAATAGAAAAGTCTGAACCTAAGGAAGCAACATTAAAAGTATCCAAAAAGGCCAAGGAGCACAAAGATCATCAAGACTGCTCCAACTGTGAATCTGATCAGGAGCTAGCTCAACTAGCCAGAAAAATGAAGCATGGCTTAGGAAAATATAAAGGGAAGTTTCCCTTTAAGTGTTTTGACTGTGGAAGAATTGGACATTTCTCGTCCAAATTCCCTTATAAAGAAAAGGTTGAAAAGGAAGAGGACCATAAATTTGGAAGCAAGTTTCAAAAACATCAAAAGAAAAATCCCTATAAGAAAAAGGGGTTCTACTCCAAAGAGGATAGCTCAACATCAGAATCAAATAGTGAAAACTCATCAGAGAATGACTCAGATAAGTATCTACTTATGGATTTTGAAACAGACTCCAAGAAACAAGGTATTATGGACTCTGAAGAGGAAGAAGAAGAAGAAGGAATAATGGACCTTGAAGGGGAACTCATCAGTGCCCTTGATGAGCTAAAGAAAGTGAGAAAGAAGAACAAGAAATTGAAGGAATAGTTACAACGTGCAGAGGAAGGTATGTATAACTCTGACAATGAGGAGTTTTCCTATTAAAAAGAAAAGCTTGAGGAATCTATCAAGAGAAAATATAGTTTAGTCCTTTTACTAGAAGAAAAATAAAAAACTTGTGAGAGATTAGAAGAGGAGAACAAGCATTTAAAACAAGAGTTGCTCAAGTTAAAAAGGGAAACGATCTCACAAACATACAAAGATGATATCATGTCTTTGAAAGTTAAAATGGAAGAAGCTAAACGAAAGGAATATGTTCTTCAAGATTTGATCCAAGAATGGGAAGAGAACTGTCAGAGCCTTGAAGCTGAGGTTGTTTCTCTAAGAAATGATCTTGAGGGAATAAATACTGAGAAGGGGTTAAATAAAAAAAATTGTAAAAGGAACAAGGAAACTAGATCAGATTCTAATTAGCCAAAGGCCCTCAAGAATCAAAATAGACCTAAGATACTCACAGATATAGGAATCCTTTATGAAAAATACCAAATTTAGGTCTGCAGGATTTGAAGAACCACAGAGATATGAGAATAACATTCAAGAAAGAATCAATGAAGATAAAAGAGAAGCAGGGAAAAGATGAGATCATCAATGGAAGACAAATCAATCAGCCAGAAAACTAAGGTACTTTCATACACAATCCCATAAGACTTCCAACAATAGGCATGCCTATTTATTTTATGGTCATTGTTACAAATGTCATATCTTTGGTCATAAAGTTGTTGATTGTAAAAGGATCAAAGTTGAAAGAAATGAAAATCCTAGATATAAAAAATATCAGAGTTATAGATCTCAAAACTCTTGTCTTAGAGATCAAAATGTCTTCTCTCCTTTGTTAAGTGAAGTAGAATTCTTCAAATGTAATAATTTTGGGCACAAGGCAAGTGAGTGCAGAAGCAGGTTTGATTACCAATCTAAGTTCCAAAATTTTAGACATTCAATTATCCAAAATTATAGGGAGAGTTGGAAATTAAAGAATAAAAGTAGCATGCAGTGTGGACTCGCCTTATCAGCTCGTAATCAAGAAAACAAATGGTATGTGGATAGTGGTTGTTCCAAACATATGAATGGGGACAAAAACAAATTTCTATTGCTAAAATAAAAGGATAGAGGAAACAATGTCACTTTGGAAACAATTCTCCAACAAGAATCAAGGGTAAAGACTTAGCCAGTCTTGATAGAAAAACATAAGCACATAATGTGTTGTATGTAGAAGGTCTCAAGAAAAATCTGCTTAGTGTTATCCAAATGTGTGATAAATGCTACGATGTGACTTTTCGATCTAAAGAATGTGAGATTCACAACATGAAGAATGGAAAACTGTTGGGAAAAGCAATCAGAACTCACAATAATGTATATGTGTTTGATGGTTCCAGGGTTAGCTGCTATTTAAGCAAAACAAGTGAAGCACGACTGTGGCACAAGAGGCTTGGGCATATGAATTTTGATAGTTTGATAAAAGTTAGCAAGATGGGATCCGTAAGAGGATTACTGTTGAAATATGACAACAAGAATATTCCAATTTAATTTGTCCTTGAATTAAATTGTGAATTAAAATCGAATTTAGTCTTAACAACTACTTGGAAATAATTAATTAGTTGGAGAAATTCAAGTTAGAAGTCTTTCTGAAGTCATGCAAGAGTTATCCCTTAAATTAAGGAGATAAGATTTAGTTATATTTGAGTTGTAATTTGTTAACTCAGTTTACTGAGTTAAGTCTAGTTGAATTAGTTCCAAACTGTTTGAGTAACTAATAGTGAGTTAATAGTCAGTTGATGCATTAATGCACTCAACTAGTGCTACTCCAGTTAACTGAAGATTCCCTCATCAGAAACTCATGCATGTCTATTCTGAGTAAGACCCAATTGAGATTAATTTTCAAGAACAGTGTATTATCAGTTGCATGTGTTTTTCTCATGGAGAAAACTCATGCATGCAATCAAGGATTCATCCTTGAGGATTGTGTAGTTTTGATGGCTTGGTTTTTCCACTTGGTAATAGGAAAATCATCCACAAGGAACAATGCAAGGAAATAGGAGCTTGGAGGGCAGAGAGGAAGGATGGAGAGAATCCAAGATTGCCTGTGAGCATCTGTGAGGATTGTACTGAGAGCTAGCTAGCTGTGAGAGCTAAGGCTTTGTATAATTGCTATGTATTTCCACCATGTATGATAATACAATAGTGTGGGGTTTTTATCTAAGACTTTCCCCAAAGTATTTTCATGTGTATTGTGCCATTGATTCTTCTTCTTCTGGTTATATTGTTCAGCTCGATATTTAAGCTTCCGTAATTTGATAGTAGAAGAAGGTTATAGTATTGTGATTTGATTTATATTGCATTATCGGTTTAACCTAACATAGATTTTCTACATGGTATCAGAGTTGTGAACAATATACTGAGAAGAGAATTCGAAGTTTGAAGTTCGAGGTTACAGGTGCAAATCGAATTCATATCATACTTCAAGGTTGGCCAATGGCGTTCTATGGCTTGAGACTTGAGTATGCCTTGGAAGGTAGCTCGAATTACATAGCATGGAAAGATAGAATGGAGGCTATATTAGAAGACAATGGCTTGAAGGAATTCATTGATCAAGAAATCCCAAAGCCAACTTCAACTAATGCACAAGAGTTGGCTGAGTGGAAGAAGTGTGTGGCGAAGGCGAGACGGATCATCCTTGAGGGATTTCGAGACCATATTGTCTCAAGTCTCCGTGGGAAGGATACTCCATTTTCAATGTGGAAGACATTGAAGGACCTCTACCAGAACAATAGCGACCAGAGGAAATTGGCACTCAAGGATAAGCTTCGAAGAATCAAGATGGAAAAGGGCGATACTATTTCCACATATCTAAACAAGCTCACCACCTGCAGAGATAAGCTTGGCAGTGTGGGAATAACTACTGCTGATGATGATATGGTGAGCCTCACTCTCCTTGGCCTTCCAAAGATTTGGAATAGCTACCAGGACTATGTGAATGGAAGGGAGAAACTGCCGGATTGGGAATGACTGTTGTCGGATATTATGCAGGAAGAGATAAGGAGGAGCACATGAGATGGTTCTTCATCCAAGAATGATGATGAAGAAAATCTAACCTTAGCAAGTAAGGCAAGGAAAGGGAAGGGGAAGGCTTCCCATTTCAAATTGAATTCTTCTCATGGAGGGAAGAAGAGTGACATGCCTAAAGTAAGATGCTTTAATTGTCACAAGATGGGACATTGTGAGACTAATTTCCCATCGAAGAAGTCCAAGAAGGGATCCTTGGAAGGATCAGAAGGTGAGGCATTAGCCTCTCATTTCGAAATAGACTTTACCCTCATTGCATGCATGGTGTCATTAATGATGGGTGGTGTCTGGTATCTTGATATTGGAGCCTCATTCCACATGATCGGTGATAAAAATTTATTCAGTTCCTTGGAGGAGAAAGACCTCAAGATGTGCATAGAGATGGGTGATGACAGAAGGTATAGTGTTTTAGGAGTGGGCACGGTTGCTTTTCATAGGGAGCATGGAGCTCCTCTCACTTTGACAGATGTGATGTATGTGCTTGGACTGAAGAAGAACTTGATATCGTTCGCGATGTTGGAGGACAAAGGCTACGATGTTGTCTTCAGTAAAGGAAAGGTGTCCCTAAGACACATAGCCACGGGTCAGACCAAGAGGATAGGGATTTGTGTGAAGAATCTCTATAAAATAGAGGTAGATGATTGTGCAACATTGAGTAAGAAAGTAGAATTGGTGCACAACCAAGACATTGGCGAGTTGTGGCACAGGCGGTTGGGTCATTTGCATCATGGGGCTTTGAAGATAATGTAGCAGATATCTACAAGACTTCCCAAAGGTAAACTTGAGCAAGTTGACACATGGAAAGGTTGTACCTTGGGAAAGTACACCAACTCTTCCTTTCATGATCGAGACAGTCAAGTAGAGGCTATCTTAGAGCAAGTTCATACTGATTTTTGTGGACCACTCTTGAAGGCATCCACAGTGAAGCACAGGTATTATGTGATTTTCATTGATGACTATTCTCGTAAATGCTAGATTTATTTCATGTAGAAGAAGGACCAAACTTTCACAAAGTTTTGTGAGTTCAAAGCCTTGGTCGAGAAAGAGTCAGGGAAGAAGATCAAGGCCTTGAGAAGCAACAACGGTGGAGAATATGTCTCTCAAGAGTTTAAGGACTTCTGTGCAACGGAAGGAATTAAACGAGAGTTGACGAAACCTCATAACCCATAGTAGAAAGGGGTGGCCGAGAGGAAGAACATAAGTATTGTAGGGGAAGCATAGGAAATGTTGCATGACGAAGGTCTACCACATCACTTGTGGGATGAGGCATGCAACACAGCAGTCTATCTGCAGAATAGAAGCCCGCATCGCATACTTGGGATGAAGACACCAGAGGAAGCTTTCTCCGTAAGAGACTAGATGTGGGTCACTTCAGGATCTTTGGCTCATTGGTATATTTCCATGTGACAAAGGATGCACGGAAGAAGCTTGAGCCAAAAACAGAGTGGGGGATATCTGCGGGGTACAATGATACACCTCACTACTATCGGGTGTACTTGCCTACTAGTTGGAGGATAGTGGTTCACAGAGATCTCAAGTTTGATGAGTAGAATGCCATGTGAGTTTCCCTTAAGAGGGAGCTCCAACTACAGGCTGTGGAGGAACTGTTGGTTCCTAAGGAGGAGGAGCCTCAGACTGATGCAGAGCAGCCACATGCAGAGGTTCCAAGAGTGGAGACATCCACTCAAGCAGAGTGTTCCAGAGATGGACAGAAGTGCACAAGAGGAGCTGACTTATTGTTGGAGGATGTGAGAGCGAATGTGGGAGCACCATCTTCTCAGCGCAAACATAGGAGGTCACCTGAGAGGTACACTGGATACATGGCCCTTGCTAGGGAATGTGTTGAGACTGAGCCATCTTTCTTTGAGGAAGCAGTGCAGCAACCAATTTGGGTTGATGTTATGGTGGAGGAGTATGACTCCATAGTTTGTAACAGTGTTTGGGACGTGGTTCTGAGACTGGAGAACAAGTCATTTGTGAGTTCCTATTGGCTTTACAAGGTAAATCAAGCTATTGATGGTAGTGTGGAGAAGCATAAGGCAAGATTTTTTGCCCGTGGCTTTTCACAGGTCGAGGGGATTGACTATGATGAGACTTTTGCTCTTGTCACAAGGTACTCATCTATCAGATCTATGTTAGCACTATCAGCACAGATGGGTTGGAAGATCCATCAGATGGATGTGAAGATTGCATTCCTCAATGGCCAGATTAAGGAAGAGGTGTACATAGAGCAGCCGGAAGGTTTTGAGACCTTCGATCGTGAGTCGCATGTGTGCCAACTCAAGAGAGCGTTGTATGGGCTGAAGCAAGCACCTCGTGCTTGGTACACCAGGATAGACAACTACTTCACAGGGTTGGGCTTCACAAAGAGTGAAACGAATGTGAATCTGTACCACATCGTGGTGAAAGGTAAGTTTTTGATAATCGTACTTTATGTTGATGATCTCATATTGACTAGTGATGATCAGTTGATCATGTCTTGTAAGAGAATTGGAGATGAAAGACATGGGTCTCATGCATTACTTCCTTGGAATGGAAGTATGGCAGAAGGATGGGAAGTTGTTTGTGTCTCAGGGCAAGTATACCAACGAGATACTCAAGATATTCCACATGGAGAAGTGCAAGCTCATGCAGATCCTATAGCAGGTAATTGGAGGAAGGAGGTTGCTACTTCAAGAGAAGTGGTAGATGCTACTGTGTACATGCAGCTTGTGGGTCCACTGATGTACTTAATGAACACACGACCATATTTTTGCTATGCGGTGAACCAGCTGAGTCAAGCGATGGTTCAACCTACCAAATTTTTTTGGAAGGCAGCAATGCATGTATTGAAATACCTCGGAGGCACTTCTCAGTATGGATTATGGTACAGACGGATAGAGGGAGTGAAGCTATAGGGCTTCACTGATGCAGATTGAGCAAGGCGTCCATCAGATCGAAAGAGCACATCAAGAGAGATTTTCAACCTTGGGTCAGGATAGTTTCTTGGTACAGCAGGAAACGGAGGTCGGTTTCACTCAACTCGGTAGAGGCAGAATACATGCCTGCAAGTCAGGCAACATGTGAGGCCATCTGGATGCGGAAAATCCTAGTTGGTTTATTTGATCAGAAGATGGATCCAACTGTGATATATTGTGATAATCAGAGTTGTATCAAAGTCTCTGAGAATCCAGTATTTCATGATAGGTCCAAGCACATCGACATCCGGTATCATCATCTCAGAGACTGTGTAGTGAGGAGGATCATGTTGCTACATTATATTTCGACAGAGGAGCAAGATGCTGACATTTTGACAAAGGCATTGTCAAAGTATAATTCAAGTTCCATAGAGATAGGATTGGGGTGGCAGATAATCCCTTTCTTGTTGAGAGGGAGTGTTGAAATATGACAACAAGAATATTCCAATTTAATTTGTCCTTGAATTAAATTGTGAATTAAAATCGAATTTAGTCTTAACATCTACTTGGAAATAATTAATTAATTTATTTTAAATTAATTAGTTGGAGAAATTCAAGTTAGAAGTCTTTTTGAAGTCATGCAAGAGTTATCCCTTAAATTAAGGTGATAAGATTGAGTTATATTTGAGTTGTAATTAGTGAACTCAGTTTACTGAGTTAAGTCCAGTTGAATCAGTTCCAAACTGTTTGAGGAACTAATAGTGAGTTAATAGTGAGTTGATGCATTAATGAACTCAACTAGTGCTACTCCAGTTAACTGAAGATTCCCTCATCAGAAACTCATGCATGTCTATTCTAAGAAATACCCAGTTGAGATTAATGTTCAAGGAGAATGTACTATCAGTTGCATGTGTTTTTCTCATGGAGAAAACTCATGCATGCAGTCAAGGATTCATCCTTGAGGATTGCGCAGTTTTGATGGCTTAGTTTTTCCACTTGGTAATAGGCAAATCATCCACAAGGAATAGTGCAAGGAAATAGGAGCTTGGAGGGCAGAGAGGAAGGCTGGAGAGAAGCCAAGATTTCCTATGAGCATCTGTGAGGATTGTACTGAGAGCTAAGGCTTTGTATAATTGCTATGTATTTCCACCATGTATGATAATACAATAGTGTGGGGTTTTTATTTGAGACTTTCCCAAAAGTATTTTCATGTGTATTGTGCCATTGATTCTTCTTCTTATGGTTATATTGTTCAGCTCGATCTTTAAGCTTCCGCAAATTGATAGTAGAAGTAGGTTATAGTATTCTTCTTTGATTTATATTGCATTAGTTGAATTGAGGCTTCTATGATCCATATCAAGTTATGAGAAAATATTTCAGCGTAAATCACATGATAGTAAATTTGTCGACGCTTTTCTAACCAGCAAGTGTGGTTCATCATCAGGACAAGTTGAAGAATCAGATCATGGCTATATCTTAAATAGGGAGATTAGACTTTCCAACGGCTAGGATTGACTGAGAAACAACTATATTGGACTGGACCGGGCAAATGGCTATAATTGACCCAGAAACGGCTATATTGAACTATTTAATTAAAATAATATTATTATGTTAAAAAGCATCTCAATTAATTTTTATAATTTATTATTATTATTATTATTATTATGTTAAAAGGTATCTCAATTAATTTTTAATATAAGTAATATATATATATATATATATATATATATATATATATATATATATATATATATATATATATATATATATATATATATATATATATATTTTAGAATGATCTAATATTATATTAACATAATGGAAATACTCTCATCTTTAATATAAATTAATTAGTAAAACACTAATAGAATAGTGTGTAAGGATTAAATATTAACTAGAATAATAATTATTAATATATTATTAGTATTCCAATATTAATAGATCTAGGGATAATTGTAAATGTAAGAATAACTTTAATTGAAAAGATTAGATGATTAACCAAACTAATACTAATTAATGTTATATTATCCTAATAACAATGTTATATTATTAATCTTATTAATAATGGTATGTGTAACTAATTAGAATAAATTTAGTAATGAGGTTAATTAATGGGAATAAGTATTACTAGATCTAGGGATGTTAGAAGATAGTAAGGATTTTGTAATAACTAATATAATATTAATTATTGTTATATTATATATACTAGATCATTTGGATTAGCAATGCTAACAAAAAATAATGATACCAGTTATTTTTGTAAACTAGCTATAGTATTATTCTAATTATTAATGGTTAGGGTAACAATAGTTTCAGGAAAAATTAGTGATATTAAGGATTTTATGTATTAATATTATAATAGTATTATTATTACAAGAAGGGTAACTTGTTAATATGAACATTATAGGTAAAGTTGTATACATATCATATGTTGGATAATTTAATCTACTTAGATAGTTGTGAAAACGATTATATAAAAATAGAACAATAAGGGGGATATTTGATGATGATGATGATGGTTAACGTCCACTGAGACCAAACTGGTCTATTGGACCTATAATTTTCTTAGTTTTTAATTGTCTGGTTCTTGGCGAGATTGATGCTGTAGCTTTCTCTTTTTTATCTACGGTCTTCCAACTTCCTTTATCTTGCATCTCCTTCATCTCTTCTGGTTCTTGGGACATTGGTATCTTAGCTTCGTGATCTATTGTGTTCGTCCTTTTGAAGATAGTCGGAGAAGAAGTTTGGTCTAGGAGATCTGCTTTGTTGTTAAATGAAGATTTATTTTGTGCGGTATTCGAATATTGGGCAGGGCTTTCTCCCTACTTTTCTTGAGAGTTGTTTCTTTCTTGCCCGATTTCTTGTGATTGAGGGTTTTCTCTAGAGTATTCTTCTTTGATGACAGTGTAGTGTTCTTTTTGTGCTCCTTCCCACCATGTAGATCTGTGGTGGTTTTTTCTAGTAGAATTTTTCTAGGAGGCTTTTGGGCAATTTTTGGCTAGATGGCCTGTCTCAAAGCAGGATCGACATCTGAAGAGGACACTTTCATAATCGAGTTTCTGGTTCCACACATAGTCTTTACTTGTTAGGTTTATTTCAGCTGGGAATCTGGTTTTGAAGTCCATTTCCACACAGATGCGTGCATAGGTGGTCCTAGCATATTCCTCTGTTTTTGGGCACCTGCAGTAAAATTTCCCTATTGCATTTCCAATGGCTTTTAGCGCGGAGAGATTCCAGAGATGCAAGGGTAGGCTTCGCAATCTCACCCAAACTGGTGCTGAGGCTATGACTGTTGTTGAGGGATCGAATGATGGGTTCCATGGCTTCATGAATAGGCATGAGTTTTCCAAAAACCAAGGGCCAGAATCTAGAATACATTGCCTACTTTCAAGATTTTCAAAATCTACTATAAAGAAACCCCTAGCATAGGGGTAGATATTAATTTCATCAGAAATGGCAGGCTTCCATACCTCCAAGATCCAATTGTGGAAAGCTGTCATCCGCGGACAAAAACCATTGAACCGATAGATTAGGGCACTTTCGAAAAACTTCAAAGCCTCATCGAGTGAGGCTTGGACCACCTAGATAGTGGGAGCTGGGGCTTCACTGATGATATGGGTAGGAGCTTGCCCTCCAGAAGCGGACGGAACTGAGCCAACAACTATTTTCGCGAAGCTGGGAGCCATATTTTCTCGTAGAACCTAGCCGCAGAGAAATAAGGCAGAAGATTAGATCTAGATCTAGCCACAGAAGATTGAACAGGTGGTTTGTCTATGAAATTGGTTGTTGCCTTTGATAACCCCACAACGTGAGATAACGGAGAGTGTCGAAACACAATGTGGGAGCCGAGACCCAGCCGCAGAGAAATAAGGCAGAAGATTAGATCTAGATCTAGCAGCAGAAGATTAGATCTAGAACCCAGCCGCAGAGAAATAAGGCAGAAGATTAGATCTAGATCTAGATCTAGCCACAGAAGATTAGATCTAGAACCCAACCGCAGAGTCTCAGTAAGCCTTTTAATCTGCAAAAACCCTACTAGGAAAAATCCTGCTTTTATTACCGAGAAATATCTGCATTCGAAACAAGATCTCTGCATTCAAAGACCTCTGAAGATTTTCCCGTCTGTCCTACTTAAACCACGACACCTCTTGCCCGAGCTCATTGACCCTCGCAGAACCGCCACTCTGCTGCCTCTTGTTGCTGACTGAACCGTTAATTTTCATGCCTCCCGTAGCACTCCCATCTGTAATCGTCTTCTTGACTAATGCTATACTTCTCACACTGCCATTACCAGAAACCATAGCTATTTCGTTCGTAGACAGAAGAAAAAAATGTGTAGAACAAAAGAAAAGAATGCGTAAAAGGAACTAGGCTCAAGAAAGCAGGCTATGGGTAACAAGGGAAAAAAAATTAAGAACACACTATGAATAGAGGGAGTGGGGAGGGGAAGGGAATAAATGATTAGGAAGAGAGGGCAGGAATCCAGCAACTACTAATCTTCCAACCGTCATCTCTATTGAGATTGCTAGGTCTTCTTTCAATCTCAATGGATTCCCTAAATTTCTGATGGTGGAACTGCGCAACTCTAGCAATAACATTGGCCTCCTCAATACAGACATGATGCTTGGTTTTCTCCACATGTTCTGCTAATGCGGAAGATTTGGTTCTCCTGTGTCTTAGGTCCTCTATGTGCTCATTAATCCTTTGATTAATAGAGTGACCAGTCTCACCAATGTAGGGGGTTCCACAGGAACACGGAATAATATAGACACCCTTCGTGTCCACAAGGTCGATAGGATCCTTCACTGAGTGAAGGGATTTAAGAATGGTATTAAGGTGTCTAAAGGTCGAGTTAACCTTTCATTATCAAGTCTATCAAGGCCCTGGAGCTCATTCACACAGACATTTGTGGCCCAAATAGAGAAAAAAAATCGAAAGGAGAGAGGTATTTCATGCTTCTCATTGATGATTTCACCAGGGCCACTTGGATTGTTCTCTTAAAAGAAAAATCAAAAGCATTCAAGAATTTCACGAAGTTTAAAGCTCAGGTAGAAAATGAGAAAGACTTAAAGATAAAATGCTTAAGATTAGACATAGGAGGAGAGAACACCTCTAAAAATTTGAGGAAGTCTGTGAAGAGCACATCATGAGGAGGCAGTACTCAATGGCTAGAACTCCATAACAAAATGGAGTAGTATAGTGGAAGAACAAAAAAATCTAGGAAATGGCCAAAGAAATGTTGGATGAAGTAAGTGTGTCTGTTGGGCCTCCAAAATGTCATCCACTTTTACCCACATTTCCTTCATTTTACCCTCATTCCATAACTCTATAGCCCCATAAACTTACAATAAGTAACCATTTTCGTGACTATATAGGTTTATCATTATTCTTTTCCAAGTCAATGATTTTAAGTATTATAAGTTAATTTGTGATTAAATATTAGGAAATTAACATATTTTCATAGATATCTAAAATTGTTATGAGTTTTGTGATATTGTAGGCCTACTTGGAGATTCTAGAAGGGTCCTACTTGGCCACCCAACCACAAATTGGAATTTCAAATTCCAAATCATGAAGATTTTTGGAATAATTGTAGAAGATGTGGATCATTAACTCTGCACATCCAAAGGAGAAGAATCATGGGTGAGAGGATTTTGAGAGTATTTGTATCTTACATTTTTAGGAGATTGATTATAACCACAAGAGATAAATGTAGATTTAGGAGAGATCTAAGGATCTATATTTATTGAATAAGTTATCCTTAATTTTTGTATAAATAGGAGTGCACCCTTCATACAAAGGGTTGTTAATTAATTACTAGTTAGTGTTAGTTGCTAGTTGGAGCTTCCAAGTTCCATCCATGTGGTTTGTAAAGTGAGGAGAGATAATTGTTGTAATATCTTGTAACTTCATATTTCTGAAATACATATTGCTACTTTGATCTCCAAGATGTTATAGTTGTTCGGTGTGCTTGTTGAGGAATGGAGGGCCCCATCAACCACAATTTGCACATATTTGTACATATCGGTAACATAGTGTAGTTATTTTATTTCATTTCAATTCAACAATTATGCAAGTGTTCTTTTCCTTTCAACAAGTGTGATTTGATTTCAGCAGGTGTGAGTGTGATTTCAATTATGCAAGTGTGGTGTGATTTAAATTATGCAAGTGTGATTTAAATTATGCAAGTGTGGTGTGATTTAATTTATGCAAGTGTGATTTCATTTTCAAGCAAGTGTGATTTCCTTTATGCAAGTGTGATTTCAATTTCTTTATGTTTGGTTTGGTTTAGTTTGGATTAGATTGATTTAATTTGTTTTGTAAATTTGTTTTAATTGAATTAGATTAATCTATTCTAATAAATAGCCACCTAGTACATATACAACATGTATACCTCGTTAGTTCTATGAACCCCAGGTTGAAAATTAATGACAAGGATTTAACTCACAATTAAATCACCCAACAAAAATATCGTATGATGTTCTTTCTAATGAGGAAGTCAATATGCAATGCATCCTACCCTAACATGCATATGATATAACGTTAATACTAAGTGTAATCATAGAACCAATGTAGCCAACATATCATCATATCAACATAAATATGCTTTTCTACATGATTACTTATGTAGGAAATCCCAAAGCGAATGCAAACATAAACATGTGGTGGATGAAGTAGGAGGGAGGTGGGAAAATACAATCTCCATTTGAGGTGAAAAGAACTCTTGAAAGAAGGAAGATAAGTCAATCTAGGAGTGCAGAGCTTTCCCTCCAAGCACACAATGGAGGAATGAATGATCACTCTCAAGAACTCCCTATCACAATCATTGTCCATAATACTATGCCTTGTAGATGCCACAAGGTCATGATGATAAGAGAAAGGAGACTTGGAACACGGAAGGGGACAACAGATTGGTTGCTTAATGGAGTGATTGTTTTCACAATCCCGAGGGTATGAGGGGGAAGGAGGGATGCATCTAGCAGATGTTTCTTCCTCAACATCATACCTAGGAAGGTAAAAGGGCCCATGGTCACTGGAGATCATATGAAAAGGGGTGAGGGGATCACTTGTGGAAGACTCAAGATGATGAACAAGAGAAAAAGGCAAAGGGGAGGGCGAATTATTATATCAAATGGGATTTTCCTCCTCAAAATCATAATTTAAAGGCTCAAGTGATTTGAATATAGAGTCGTAAGGAGGATAGATAGGATTCATATTGATTTCAGCATCATCAGTATTAAAGATAGGGTATTCCTTAAAAGGAGAATTAAATACCTCCAACTGCCCCTTTTCGTGCAAGGGAAAATAATACTTCTCCTTCCCAAGGGTATCGATGGATATTTCATCATAAATAATGACCAAGAGAAAGGGAAGACCAATCTCAACCTCATCCTCCTTGTCAGTGTCATAAATGGGAGCACAATCAAATTGAAGACCAATGATTTCCCATTTTTCCTTTTCAACATGGAAATAATTTGTAATGTTAATTTCCAAGAAGCTAATAAGACCACTTTCTCCAAGGTTCTGAAAAGGGGAGTCACCAGGAGTAATATCCTTGAGAAAGGTAAGGTCAAGGGAGCTTCAGATGATCACAAAGTTGGGCCCACAAATCTAATATTTCCCACATGGATTGTTCTTCTTTGGAGCTAATTTTATGGACACTTTCTTCAGTCATTTTTCATAATCTTGCATGAAATTCAAAAATGGAGTTGCTAGGGTGAATTAAAATGCCTTGATAGATGCTTTCTTCACCCCACAAGCATTTAACTTTGAATTTTTATGAAGAACTAGGGTTTCATTCTTCCAATGGAGTTTCCAAGAATGATATGTTAATGATGTCATAAGGGAAACAAGACACACGTCTCGTGTCCCCGAAAACTACGTCAAAATGTTACTGCTCAAACTAGCAGGGGTTCTAGGAGGGGTTCCTATAGAGCAACTACTAGGTCAAGGGAAACAATGGAGTGATAGCCCATTGTCACCTCAGCTAAGGCTCCCTACTCTTTACGAACTTTCACTAATGGGAGGAGACCCAGTATAAGGGGAATCATATAAATATATCAATAAGAGGATAGTGAGTGATTGCTAAGGAAAATTCATAAGAGAGACTTAATTATATGGCTTTCTTGCTTGGGAAGCAAGGCGATATGCTCTCTAGGAAGGGTTAAGAGGATTCTAAAGGCTAGGGTTTCAGAATATATCTTTTAAAGGTGATTCCTAGGCATAGAAATCCTTATGGAGTCTTTGTATTTATGTGAACTTTGCGGAGAAGGGGTTGTAAATTTGTGGGACCACACGCGATCAAGTGGACCCAGAATTAGGTCAAGGAAGTGGAATTGATCAATCAAGGAGGCACTTCACTTAATTGTGGAAGGGAAGAGGATAAATGGAAACGTATTCTTAGAATAAAATACAATTATCCAAATGAGGTTGCTAGCCAAGGGAAACATAGGGCAAGAAATGATCCTTGGGCTAGGGATTGCGATATCTTGAGATCTCACCATCAGAATTTCATGAAATTTGGAGGGCCTCTACCCTAGCTTAGTAACAGACAAGAAATAAAAGTCTTTTGATGGCTATAACATGATATAAGTGATGACCTAGATGACCTATCGAGACTAGGCCAAGAGAGAGAAGGAGAGGTGAGAGAAATATATGTTTAAAGTGACCACCTATGGAAGTACCAGTGCCTTATCCTTTGGGAGAGATGGAGTAAGGATAATTTATGGTTTGGAAGAGGTTTACCCAATCAAGGAGGTCTTCAAGCAACTTCGCATGACATTAGGGAATAAGAGCAACTATTTGAGATCTTTATACTTCGATATGCAATAATTGATGACTTTTCAATATGTATTTTAATAAAAATAATATTTAGGAACATTCACCTATTCATACATGGCCCATGCAATGATGCAATGCTATAAAAGATTTAAATTTCCACAATTTTGCATAGGAAAGCAATAAATTTCAGACTTGTATAGCGAAAATCCCAACAACATTCATGTGAAAAAGTAAATAACAAGAATAAGCATGAAAATATTACTTACATGTACAAAATAGTATATCCAATCATCGTATTATGCCAATAATGAAGCTCCAAGACAAGGATGATAGCTCTAAACATCAAAATTCATCCATAACATCCAAAGTCGTCCTCAAAAAGGGAATGCATAATTCTAAAGAGATACCAAATCCCAATCCAAGTGATTACTATGAAAATGAATAATCTCACTTCTATTTATACAATCACTAATGAGTTTGATTTGCCTACTTTGGCCTAATTGAGCCCCAAACAATAAAATAATGGGAAATAATAAGATCTCTTGGTGACAAGCCCACCAAGATAGCTCAATAACATAATAAGAATCCTCTCAAGAGGGTCAAATGATCAATAAAGTGAGTCATTGGGAATTTGAGGAGGCCTAATGAAGTCCTAAGTGTGCCATGATGAAAGAATGGACCTCAAACATAGTGGACGAAGGGTTGGCCCCTTGTTTTCCAAGAAAATCCCTGTGGTGCCCCCAAGTGGGTGTGAAGGGCATAAGGACATCCTCATGGGTATCCAAGTGTATCGAAAGTGCTCATAAACAATCTATAATGGATAGGATGATGACATAAGACCTCATATGGACCCCAAATCATTTTCCAAGTGTGTGATGCAAGTGTGGAGTTGTCTGGGCATGTTGAACCAAGTGAATCATCCTCATCCAAAAGGTGGAACACGAGAAATAAATGAGTGGTGTTGGATATCCATGAAGTACTATCTACTATGGTGGAGGCTCATGGCTCTCAACGCTCACCCTACTTGTGAAAATGTGGCCCTCTGGAGGGCTAGGACCCGGTATAGGGAAACCAAGCCCCAAATGTAGACTCACCTGCAATCTTGCATAAGATCCAATGCATTCCCTTGCCATCCAATACAAAAAAAATCATTAGAATAATCAAGTAAAAGAGCTTACAAGTCATGGAATCAACGAGGCACTTCATGGTGGCATGCCCTTACAAAGTGGGCTTTGGGATGTACAAGTGTCTCGAAGCTCAATAGGGCATTAATCAAGGACCATATTAGGTGGTTTCAACCTTTAAAGGGGGTGACATGTCCATGGTACATCCATCAAGTGGTAGGTGGAAAATGATATAGTAATGATATGGAGTGGGGATCAGGGGAATCATCCAGACCACATGCCATGGTACAAGGGTAACTATAATAGGGGAAGCCCACACCTTGGTATATCAGTGTAGGAGGGAGAAAATCGTGGTACATGAGTTACCTTGACCTTTGTTTTCCACCCTTCTTCATATGCCGTTTTTCCTTTTATTAAATTTTCTTCATAATTGTGCGGGGCTCTAGATGAGAGCATGATGTGTAGTATATAACAGTGGATACCCCCTTAAGGTGGGGTGGTTCATCTCCCACTAGGGGTTGGGACAATCATGGGTTCCTTAATGATGGAGGGGGCCCATCTAGGGCCCATAGGAACTAGGGGTATAACCATGTATAAGGGGTAGATCTCATGTTTGAATTTTTCCCACGTGCTAAATTTGTATGTCTCGACCATATTTTTCATTTTGTGGTACATTTCCTATTAATAGTGGCCAAATTATGTTTTTTTCCTTTCTTTTTAGCATTATTTTAGGCCTAAACCAAGGTGCGAACAATGGGAAGTCTGCCTCAACATCAGGGAAGACCACTCGATCAGGACCTTAGAGCAGATCCTTTTCCGTTTGGAATGGTGGCTCCGACTAGGAATTATGGGATGAATTTCCATTAATAAATTATGAAAATGGATGGATTATATGGGTGTAAGGCTATGATGTAATTAAAAATGAAAATAAAGAGTATTTAAATATCTATCCCGGGAAAGTTGATCTATATATGTGATTTAAAAAGATCTCATAAGTAGCATGAAAATATAGATTATCAAGTTATTATGAGGTTAAAGTAGATAATGATAACTAATTTAATTAAATTTGTTACACATACAAGATTTCATTGTTTAGGAAAATAATATATGATTTCAATCACACATATCAATAGTGAAAAATGTACGATTGCTTACAACACGTATATGATAAATGTAATCAAATAACCATTTAACTCTTTAAGAAAAGAATAATAGACAACTATTAGTACCTGATATATCGTAACTGTGCTCATGAGAAAAGTGTAGTGGTTCGTATTTATATTAAGATAAATTGAGTCACAATGGTGCAAGGAAAAGATTCTTTCCAAAATTCAGAACCCCTTCTCATAACAAATGAAGGGGTTTTATAGTTTCAAAATAAAATACAAATATAGAAAAGTAGAGTAAAAGAATGAAGCAATTTTAACAAACAACGTTTAAAATAAAACAACAAGACTATTTTAGAATTTGTTGTAACAACTTGGCTAAGTCTGTGAAGAGAACTACCATCCCATACACTACAACAATTCTTAAATATCTTTCATGGGCTTCAATTCAGGTGGAGACTTTGGCTGAATCTGCATTTGACTAGTAAATATGGGATCCCTTAATGCTGGCACCATGTGAGTGGTTGTGTTTGATAGGAATGTGAGCATTAGCCATTGGTTGTGAGGCTTGACTAGGAAAAGCCAATGGAATTCTAAGTCGATTTTAGATAACTTCTCAATTATTTCGACCCTTTTCTTGGACAATTCCTGCCACGTTATGATTAGCAGTTTGATATTTGGTAGAGTTCCATCAAGGTAGTTTGAAATAAGATTCGCCAGAAACAAATTATTGTTGATGGTTTTAGTGAGGTCATTGGAGATACCCCTTGCATTGAATATTGTTGTCTCTACATGCTTAAGGCAAATCTCCCACTCCCTGAAGACTATTTCTTTGTGTGATTCCTCTATCATGGGGAGATCAACTAATCTCCCTTTAGCGTTTTCTTGCCACATTATGAAACCTGCAATATTTTTTTCAATATAATTGAAGTATGTTTTCAGGTCAGATAATTGGTTCACTAAGGAACTAGTTGTGTGACATAAATCATGAATAATGGCTAACTTCTAATAGAATATGACTTATTGTTGAGTAAGGAGAGTATTTAATTCTCCTGCTTCCTTTTTGAACTCTACTAATTCTAGATTGACTTTCAGTTGTTCAAAATTATTCTGTAATTCCCGAATTTGAGCATCTCAGACCTGAAAATAAAAATCATGTTGAACTTTAAGGGCGTTGAAACTGTTTTGGAACTCAACAAGATGTCCTTGCCATTGATTAGCAATATTTTTCTTCTCACTTTCAAGGCTCTGTTCCAACTGTATAATTATGTCCTCCTTTTCCTTTAGAAGTTGTTGTATCTAAGTGGCTTTGTCCATAGTCATGGAAGCATACGCTCCTGTGAACTGAGTGAGTTTTCCAAGTTTCTCTGCAAGAGTGGACAATGAACCCTTCCATACTACTTCAAAAGAGGTGTTTCCAGGGACTAAGGCCTGGGACTAGCCAATCTTTCTTTCTTTCTTTTCCTTTTAACAATAGCCTTATGTTCAGGACTGTATAATATGTCAAGGGAAGGAATCTCTTCAACACTTAATATGACCTCAGAGGTTGGGAATTCTGGTATAATTTCCATGTCTTCAGTCTCCATAGGCTTATCACAAGGCTTTATTGTAATCAGAGTCTTCTCTAAAGTTTCATAAGTGTCTAAGACCTTATCTTGTGAGGGAGTCTTCAAAACCTCGGGTTTCTTTCCCTTTAAAACTTGGCTACATTGTCCCCATATCTATTCAAGATTAGAAATTGGAAAATGACCTTCAGTCTGAGTAGAAGAAGAACACCTTGCCTCTTTTGGTTCAGGGGTATCAGTAACTCGTGTAGAAGGAGCAACTGTAACCTTTTCTTGAGCTATGCTTTCCTGAGGAAAATTTAATGAGTCTAAAGGTAAACATGATTGCCTTGCTTCCCTGTATTGGGAAAATTGAGTGATTTCCTGTGGTGTTAGATGCTCTGCAATCTATTTGGAAACCATTGAATAGGTGGAATATTTTCCAGAGGACTTGTCAAACTAATCTGGTTCATGAGAGAATTGCTTGATGCTTGACTGTGCAATAACCTTCTTGACAGTTCCATGAGGATAGTAGTGCCTGTTAGGGATAGTAGTAAAATTAAACTCTAATAGAATTAATCTCACTAGATGCATGTTTGAAATAATCTAATGTATACATACCACAATGAAAAGGAAAGGTAGGCCATACTTTCTTATTAGATTCTTTCAACACTTTAGAAATTCCATTACCTATGGTTTGGTATGCTATCTCTCGAGCCAATAGTTTGTCAGGGACATACAGGGGAAAGAAATGGGGATTAGAAGTACTACCAAAGACCCAAATGTAGGTGAATAGCTCCTCACTAAACCAGTTCCCAACTTGGATCAAGTCTGTCTCGGCTTCCGTGGAAACCCTAGGATTTCTCTTATTAAAGATAATTTGATAAATAGGAAGCATGACACCTTGGCAGATTTTATGAAAATGAGGATGATACATGGAGTCCCAAAGGATATAATGGTATATATGAATAGGAGTTAGGTCCTCTAAGGTCCATTTCCATCCCATGGAGGTGAAATCTGTAGTGAAGCATAGGGTGTCCATTACATAAGAACTCATATATAAAGAATGAATTATATTTTTTGAAACTGTATGCTTCTTCCTAAAATTCAGAATGTGAGTGGCTAAGTTATCAGATAATATATTTCCCTGGTCTAATATATATCCTTCTGAGGCAGCATCAATTAGTGGAGTCCATTGATCCGAGAATTTTTAAGTATTAGGATAAGAAAAGAGTCTACATACCATGGCAACAACTTGAAAATAAGGACCAACAAGAGAGTCTTCTTCATATATTCCCTTTTACTCATGCTTATGCTTGTTGGGGTCTCTCCTCCATTCCTTGATGGGTTCTAATGCATGATCAATGTTGCTCATGAATTTCTCCACATACTGTTTGTCATATTTGCACTGAGGTGGTGGAAAATGGTACATTGTACTAAAATCACTGCCATTGAAAGAGTCGATGACTGTATCATTCTTTGTCATGAATTTCCTATCTGCAATGTTCAAGTTTTCCACAATCCACTGAATCATATCTGTATAGGGTAGGATCTTGGGTAGAGTGACAATTTTGTGTAAAAATGAATTTGCGACATCACTATGGGTAGTATTAGAAACTAGAGTAGAATCCTCAACTATAACTAGTCTTTCAGTGACCCTTGGTCCTTCCTCTTCAAATATCCGATAGATAGATTCCCAGGAGGCACTCCCAACATCTATAGAATAAACCGTGTCTGAAAACAACCCTGGCGTATTGATATTTTCACTTGACGGAGGAACTGACTGCTACTGAGTAACTGGTTTCTTCTTTTCTTTAGCTACCTTCGACATTTCTTCTTAATTGTGCTTATCAGGACTTGCCTGCAATGGAAAAACACAAGACTAAATGATAATTTATTCACCAGAAAGACTTTAGCGCAAATAACGATTTTTGTCTTAAATGGAAAATCATAATAAAATCAAGTTGCAATGAGTAAGGTTGTTTAGAATTTCAAAAACCATAAATTCACCACTTTCATATATTAAATGAAAAGCATGAATTCACATGGGTCTTGCACACATCAACATATCGGAAGAATTTTGTCAGAGAAATCTCTTGGACGCACACTAAAAGTTACGATATTGGAGACTTGTGATAATTGATGTTTAAAGACATAACAACTATAAGTGGAGGTGGGATGACATATCAAACATTTTATATCGACAAATGGAATATTGGGGATATAAAGAGTGAACATTAGATATGAAAAGTCTCGATATGGGTAAAGACAGGAATATCAGAGATTTGAGATATCGGAGGAGAGTTGCATCAGACATGTCGGATATTAGAAGTGGGAGGCATCAAAATATTGTGATATCGAGAGTTAGGTATAGCGAAAGCACTGATTATCAAAGGTTTGAGATATCAGGAGTTTGAGATGGTGCAGTTAAAAAATTACGATGTTTTGGGATTCTGATATGCCAAGTGGTAGTTTGCGGGGCCGATAGTTCTTTTAAGTATTTAATTTAAAAGGAAGTGCCCGATTAACTTTGTGTTTTACACAAAGGAATTGTTTGATCGGAGAACGATCTTATCATAACTTTCCCATAAGGAAAGTTACGATATTATAATGATCTGATAGAAATCAGTAGACAATGCATTATTTAAATAGCAAAAGGCATATCAAGTTTTTCATTAATCATAACATTTGTAAGTTTGGACATCTGATGTTTGGGTTCCGATGATAGAAATTTTCATGTGAGAGAGTATTTTATTATAAATTCAAAATTTCCTTATCTTTATTAAAAACTAAAGAGTTTTCTTAAAATTAAAGAAGGGTCCCCATTATTTATTATATAACTAAAATAAAATTAAATGTGGGGTTGTTGAGTACTACAACAGGATCCAGTGGACATATGTGGACATATGTGGACCTAGATGGGAAAATAGATGAATAGGGATAAATTTCGTGGAAGGGGATGATGTATGTAGTGTTGGGAAGTGATTCCATGCAACCAAAGTTGAGATTTCTCAAGTTGTGCCAACCCTTAAGCTAGTGGCTAGTAAAGGGGATCCCACGGGATTAGGATACAAGGCTAACCATGAAATCGGGCAGTGTAGACAATAGTACAGACCTAGACCACTCTTTCCATGGAATACCCCCACCAATCCATGCCCAAAATTTCCCATGAAAAGTAAGGAAAATTACTCAACTATACCAATGAAAATCCATACGTTCGGGGTTGGGAGGCCCACCTTCAAACTTACAATCATAACAAGTGGATGAGGGACCACATGGCTGGCTCAGGTGGAAGAGATAATGGCACATCAAGCTATCTGGTGGCTGCAAGGTGCCATCTAAGAGAAAACATTTCTCTTATATACACCTATGCATATACACCTATTACATCCACCTATTATAAGGAACAAAAATTCCTAACCATTACACTAATAAAATAGGTGGATGTAATATATACACCTATGCATAGGTTTTATTACAACATTTCTTTGCTCCAAAATCAGGTTACCAACATTAACATGACTTCCTGCTGATGTGATGGAGACAGTGAAGAAATAAAGCAAGTGACAATGCAGATATTGCCCAGAAATATATTTGTCTGAATTGAAATAAATCACTACAACAGAGTGAATTATTGTAAATGTGAGGATGAGCTTTGAAGGAGGGAAAGGCTACCTTGTCAATTTTCTAGTTTGCTCAATATATCGATGTGATGTATGGTTGTAGTTTGAATAGCTATAGGACATATGAAGAGACAATTGGGCTATGATTTTCTTCCCCAGGTACACAAAACCAAGATGTTGCTTCACGAATTTGACTGGGGAAATTCGTTGCAGAAGATTATGCCAAAGGTGTTTTTTAAGGGAGCAGTTCTCAGCATAGTTTTGTTGTATGTTAATAGCCATTCAAAGCTCGCCATCTGTCATTTTTCCATATAAATTGAGAGCTCTCTGTCTGTCATTTAATTCACTTGTATTTTAATCAGTCTCCTGTTTAAATATGCCAATTTATGGCATTCATTTAATGCATCCTTAGTTGAGGGTATAACAAACACTGTTTCAGCTCTATCCACCTCGTAGCTTCAGTTGGTTACCACATTGGCTTTAATGTGTCCTTAGCCGAGGGTATAAAAAAGACTGTTACAAATCTGTCCACTCTGTAGCTTTTGTTGGTTAGGACGCTGGAATGAAATATCATATAAAAGAAAATGCAAATATTCTATTGACCATATCCATAGCCCATCCTGAGTGTCACAATCTTGGATCACTATCCAAGTTCTCGTGGACCAAACCAAGACCAATTTCATTGAGCCATTTGTCTTAGAAAACTCCTCTGCCTTTATCCCACATAATGGCCACGAAACTCAAGCCTTTATCCTCCCCATTCAGTTAATTATAGGATGCTTGAAACACATCTCCTTAACTAGAAATGAAATTCTTGTGGTTGCTTCTAAGGTTTGTAACAATTGCAAGTGCAAGGGTGATCTTTAGCTGGTTTCATTTTCCTAAGTAATTGTATATTTTCTTAAATCTATGGAAATTTCCAGAATTAACAAATTGATTATAATTCTTTATCAAACAAATATTTTGTATCATGTTTGTACAATTTCAAGAACTAAACCCATTGAAACTTTAAATGAGGAGACTACATACTTGACTCAATTTTAATGATATGATGCCCTTCCCATTCAAAATAGCCAAACAAATTCAATCTTTACATTGATCTTCTAAACGAGTACACCATCAAATTTAAACCTAAATGCTTGCATTTTCATTGACAAGAAATCATTCACATAACCAAGTTGTAAGTGATCATTGTTATAGGAAGTTAAAGTTTCAAAATTAGCATCAACAGTTGGTGTATATCTAATTTTTATGTTTTTTTATAGAAAAGGACTCACTGAAAATAATAAGAGCGTGCACCTGCAGGTGAGCTAGAGCATTAAAAACATCCATATATTCTATAATTTGATTCAAGATAATAATAACAATTGGCCATCTTACTAGATGGAACAGTAAATTCTATGCTAAATTTTAATATTGAGAAAGTAAAGTTTGAAAGATATACAAAATTGACATCTTAATATATTAGCAATGCACAAATCAATCTTTGTGTTTTATAAATTTATTGGTGATGACAATTATAATACCAAATTGAAATTTAAAAACCTGATGATTAAAGGCATAACATTTACAACTAGCTTCTACCTTCACAAACGAATTAAAATTATGTCAAGGATATATTTACAAATGCCCCACTTCGACACGGTAACCATTTTGTTCACTTGTATTTTTATTAAAGTTGATTTAATCATACATTGATTGCTCTATCTATAGCCTGTTTTAAGATCTTAAACTCATCATGAGGGTATAGTGTACTAGTGTAAACTAGTGTTGAGTGTACAATTTAGAGTATTGGTCAGGTTTTCAATCCTTGAGATTTATGCAAGGAAATAAGAGCGAGTGCAGGCAGCACAAGCGTAGGCAGTGTGAGTGAAGGAAGCGTGAGTGAGGGTACGTGAGTGTAAGAAGAGAAAGTACATGATCAATATTTTCTAGAGTAGTCTTAGGAGGCATAAGTTGGCCAAGTGTTGGTCAAAGGTCCTTGGTCAGTAGGGAGAAAATTTTTACCTTTGCAGGTGGTGCTAAGCACTAGAGCATGCAATTGTAATAGTTTCTCTATTCAACAGATTAATGCAAAAAGGCTTAAAGGGTTTTTAGCAGTTTCTTTCCCCTATAAACATTTGTGTACTTGTGTATTTGATGATGCATGTTTGCACATGCTGTTCTAAATTATGAATTAATTTCCATAGAGCGGTAGAGTAGAATTGTGTCTCTTGATTTAGATTAAATTTCTTGAGTAGTTGCAATTCTATCACCAAATTTCTACATGGTATCAGAGCATGATTCACATCATAACAAGTATTCAGCCTACGCAATACATGTTGGATGTTTGTTAGTGGTTGTTTAGTTTCCCTTAGTGTTGTGGAAAATTGGAAAACTTGTCACTACAAGTGGTTTGTATTTTGATACCATAAGGATTAACTTTTGAAGCAGCCAAGAGTAGTCAAGTGGGATGGTTTTGCTGCCCTAGTTCACTAGTTTTGTGTTTGAAAAATCAGAGATAAAAGGGATCGATACAAAAGTTGTAGATCATTCAAGGAGTGATTGTATGTGGGAAGATCTAAAATCCCTAAGAAGAGTGACAATAGCAATGATATGTCACAGAGATAGGGCATATCTAGAAGGTTAAGAAATATTCACAAACACAGTTGTGAACAGTGACTTTCATATCTCATATGAAATAACTTGAAGATATCAAGTACAATATGCATGAAAGGAAGCATGGACTATTAGGAGGCAGAGTTATGGAGCCCTAGTTCAGGGCAGATCCAAAAGACCCTATGTGCAAACTTCTTAATGGAGCTAGAACAATGCTAGTGGGAAAATCAGTGAGCCAATTTTTAGTGACACAAAAATGAGTTTTGATCATTTATATTGGCATATTAAGGAGCAAAGAGATTTCACAGAGGAAGATCGAGAATCAGAGGGAGAAATTTTATGGAAGCTAGTACTTCAGGATCTACGGAGATCATAGTCATTATTGTAGTTATGGTAGTAGTGTAGAAGCAACAATAGAGAAATAAAAATAGCAATATGAGTAGATTTGATTTTTCCATGCATGGAGCTATACCTCCTGGAATGAGGTGGGGCGATGTAGATCCTTAGTCCCAGAGTTGCAGAACTTTGGGCAAGGTCCATTGAGGCATTCTCCTCATGGATCATTACCTTGCTACAGGGGCCCATAGTATTTAGTAGTAAGAGGATCAATGTCAATCATATACTAAGGAGTGCAGAGCAGTGTTGATAGGAGAGCAAGAGGCTCAATAGTAGACTCATCAACAACACAATTTTCCCAGTAGACAATTGTAAACACAGTTGATTCATTGTTTCTTTTGGATGCTTCTCAGTTGTGGTTGTTGTAGTAGTAATAACAACAGTGAGAGGTAGTGATATAGTACATTCCATAGGTGTTGGATAGGGGTGGTTGATAATCCATTTCTTGCTAAGAGGGAGTGTTGAGAAGTGTAGAAAGAAAGGCTCAATTTTACTTTGCCTTAGTCAAATTGAGTAAATCGAATTCCCACATCAGTAGGACAAATATTTAACTGAGGTTACATGGCTCTTATCACTCAGTTATAACACTAAATTTGAGTTAGAGGGCTTAGATTTCAATTATGCATGTGTGATTTCTAACAATAAAATTCATTTATTTCCATTTGTACTCAATTAAACTAGTTCGAATGGTTAATATAACTAGTTGGAGGTCAGTTGTGCAGTGGGACAATAGTCTAACTCAGAGATCATCCAGTTAATTGATCAATCAACCAAAAATAACTCATGCGTACAAGGAATTTGAATTGCTCAGTTGTGGTGGAGATTCCAAGGGAGTGTAACATCAATTATAAACTAGTGTTGAGTGTACAATTTAGAGTATTGGTCAAGTGATCAATCCTTGAGAATTGCGCAAGGAAGTTAAACTAGTTCTAACAGTTAATAGAACTAGTTTGAGGTCAGCTATGCAGTGGGACAACAGTCTAACTCAGAGATCATCCAGTTAACTGATCAATCGACCAAAATAACTCATGCATGCAAGGAATTTGAATTGCTCAGTTGTGGTGGAGATTCCAAGGTAGTGTAACATCAGTTATAAACTAGTATTGAGTGTACAATTTAGAGTATTGGTCAAGTGATCAATCCTTGAGAATTGTGCAAGTGAAGGAAACATGAGTGCAGGTAGTGTGAGTGCAGATAGGGCGAGTGTGGGAAATACAAGTGCGGGCACGCGAGTGCAGGTAGAGTGAGTGCAGGTGGAGTGAGTGCAAGCTCAATATTTTTTAGAGAAGTCTCATGAGGTTGGATGAGGAATAAATTGGCCAAGTGTTGGTTAGAGGTCCTCGATCAGTAGGGAGAACAATTTTACCTTTGTAGGTGGTGCTCAAAGCTGGAGCATGCAATTGTTATAGTTTCTCTATTCAACTGATTAATGAAAAAAGGCTTAAGGGATTTTTAGTAGTTGCTTTCCCCTAGAAACATCTGTGTACCTATGTATTTGATGATGCATGTTTGCACATGTTGTTCTAAATTGTGAATTAATTTCCGCAGAGCAATAGAGTAGAATTGTGTCTCTTGATTTAGATTAAATTTCTTGAGCAGTTGCAATTCTATCACCAAATTTCTACAGTTGGATAAACTTCCCAGTATGATCTCTAACACCCTAATGTATCTTTTTCATTTCCATTTCAATGAACAATCACAATCATAGAGAGAAAAACAAAATTCCAAAGAAATATTAAATAATTTGTATAGAAAGGAACATGCTCTGAATAAAATGTCAATCCTTTTGCATAAAGGTTAGCGTTCTCCATGACATATTTCTCTTGAAAAGTCAGTTCTAGTGATGGAATAATGGCTAGAAAACATGTGCAGTCGTAGCATCACAGAGATATTGTATGTAACATCATATGATTACCTGCGTTTGAATTATTGGATGGATGTACATGACACCCAATATTTGTGTGACGGGATGAATATTCGAGAAAGTTAGCGCACAATAGGGAACTCACCCCACCTCGCTAAAAGTGCACTCCTACTCCACTAGATCTATATTTTTGGTTTCCAAACTTTCCAATTTCTTTCAACTCATTCTATTTAAGTTGGGTTGCAAATTTAAAATTCTCCAAATAGTACAATAATGGCCATTGGATTTGAAATCATTAACTATGAGTCTAGAAAATAGGTCAAATCATGGCACTCACTTCAGGTTTATGGTGACAACTTCAAATTGATAGTTGAAACTTTAAAGCGAATTCCAAATTCTATCTGTCACATCATATGCAACCCATCTTGAACTTGGGAAGAGTTAAATCAAATCTAGTTGTGGTTGCTCGATGACTTTAATTTATATTCATGAGTCATCAGTCATTGTATCTTAATAAATGAATTCTTCAAACAAACCATTATGAATGAAGTCATATCACGTTCAATGTAGAACAACTTTTCCTCCAAAAAAAATATAATAATGTGCTTTGTCCACAAATATTAAATTTTCTTCACATTGTTATCCTGCTAGATGCATCCAAAAAAATTTCAAATACTATTTAAGGGGAACTCGGTGAATTTAATTTACATGAAACTTTTGATTACACCTGCCCCTGTATTTAATGGAAAGTATATCGATGGGTGAACTAACAAGAGATGAAGATCGCAAGCAATCAAGAGCAAGATGGTTTTGTAATTTGAGTTGCTTATATATACTAGAATGCTTCAACAATTTTTAGGTTGGAGAATTTAGTGTTGCAAGATTTGAACTCGACTTTGTTTTGTCATCTGCATGTTGTTGCGTACTTGATTCTGGTTCTTGCTGCCTACAAAGAATTGTCGCCATACATGTCCTCTAGTTCTTGTTGCGTACATTTTAGCCATATATGCCCTTGCCCTGTCCCTCGTTTTTATAGGTACAACAATGAAAAGTCTTTACATTCAGTGTATTCAAGATTTAGCTGTAGATATGTGGTATATATTGATTTAGTTGTTACTCGTTAGTATTTTTAACTCTTACATTATAGGGTTAAGCTTATTATATGCCATTTCTTACTCCAACAAATCTTATGTTTTTAAACTATATAAATGAATTTAGAACCGTCAATCAATTGTCAATTAAATTTCCTACACATCAATAAATTTCCCAGATGATGCAAGATAAATAGTATTTGAATCTTCTCCTCCTTCTATAATAGTCATTGCCCTTATCTTTGTCTCAGTTTCAATGCATTTGTGGTTTAGCACCTGTTCCTGAGAATATAATATTTATCAAAGAATCTAACTAAACATCTTGCAATTTACTTATTGTATGTTTTCTAATTTCTGACAAATAAAATAAAATAAAATAAAGTGCTGGTGCTAAGTTATATCCCACCATTATTCACAAATCACGATGAGCCTCTGACCCCAAATGCGTCTCCATTGAATTTACTAACACTGACTTGGATATTGCAAAGTACAATAATTACATACTGACACTAGTGCAAAGTACAATAATTACATAATAAGGCCTTATTACTCTAGACCAATAGAAATGTAAATAAATAAATTAAATTAGTAATAAACAAAAATAAAATTAAATACACTAATGTTAACTTTATAAAATATGGTTTAATTTTTGGTCAACAGTGAGAACTAATTAAAAATAAGGCAAAATTGATTGGGTTACTACTGCCTACGGTTTGGTAATAAATAAATGCTTTTAGACAAACCATTATGAATGAAGTCATATCACGTTCAACGTAGAACAAATTCTCCTCCAAAAGAATATAATAATGTGCTTTGTCCGCAAATATTAAATCTGCTTCACATTGTTATCCCGTTAGATGCATCCAAAAATTTTTCAAATACTATTTAAAGGGAACTTGGTGAATTTAATTTACATGACACTTTTGATTACACATGTCCCTGTATTTAATGGAAAGTATATCGATGGGTGAACTGACATGAGATGAAGATCGCAAGCAATCAGGAGCAACCCATGATGAAGGAGTTCACCCCACCTAGGCTACATCTCCTTGGTCTAGCTTCCAATGGCTTGGCCTTATCTATTATGCTCAAAAGTGTGAATACATTAGTTTACAATGCTTAGATAACTTTGAAACTTGATCCAATGGCTCCAGAATGCCCAAAAATGCCTCTCTAGCCTCTTTCTGCTCATGATTTGGTAAAAAACTTAAGAAGTTATGGCTTCCCCAAGTATTTCTAATATTCGCTTTACAAACTCCCCAAACTCGACACCATTCTACAAATTCGCCCCAAATTGTGCTAATGGAGTGCCGATTTCGCCGAAATCTGGGCGAAATTGTTGGATGCGTTAAACATCCTATAAGGCCTTAAATTCGAATTTTATGGACATGTGGGGGGCCACCTACCCAAGGCTAAGGACAATGGCCTGCCCTCACTAGTCGGGCCCCCACTGTTCTCTGATGGTGGTCCTGTGGGTGGTGCGTGCCCAAGAGCTGGCCCCCGTGGCTAGCCCTTTCCTCAAAATGGCACGAACGAAGTCTTCAAATAAATGTCGAACGCATAGTTTGTTAAGAACCATTCATGTGGTGTGTTGGTAGGAGCTTTGGACTTGTGCTTGGAGGTCAAAGGTTCGACCTCTGCTGCTATTGCTTGGACCTTAAACCAAAGTTTTGGTGGCCCCTGGGATGCCACATGGCAGCATTTGGCTAGGCCAAGTGTTAGCGTGTCGTTTGCCACCTTCCAACCAACCAAATTCGTCCAAATCAAAACCTAGGTACCCACCACGTGTCAGCACGCCATTCACCGAAGGAGCCCATTGACCAGTCAAACCTACCACATCAGCCTTCAAATTCAACACCACGTCATCAGTATGGACTGCTAACTGGGCACATTTTGCAAAAATTCGCTTATTTGCGAAAGTGAACATAACATGTTTCTCGGAGCATTCGGAGTTTGTTTCACATGAAACGAGTTGCGCTAGATTCAGTATAACGAACACTACGCGATCATTCAGGTTCAAAACCGATCCAACAAATTTGAATTTTGAGCTATTTTTTGAGCACCTGATCAGATGCCTCTTTCCCAACATCCAAATAAGATAGAAATCCTTCCTAGAGTGGCACTCAAGGTCCACCAAAGAGAAGGTTGAGCTTCACTCCTTGGGAAGCTATTGTGCTAAGCAACACTTGTAACTCAATTGAACAACTAGAGTAACAATGGACAATAAAATGTCAAAAAGTCCCTAAAATGAGAGCCTCACCTCCAATTTATAGCTAGTCATCCCTCATGCTCCTTGTGGGCTCCACCCACCAAATTCCCTCTCTCACCCAATTTGAATTCCTCCAAGGAGAGCATATTCCCTTGGAGTGGCCCCCACTCTCCACTTCTCATCGAATTTCTTGGCTTTTGTAATATTTGGTGGTGGTACCTTTATAAATTTTCCTTTTTCACCCACCTTTCCTAAGTTTATATGCCAAATATACATTAACTGCCAAAAATTGCAAAAATGAGGACTCCCTTAGCAAAATTATTAATTGGGGACATTACACAGGACTACGCCCACAAGCTTATTTCTGACTCATATTCTTCACCATAATCCTTGTAGAAATTCAAACTGAAGATTGTAATATGCTAAAACAATTGACTCTAATCTACTCTACTAATTAGCGGAAACAATAAATGATCAATGAAATCACAAAATATATAAGAGAAATAATTTAGTCACATATTACACAATGATTTTCTGGGGAAAACCACGACTAAAATCCCCTGCTATCTATATATTACATTAATAAAAAAATATGAGAAGATTACAATGTTTTGCTTAAGCCCGAGCAACCTCTACACTATCTCTATCTGTCTCACTACTGCCCAGAAAAGCTCAAGCCAATACTTAGCCAAATTCTTTCTTCCCCAAGTCTCTATTTCCTTGCAATGTCCAATGAGGAATTAAGCCCATATTTAATAGGAATTTTCCTCCATTGGATTGCATAGTTCTTACTGCATGCACCATATGTACAATTTGGATGATTATACAACTGATAATACATTATCCCTAAACTCTAATCTCAACTGGGTCTTTCTCATATATGTCATGCATGAGTTAATTATGAGTGAATCTTCAGTTTATTGGTTGATCACTTTAGACAAGACCACATTGCACTGCAGGGAGCGCCACACTGCACTTAAAGCAACACCACATTGCACTTTAGGCAACACCACATTGGACTGCAGGCAACACCACACTACTAGACCTCCCACTAGTTCGTCCAACAATTGGAACTAGTTTAACTAACTTTAACTCGGCAAGATTGAAATAATTAATTACAATTCAAAATAAACTCAACCAGGGATCCTAATTGTAGCAAAAACTCTACATGACTCTAATTAGAACCTCAACTCGATTTAACTGAGCCAACTAAGTCAAATTAACTTAGTTAACTATTACAAGTTGTAATGAGATGTGGAATTACAATTTTATTCCCAATTTAATTCAAGGACAAATTAAATTAGGATTTTTCTTGATGTTATTTTTAACATTTCTTGTTGTTATTTTCAACACTTCCTCTCAACAATAAAGGAATTCACATCGATCCCAATCCAATACCTTTGGAATGTTCTGCATGCAAATCTTTTCACTGTTGTTGTTGCTATTGCAACATTTGCAACCAAAAAGCATACAAACAAAATAAACTATGTCTACAACTATCTACTAGGAAAATTGTGCTACTATTGACTCTGCTACTGATCCTCCTACTTTTTTGTCAACATTGCTTTGCACTTCTCAATATCTGACTGACATTAATCCTCTTGCTACTCAATAATGTGGCCCCCCCATAGCAAGTTAATGATCCATGAGACAAAAAACTCCTTAATGGATCCTGCCTAATTTCTGAAACTCTTGGACTAAGGTTTCATATCGCCCCACCTCTCGCCTAGAGGTATGGCTGCATGTAACCCCTCTACCCACTTGGCTTGAAATTTTCCCGTACTAGAGGTCTTTCTTGAGTGGATGTCTCCACTGGGCCTCCTCTTTGCTTCTTCAATTGTGGTTGCTCCACAACTTCCTGAGGTTGCATGTTGAGATGTAATTCATGCTCCCTCTCAACCACCAAGTCTCTAACATTTTCCTTACTCCTCAAGGCTTTGCATGCATGAGCTAAATCTGATCTACTCATACCGTTGTTGCTACTGCTTCCACAGTATTGCTGCAACTACTGCAATAATGAGTCTGATCTTCCCAGATCCTGAAGTACTAGCTTCCATAGGGTTGATCCCTCTAAAATTATACTCCCTATGAGTCTCGATCTCCCTGTGGGAACTCTCTCTACTTCTCATTCTGCCAATATTAATGATCAAAACTCATTTTTTTGTCACTAAACATTGGCTCATTGATCTTCCCACTAGTAACCTTCTTGCTCCATTAAGAAGTATGCACACAGGGTCTTCTGGATCACCCTGAACTATAGTTCCATCAATTTGGAAGGACAACCCCGAATTCTTCTCTTCTAGAGTGATTTCTACTTTGATACCATGTAGAAATTCCTTGTAGATTCAAACTGCAGATTGTAAGATACTAAAACAATTGACTTTAATATACTCTACTCATAAGCAAAAACAATAAACGCTCGATGAAATCAGAAAGCATATAAGAGAAAGAATTCAATCACACATTATACAATGATTTTTTGGGGAAAGTCACAGATAAAAACCCCCGCTATTTTTATATTTCATTAATCATAAAATTTGAGAATATTACAATGCTTTTCTCAAGCCTGAGCAACCTCTGCACTATCTCACTGCTTCCAAGACAAGCTCAAGCTAATACTTAGCCAAACTCTTGCTTGCCCAACCCTATTTCCTTGCACTTTTCAACGAGGAATTAGGCCCATATTTAATAGGAATTTTCCTTCGTTGGATTGTGCAGTTCCTTTAGGATCTTCCTCTAACTGCATGCACCATCTGTACAATTTGGATGAGTATACAACTGATACTACATTGTCCCTTAACTCCAATCTCAACTGGTTCTTTCTCAAATCTGACATGCATGATTTAATTACGAGGGAATCTTCAATTTACTGGTTGATTACTGCAAGCAGCACCACACTGGACTGCAGGCAACACCACACTACTAGACCTCCCACTAGTTCCTCCAACAATTGGAACTAGTTTAATTGACTTTAACTCAGTTAGACTGGATTAATTAATTACAACTCAAAATAAACTCAACTAGGGCTCCTAATTGTAGGAGACACTCTACGTGACTCTAGTTGGACCCTCAACTCAAATTAACTGAGCCAACTAAATCAAATTAACTTAGTTAACTACTACAAGTTGTCGTGAGATGTGGAATTACATTTTATTCCCAAATTAATTCAAGGACAAGTTAAATTAGGATTTTTCTTGATGCTATTTTTAACATTTCTTATTGTTATTTTCAACACATTATGTTGCAAAAAATTGCACCATTTTATATAGTGTGGATCTAGGGATATATGTCCACCAGAAGAGAGTGTTGGGCCTGGGATACACCATTATGAGGTTATTCATGTTCCCTGAGGAATTTCATTTCATTAAGTAAATGAAGAACTGAAAGTGTACATAGGATGGTACAGTTGCCTTACCGGACTTTGTTTTTTACAAATTTTTCCCTATAACAAAGAGGGTACAAACAACTACCTTATGAGTTGTGCCCTAACGTCGTAAGTTCCATATCCTTAACTTAGGAATGTGTTACTCCCTCAAGGCAGGACTAGACCCACAAGCTTATTTCTGAATCATATTCTTCACCATAATCCATAACACATATCATACATGGTTTCATGGACGTAGCATAAACTACATACAAAACATTATAACGTATGCACCATGTTATTTCAAGATAACATCACTTAACCCAGTAACCACATTCCAAGTATGCATAACAAACATGATATATCATAGTTACATATGACCATGACACACATACAACATGAGAAACCCATTATTCATAATGGACCAAGGTGATTTCATTTAGCAAGGAAACTTACTGTACACATTGTCACAAACGTAGATTAGGTAATTCTGTTTGGGACATAACTCACCTCCAAGCTATAAACTTGTTCCAACTTAGTTTCTTATGTAGTTGTCACCCTTGAACTTGATTCCAAGCTTGAAAATATTGTTCAAGGACCAAGCTGCCAAATAAACCAAGGATTCTAGAGGTCTAGTCTACCTCCACCTTGTAGGCATAATAATTCTCAAGTGCAGGCTATTCCAGGGCTCCAAAGGTATGTTACCTTCGCCCACGAGCCAATGAAGGAGTCCAAAGGTCTAATCTACCTCCATCCTTTAGGCATAAGAATGCTCAAGCATAAGCTAATTCAGGGGTCCAAAGGTATGCTACCTCCACCCGCCAACCAATGAAGGAACGAGGGGTATAATGTACCTCCATCCTTCAGGTATAAGAACGCTCAAGCATAGGCTAGTCTAAGGCTCCAAAGGTATGCTACCTCCACCCGCCAGCCAATGAAGGAATCCAGAGGTCTAATATACCTCCATCCTTTAGGAATAAGAATGATTAAGCACATACTAGTCTAAGGCTCCAAAGTTATGCTACCTCTACCCACTAGCTTATGAGGGACTCCAAAGGTAATGTCCTCCACCTTCAAACAATCCATGGACTTAAAAAGATTTAACCTCCATCCCAATTTGTTTTTATATTAGTTCACAATAAGTAGATGATTTCACTAACCTTGATGTTCCATAACCTATTTCTACTAGTTATTAAGAGTTGGACACTAACTTCTTGGGCATCAACTGTCTAATCCACCAATCACTAACGAGTGCTTTTGATGATAGAGTCCATCTCTTGTGTTAGTAAGTTAGCCTCTTGGATTACTCTGTGATTATCAGCAAGGAAGTCTCCAATCATTGTATAAGGTTGCACTAGTGCTACAACTACACCTCAACTCTACATGTACGATTCTTGTTGCATTCTTGGATTACCTTGCGCTCATACCCTTTCAGCTAGGAAATCTTATTCATTGTATAAGTCTTCATTGATGCTACAACTATACCTCAGCTTTGCTTGCCAGATTCTCTTTGCCACGATTTTATTCTTGTTTCTAGGCACATTTGTGCTCCTCCTCCTAATGTACAAGGTCAATATCTTGATTAAATCCCCACCCTACAAACTCCATAACCCGTATATTTTGACCCTCCTCCTTTAATGATCATTCCCTGATTCCCCCAATTTCTCATGTATGAATTCTGCATCTTGGTAGTTAGTTCCCAATCTGACCTAGACCCTATGGACTGATCAAACGCGTCCCATTTATCCTATGTCTCTAGATTTTTGTGGTGATTGGCTAGGTCATCACTGGTTGGTTTTTGTGTCTACCAACCCAGCCGTGTAGGGTGATCAACTTAATTCCACTTAGACTTTTTGTCCCCTAGCCTTCCATTTGTTAGCCTCCAAGACCTGTGCTACAAAAAACAAAATATGTTCATGTAGAAAAATCTTCCCAAGCCTGAAACCAATTGTCACTTTGCCTTGTCCATGTGTCTATGTTTTTCTTTCAAAATATTTACAACATCGATAAATGTGAAAGGTGACCAATCCAACACAATTCCTATCAAACTTATTGTAAGAAATAGTCTCTTCCCTATAAGACTAACTTACTTTTACAAAATCTTTGATAATCCTTAAACAACAAATGGACTTACTACAATATATGCTTTCTCTTTAGTCTTGATTTCAAAATATCAAGGCACATATGGCTTATTCATTAGATCTTAACACTTGACAAAATGCTTGTACATAGGTCATTAACCATACTAAGAGATGAGGGGGTCATAGATGTAAGAGGGATCATTCTTGATGTTAGAGGAAACCAAGAAACAAACTTTGCATGCGGTCTTAGGGAATCTTCAAATAACAAACTAAAGTTTGCACTCTTCTTTAGGGCCTACTTCTTGCATCTGAATTGGGAATTTTTTTAATAGTTATCTAGGATACAAGTTTAATAATCATACAATGGTTTTGAAATTTGTCCCTTATAGTAACAAGATTGTCTCCATTATAGCTTGATCTTGTGAGGAAGATAATCATCTCAAAGAGATCCCATTCTTTTAAGTTCCTTGAGATCAGAATTTGTTAAGTAGATAATCAAGCTAATCAGGCCTCACAATTTTGAGAAAGGGCGCTAAAGAAAAGAGGGATGTTATATTATCACCCCATCCCTTAGTCCATCTCATTATGAAATCATGATTGGTACCCTCACATTAAGTAACCACTCGATGCACAATCAATATAGATGGGTTGAATTTGAGGTGAAGGGATTGAATAAGACTTGTGTATAACACTTTCACATGCATGATATTAACTCTCAACTACCTTTGAGCTTGATGGATATTCTTTGGAACTTACGCTGAGAGGATTCAAACTCAGGGTTACATGTTTTGGTTATTGGATATTAGCTCTTGTGTGTTGAATTCTCTTACTGGATTATGAGAGTTTATTGCATCTTTGAGGTTAAAGGTCCACTCTATTCATGTGTCATCAATAATGTGGATGATTTTCTTATTTGTAAGTGATATTTATTTTTTGGATGTTCTAGCGCCCCTATTTTTCTTTAGGTCCTTTAGTATAGGTTTTCCCTTAGTTGATTGGGCAAGCAACATGGTGTTTCATGTGTCTCAGTCTAATTGCTTTTCAAAGAAAATTTAGCAAGCCCACACATTTACTAGTATTATTGATTATAGGGAGGCCTAAGACATTTGGAGAGCACTTCACGGGGACAAAGAGTCGATCCATTGTAACAAGACCTTCATTTTCTCAATCTTAACAAAGCTTCATGAGAATGAACATTAGTGTTCAACTTAGAATTCATAATTATGACAACCTTGGCACAACATAAACTGCAAATCAACTTCTTGACGTACAGTGTACGATGTTCAACAACTTGGTCCACAATTTGAGCAAAAGTAATCAATCAACGACCTCAAATTTGAAGATGTTCACCAATTCTATACATCTATATACCAAGAGAATAACAATATATACCATATGCTGGATGACATCTACATTGGCAACTAGGAATCAAAAACAACTAATTTAAGGTTGGAAGAGGCGTAAAATTATCATTTTTCTCATGAAAATATTATATATTGCAAAGTAGTTTTTATACTAGGAGTTTTTTGATAAAATTTACCAGTGACAATATCTAGGATGTAATTCCTAAAGAAGTTTATAAATGTAGAAGATAACGAGTTGGATTTTTATCTGAAAGTTAAGGCCATCAAGTTTTGTAACTTTGTTGTTTAGCCTCACCTACAACCTTTTATATAAAAAAATACTTGTACATTTTTTTATTCAAAAAAAGTATATTCGAGTAGATGGATTACAAAAAAAAAATTGAGCAAATTTGACCAAAATTAAGGTTATGCATATTCATAATGTGAAAAGAGGATGAAGACATTCAATGTGCATGAAAAATAGAGGTTATTGCCATAAAAACTGTGCCTCGCATGGAGGAGGAGAAGCTAGAGATAAGCATCAAGAGGACAATATTGGAAATTGATAAACTTGCCACAATTCTAGTGTACTATGCATGCCCATATGCAATTGAATAGTTACTTAAATGATAATATGTAGTTGAATATTCCATTTTGCAACTTAAAATGTGAAGTTGTGAGGGAGAATTAGATACTTGTTTCACTGTCTTGCCTCATCCCACTATCAGTAAGAATAGTATTTGTTGCAAAAAAAGAAATAATTTTTTTTTTTGAGACTTCCTCTTATGCCTTTAAAAAGCATGTTAATGATTTCTTCCATCATCACTGACATGTGCATATTCAATTGGATTAATATGTTGGAGTCTTTTAGAATCTTTGAAATAAAAGCACTACAAGCATGTAAGTTGGTGAGGCTTGGTTGTTGCAATTTCAAGAGGGAAATATCAATATATATATTGATGAAGTCGTTAAGTAGTATAACAAGTCAAGGTACCATTTTTTCAAAGCCCAAAGTGATATAACTACTCGTAGGTAGTGCAAATGGTAAAATATCAAAACATAGAAGAGAAACTTGCAAGTGCCTCAGGGGACTATAAATTCTTGTGCAATGAGGTTGTTATATAATAAAGAGAAGGCAAGGTTCCACCCAAACTGGTGTATCACTTCTCGATAACTCGAAGGGAAAAGCGTCAATGTGTAAAATAACATTGATAAAGGAAGGTGACATTATTACTTTAGCATGTGTTATAGGCCATTTGATCTAGGTGGATAGTGGTGGCCACCCGCCAATTCCACTTGGACCCCCAACATTGTTTCTTTCAGTTTTTCAGTTTCCTTAATTGTAGCATGGTTTACTATTTTTAGTAGTTTTTTGGGTCCTAAACTTCCGGAGCCGTTTTGAGGCCCTAAACGACGTTTTTTTGGCAATCTACCGCCAACGACTCTTGTTAATTCATTTTTTTTGTCATATTCCTCGAAGAGATATTTCGAACGGGATATCATGTGCATCAAACAGAGATAATATGACCAAGTCACGACCCCGAGAAGTTGGCTGCCCAACTAACCCCAACGGGACCCATAAACTCTTGGTGTTACATCTCCTCAGGTCAGGGTTTTGGTTGTTTAGGGTTTAATCTTGTTGTTCAATAATAAAAAGGCCCTCAAGCTTCATTATAACACAGTTCAAAGGCATGTAGCCACCACATCTCTTCTCAGAGATAAGCTACCATCACCGAGCTAATCTCATTTCCATACTGTTTGTAAGCATATTTCATTATTTGATATTAATCAAAGGAAGTGTTATTTTTGTTGCATCTCTATATTTATGGTTATATCTGTAATTTGTTGCCTTCCTAGTTAAATTCGGATCACCATTTTGTCACATCTGGTCAATAGGCATTCAAACATGATCATTCATATCATTTGAACACTTTCTCATCTTCCCTACACAAATCCCTAAACATGACTATGTCTAAACCCTAAATTTATGCCATAAAGCACCTTGTGTTAGTCATTTTAAGGACCAACGCACTCTGGCCCCTTACTAGCCATCATCGGCTACCAGGTTTCCCTACTATCCACCTGCACTTATCACCAACATGTTGCTCAGTGTTGGGCATGCGTTGATTCTAGAAATTCCAGAAAACAAAAAAGAAGCCCGAAGCTTCCAAGATCTATTGTAACTATTTACCTCAGATAAAATTCTTGAATCCTATCCTATCCTACCTTGGAGTTTTAATCCCTTATCCCATAAGGTCATCCTCCCATCAAGATTGGATCTCAAGCTCAGATTGGTAAAAGGATAAGAATTCATGAACTACATCCTTCACCTATATATTTACTGCCATCCATAGGCAAGGGGTTGCCTTTTGGAGAGTGATTCTACCCTTATGCTGCTAATGTGATAGATATCATTCCATGTATTAGGGTTATTAGAGGTGCAATTTGTGACAAGTAAAGGACAAGTCAACTTGGAGGAGCTCTTCTACAAGATCAACACCTATTTTTGGTTGTAACTCACTCCATTTATATTAATGCAAAGAGTTCTTTGTTTTCCTATATATGATGTTATGGTTTCATATATTTCAATACCATGTTGATCAATTGAATAAAGTAATTAGATGATGCTATATAGATTTCATAGATTGTTGGCTTATGTTATCTGACTGTGCGGGTTCTAATTATAGGGATCAGAAGAAAGGAGCGAAGCATACGTCAAATTCCAGGTAGGCTTCATCCCGTTAACTATTTACTTTAAGGAAAACATTAGTCTCCTTATATTTCTATTCTTCTAGGTTAGTCCACTAGGCCTAGGGAAGATACTTATATATGTAGTCGTAGATTCCGCATAACAAATTGGTGACGATACTAGGGAGCATTGTATTCCCTTGGTGGTTTCTTTCTCCATTGTGCTTTCCTTGTCTCTTATTCAAACCTTTACTATCTTATTCAATCAAGAACAAAGCTAGGAAGACCTTTCATTGAGTCTCAATTGCAATCCTTGTGTCAGAACTTTGCATCCGTAGACCAACGCACCCTATGGTCTTGTGACAGAGCGTTGCACCCTAGCCGAGACTTCTTTGTGCCTGCGTTGCATAACATTGGTGCCTCCTTTGCACCTGCATTGGCCCCTGTTCATGCACAAGTTTGATTTTGTCTTGATTTTCTCTCTGATCAACCTTGTTCTAGCTGCTCTTCCTTGAGTCTTTGAGTGTCTTGTGGTCTCTCTGAAGCCTCCATTTTGGTTTTCTTTCGTTTTTAGTGCCTTTGGTAAGGATTTGTTTAAATTTCCCTTTGTTCTTATCAATAGGTCATTTGAAAACTAATTTTGTTTGATCATTGAGTGCTTAGATGACTTGGTGTTCTAGTCATCGTCCTCAAAAGTTTGTTTGAATCAGTGATTATACTTTGCATCTTAGTTTTCTTCATTTTAAAAAATTAAGTGACTTGAAAAGAAAATTATTTGCATTGGAATTTAGGTCTTTGTGTGTGCATCAACATTGGAATAGTTGCATTTAAAAGGGAATTGCATTTTTCACATTGCTTGTTGCATAGTCTTTGTCTCTTCCCTTCCTTAGATAGATTTTCATTGAATGATAAAGATTTCATTTCCTCACGCTAGTTTGCATTTTAGGATATTCAAGTGACATTCATGGTGAGCCCAAAAACTAAAATTTAATTGAAGATAAACATTAAAATTTATTGAAGCAACCTAAAAAGCATTTGTAACATTAACACAAACATTTATAGGTCTAGGCTAAAGATGTGTTATGGCGTCATTAAACGTAGGAGTTGTCATTGTTTTTCAGTGTTATATCTCAAGGGTGAAATATGTTTCCATGTACATAAGTGTATAGGATCTTTCTCCATGTACCTTTGGGTATATTAGACGACGCTCCATGCACACAAAGTATATGGGAACACTCTCATCATACGGTTACACTTTAGACAACACTACTATAGATTGCACTTCCACATACCATTAGGTCTATTTTGGAAGTCCCCTATAGGTTGTTATCCTCACCATAGGTAACTGAGTCATCCACCTTGTGTACCATGATACACCGAACACAAAATTCGGGGAGATTGTCTGCACATATGTTAAGTCCTTGGTTCGCCAAGGCATATATTGCAATTCATGGTTGCTTGGTAATCCTTTATGCCTAGATTACCCTCTTTTTTATTTATTTTTGCGTTAATTTGAAAATTTATTATGCAACGTGGAAGAACAAAATCCCCCACTCAATATTTTGCGTATAATGAAAAATAAGCCTCCTCTTCCATTAGAGGCTACTCCTGGTCATCGTCGGAAGCACAAGAAGACCCAAACTACCGAATCAGGAATCCAGGAACTACTTCTGGTCCTCCTAAATATCATCAACTAGAATCATCTCTCTTTGAGTATTAAGCCCGAGATCACCTCTACTTTTGCTGGTGAATCTAACACACTCGAAACAAAAATCCCTAAAACCTTATTGCTTGAGGTTATTGAACTTGACTTTCCTAAGTTAGAAACTTTCTGTCCTGAGGTCGTTGAACCTAAGGAACCTCAACCATCTTCACCTCTTACTTTAGGACCTTTCCCTTGTGAGTATTGAAGATATCCTGCAAGAAAAGTCCTATCCTTCAACTCCTGTTTATTGAAGTGGACGTCATGTTTATCAGACTGATCCTTTTCCTCCTCTTTAGACTCCAACACAAACTTCTTTACCTGATTCTTTTGACTCGCCCCCGGATTTCTCGCAACAATCTTCATTGGGATTGTTAACCATGACTAGATCCAATTTGACTTCCCAACCCTTGTCCACCACTATGGTTGAGACATCAAATGTTGCTTCCTCATCAATGTTTACAACATTACAAGAGGCACATATGTATGGTGGCCCGTCCATCCCACCCGACTATCAGTCTTTATCTGGTACCTTCTCTGGTGCAACTTCCAGTCCTTGGACCTCTCCCATGTCATTCGTTTCTGGAATTCCGTCTAGCACTTCCCTTATGAACGTCACTGAGCCTACTCCTTCTCCCTCGCCTACACCTATGGTTGAACAACATGTTGTCCCTTATGTTAGTGGTCAAGGTTATCTTCAACAACCTAGATCTCCTTATGTTGGGTGCCCTCCATCTGGGTTGTAGTTGCCTCCATCATCTTCTCCTCCTATGGCATGGGGGCAACCTCTTGTTGGTATACCTCAAATTGATAATAAACCTGATTATAATCCTCCTTATCCTCGGATGGTTTCCAGTGTTTGGCTGATGAGCCCCAATTTTGGTACAATTTGGGCTCATTTTGGCCTATTATACTTGCTCAAACCATTCATATTTTATTGCTTATGCATGCATTTCTTAGTTTATTCGTGTTGTTTGCAGGAAGAAGGGTAGACACTTTATCTACGTGACTAATGCATTATGATTTCAGGTTTTTGCATTAAAAGGGAGAAAAGACCACGTGAAAAGGAGACAAGGAGACAAGGAGGTGGCACTGCTGGTTTTTAGGAGAGGATGTCCACAGTCTTGGGACCTTCCTCGTGTTTCCCACCAAGAACTCCGAGCTCCAATCCATCTCCCCTCCGAGCTTAGAAGCAGCCAGCTGTTCTACAGGAACAGCAGTTACAACTGTTCTACAGGAACAACACTTATGACTGTCCTACAGGATCAGCAGTTAAACTCTAGTTGGACAGTCGAGCTCCTAAAATCAAGGACACTTGTTGGATCACTGTTTTGCATAAGTATAGAGGCCGTAGCCTTTGATAGGTTGTTGAAACTTTCGCATTACTATTATAATTTTGGAGCACAGCTCGGTGTTAGTTCTTGTTGTAAGCCAGTTTTGGCATAACATCAGATTATGAATAAAGAAGGCAGATTTTGATCTAGCTCTAAGTTTTCTTAAGGAGACTATAGCTCTCAGGTTAGGGCCCAACCTGAGAGCCATAGATCCCCTCTGCTGTAGTGTTGTTTGCATTTCGTTTCAGCACTCTGAGTTTTCATTTTCACATGCAATTTGAATTACAGGTTGTTGAATTAGTCTTTTTCATGAGCATAGATAGGACTAGTTTATGGTTGAATTGCTTTCGGTTGTTTAGTTAGATTAGCAGGTTGATAATACATTGGAGCTCTAGCAAAAAAGGTTGAGGAAGTCTCCACTGCCATCTCCGTTTGGAGATTGGAGTGCAGCCTATACCAGCCACAAAAACACGCAGTTCTTCACTTCATACATGCTGCAACATAGTCTCATTATGATAGATCTTTCCACATGATTCACACCTGCACACACGCCCTCATCACAGCTTCATGCACATTCTCCTTCGCGTTTTGGATTGCTGTTCATTGAATTTATACGCACAGGTAGTTTAGGTTGATGCATTTTCGGTTTGGTGACAGTCATAAGCATTTGTTTCACTTACACTGCTCTCCCTCGTTCCATTACCTCATTCTCCATCTTGATCACGCATGCAAACACATCTTTGACCCCTGCTCCGCTCTGTTATCTCCCAAAGTCTTTCACTCCTCACATAGCTTCATTCTCTAGCCCTTTTCGTTGACCTAGTCCTCTATCTTCTAACCTACTCCCTACACTCACTCCCTATCCTATTCTTCCGCTTCTGAGCCATCACCAGCCTTATTCCTACCTTACACATCCCCCCCTACCATTCCATCACTCCTCCATCACTTCAAACACTCATGGTAGGTCATCCTGTAGCAATTTGTAGACATCCTGTAGAAATCTCTGCGTATCCTGTAGGATCCCCTGCAGACATCCTGTAGGAGGCCACTCACTCAGTTGCTGAGCATCTGAATGCGAGGAACCTCCGGATGCTAAGGATCCCTAGGGACCTCTCCTAGCCTCCCCAACCTGTCCCACGCTTTCCTTCCTTCTCCATCCCATCTGCACAACCAAACCCTAGTTAGCACAAAATCACAATCATTCCATTCACTTAAGGGAAAAATACAAAAACATGTCTTTTATGATGCAAGTAGCTTAGATCCATGCATTTCCACTTATTAGAGGTAACAGCAGCATTGGTAGAGGTTTCATTCACATTCTTTGCATTATAGAGGTTAGACTAGTTAAATTAGGGTTTCCTAGGTTTACATGCTTTGATTTGCTTTCAGTCCATTTTGTCAAGTAGAGTAGTTTTCCTTTGAGAATAGCTTTCGTCCATCAATTAGCAAGCTTCTTCTGAGAGCCTATAGAAGTTGGCTTGAGCCCTAGCGGACTTGTGCCAGCTGACCAAGTGACAGCTGCGACAAGAGCTAGTACTTGTGCATATAGCATCGTCGCTTCCAAGTTTGTATGAACTACTGGGTTGATAAAATGAGAGACAGGAAGCCCCAGGAGTTGTAGCATTATTGCTACAATACTGGAGCTCACCATTGGCAACCTACTTTTCTTGTTCAACCTAGTTCGTTTTGGGATCGATTCTTGAATCCTCAACATGTGTCGTCTTCATCTCAAATTCCTGCCCATCAATCTGTACCCCAACAAGATCAAATACATGTTGTCAACCTTTACAGGTTTCTATTCCAGATCAACCTATTCCGGTGGTATGTGGGACCCCTCATGTTCCACTTACCCAACCTTTATAAGTTACCTTACAATTTCAACAGCTTGGGAAAGGTACTCCTCAAATTCAAGTAGGACAGACTGTGTATAACATGGCACAACCTCAATCGAACACACCTTATGCTGGGGTGATGCGAAATCCCGCGAGGAAATAGTATAGACCTTATTAGGGTGTTCCTTAAGTTCTTTTTCAAGGGAAACATATCCAAACCAAGTTGTTACAACCTTTAGAAGGTTATCCTAGAGCTCACTAATAAGGTTATGCGTATGCTTCTTACCAAAATCCTCCTTATTCTGGTGCCCATTTTCCTCTTTATCATAACCCTCCTTATCTGAGAACGTAAGTACCTATTGCTTAGGTTATTCCTTCTTATCCAGGTTATCCTCCACTAGATTTTAACTGGAAGTTACCTTTTGTGGTGACTCTCGAATTTCCAGACTTGACTTGGCTCACCAATGATCCTATTGCTCATTCACCTTGGTGGCTGATAATTCCTACCAAATTGCCTTATGATATCCCAAAATTCAATGGGAATCCTAGAGAAGACGAGTCGACCCATGTCATGATGTATCATCTATGGTGTTCTTCGAACTCCCTCAGTGATGATTCCATATGATTACGTCTTTTCCAACGTACTCTTACATGTACTGCATCTAAATGGTACATTGAGTTACCTAGAGATTCGTTTCACGATTTTAGTTCCTTATTTGCCACCTTCCTCACACATTTCCAGTTACACATCCGATATGAAACTGGAACAAAATTTTTGACAAACTTTAAACAAACTAAAGATACTCACATATTTTATCACATTCATAAGTGGCGTCATTGTCGTCAGTTGGTTAAGACCTATGCTCCATATCAATTATTAGCAGAATGGTTCATTAAATCCTATTGCCATCTATCACATAGGATGTAGCTAAAGGTGGGGTCATGACTGTAGAGCAAGTAATTGCTCGTGTTCAGTATTTGGACCTCATCTATCCCCAATCTGGCATGCTCTATGAAAATATACTAGATGCTCCGAGATCTTTTAATGTTGTTCCTCCAACTCTTGGTAAAGAATCTCATGCTACTGATGGCATCATTGGTTCTACCTATTCACAGACAGTGAGTAAACCATCTGGTGCTACTCTCACTTCATTTGCCCAAAAGTCTTTATCCAATCCTCCTGTGGCTTCTTTTTCCAAGATAAATGTCGTTTCATTTGATAAAGGTAGATCTCAATAGCAACCAGGAATCAAGAAGAAAAGAAAATGCAAAAAGGATAAATATTCTTCACTACAAGATAAATAAACAAATTAGTCCTCTAATGAGAAACGAAAGCCTCTCTACCCATGCTTGATTTGCAATGAGGAGCACTTTACTCGTGACTTTCCTCACTATGCGGAAGTGAACTAGTTTATGAAATCCTCCATTTCTATTTCTATGTTGACCGACCTGTTTCCTAATTAGGAGACCCACATGGTTGCTCGGGACCCTTCATCCTCTAACACTATTTTAATGCTTTCCTCCACGAAACATAAATCTAATGTTATGGTGGCTAGTCGGAATAAGGACTATGGTAACAATAATCCTCTGAATGGTCAGGCTACTGATCAAACTACCAGTTCGGCATCAACTCCATCTGATCCTTCTCTGCCCATGATTAATATGGAATTAACTATTAAGCCTCTGAAGGGCATTATTCATAAATTTGCTTTCAACCCTCGTGCCAGGGCTGCTGAAAATTATAACGTAGTTAAAGACTTGGCTTAGTTTCCATCATCTATGTTGACCCTCGAGGTGTTGAAAAACTTCCCCACCCATAAGAAGGCTTTGCTTTTAGTTATCGAATGTGTGGATCCTTCAGATTCCAACCTAGTTGTTTTCAGTCATGAAAATTATACCCCTCGCCTTCTAGCTCAATTGGGCTTTATCATTCAGGTCATCGTCCATGGTAAAAACATTCATCATTCTATTGTGGATGAGCGAGCCTCGACCTATATCATGTCTATGTCTTACTGGAACGCGATTGGTTCTTGTCAACTGAGTTAGTCACCTACCACATTGAAATGTTTTTATGGGAGAACGTATAAACCTTGTGGTATTCTAAACTCCTTACAAGTATAATTGGGGGGGAAATTGTATCCATAGAAGTGGAAGTTATTGATGGACCTATTGATTATAATCTTCTATTGGGTCGCACGTGGGTTTACGCCATGGCCGCGGTCATTCAAATTATTTCCGTATGATCGCCTTTCCTCACAAGGGAAGGATTGTGGCCATTGACCAAATCACCTTTTTCGCCTTTGATTCTCATGTTACTGGAAGTGTCTTGCTTGTAGGGGAAACTCTACAGTCTTATTAGCATGTCGAGGATGGACTGTTAAAGGATTCCTCGCTCATGGGAACCTTTTCACTTCCTCCTCCTCCACTTCCCGACAACTCATCATTGGTTGCTTATATCAATATGATATCATCTTCTACTATCCCGACTGATCCATGGATTGTACCAGATGAAACTAACATCCATAGTTTTGGCGACCAAATGTCGCTTAGCTCCATTGAGCTTGATTAGGAAGCCATCTATTCGGCTTGCGCGGCTCACACCTTCTCTTCGATCAATCACTGGATTATGGCACATCTTTTGATCCATTCTCTTGTATATTCTCTACCGATGAGAGCATCATGGAGATCACAATGCCAGAGGACGCGTTGTGGGATGATCATCACCATCATTCCTCCTTACCATATTCCATTGAGGATAATCTCAGTGATGTGTATTTACCCAATATCGTCGTGTCTTTTACTTATTTCGTTTTTATTCACGAAGTCGATTCCGAAAAAAAAAAATCTCTTGAATATCAAGAATACAATACACATTGATATCTCTATTAAACCTGGTATTGTTGAAAATCTACACATTGGCGCGTCTTGATCTCCATCTAATATTGAGACCTATAAAGCCCTATTTCATGAGTTTCGTGATGTCTTTGCTTGGAGTTATGAGGAAATTGCATACATCGACCCAAATATAGTGGTGTATGAGATTAAAACGTATCTTGATGCTAAACCAGTCTAGCAACGCCTCCCTCCGGTCCATCCACAGAAGGATGTCGTGATAAAGAGTGAAGTTGAAAAACTCCTTCGTGATGGTTTCATCTATCCCGTTCCTTTGGCCGATTGGGTTTCAAATATTGTCTTTATCATGAAGAAAGAAGGGACAATCTGTGTATGCATTTATTATCAGGATGTAAATCGCACTTGTCTAAAGGACATTACCCGACCTCGTTCATCAACTAGATTGTTGATGACTGAGTCAACTAAAAAATCTATTTGTTCATTGATGGTTTCTTCGGATATAATCAGATCAGCATTCTCCCATTGGATCAACCTAAAACTGCATTTATCTGTTCCCGGGGTACATTTTCTTACCTGAAACTCCCATTTGGTTTAAAGAATGTTGGGTCCATGTTTCAATGGGCAATGGATTACACTTTTCATGACAATAAACACATCGTGCAACTTTATTTGGATGATATACCTGGTCATTCTAAGTATTGGGTTGATCACTTGATGATTCTTAGGGCCATTTTCTTATGGTGTAGACACTATAATGTTTGACTAAATCCACACATATGTGTGTTCTGCGTTAGTTCTGGTTGACTTCTTGGTTTTGTTATTTCAAAACATGGAACTTGTAATGATTCTCTCAAATTATAGGAAATCATCGATCTGCCTGCCTATTGGGTAGCAGAGGTGGCGCGTAACAGTTTTGGGTCTAATAGCCTAGAAATTAGGCTAAAAATATTGTAAAACTCCGAAATATGCGGAGCGCGAAATGTAAAAAATCGAGTCAAAGGGTTGTCCGCCCGAAAAATAATATAAAATAATAGGAAGTAAGTTGGTCCGCGGACCATAGGAAGGTATAAATAGAGCGCGAATCTACGAGGGAAGGGGGAGTTCTCTTGGTTATGATCTGGGATCTGAATTGTAATGGGTTCTTGAGAAGAGGAGTCTGAAAGCATCTATAAGTCCAAGTCGGGTAGGGGATAGAGGCTCTGCAGCGGGGTGCGTAGAGGCCTGAAGAGTCCGCAGCTGTGTGCGCGGACCCTTGCAGCTGCGTGTGCACGGTGGATCTGGATGTATTGGGGATACAGTGGAAATAAAGATAAGTTTCTTCTGAGAATTCTATGTTAAATCTGAATTATCGTGAATCTTCCCATTTGTATGGTTAATAAGATTGTTTTAATCTATGCGCATATGCTTGCTTCTTGAATACTTGTGAATTTGGGTTTAATCTTAATACGTGAACTGAATAAATCTGATAAATGTTAGCTCAAAGGCCCGTCTAAGTAGATTTGATTTGCAATACTTCATCTAATAGATTAGATATGTAGACTGCGCGCTAATAAACAGTAAGAGGTATTCCGGATCTGCACGAATAAAGAGTAGCGCGAAGCTGTAGAACGGGTGCAAAACTTCCACACCACATCAAGACATCCCAAGGGTGTGGAAACCTAGTTCTAGCACCCTCCCCTGCTACCTAGGGTGAGACCTCAGTTCGCGCTTTGCTGGCTGTTGCCGAAAGGCTGGTAGCTGCGGGATTTGCTTAGCTAAATAATTCTTCCGAACCTGGGTCAGGCCCATATAAGCCAACAAATGGTTCCATTGCCGGGACTGGGATCTGCCTAAGGGGTGTCTGGTGTGAAACGCGGGGACTCTATAGAGAAGAAAGTTCAAGGATCGAAGGGATTAGGAACAGTAATAGTTCAAGGGTAACAATGACGAGCACGATTCAGTTACCGGTATTCAAAGGAGCTGGAGGCGAAGACATGGAACAATTCGGGTTCATGCTAACATCAGTATGGAACGCGCATCGAATTGCGGATGATAAGATCAGAAAGGCTACCTTAGTCAGTGCGCTGCAGGATCGAGTGCTGACATGGTACATAAAGTACTCAAGCAATCACCCAACGACAGGGACAATAGAAATTCAGACCGAATTAAAGGAGGAGTTTAGCCGGCCGAAGTCAGAAACACAATTGATTATAGGGTTCAAAGAGATCGCGATGATGCCTGGAGAAACATCGTGGGATTTGTACCAGAGACTGAAAAGTGTTATTTGCGAGGCTAACATGACATTGACGGATGCGCAACACTACGCTTGGTTTATGGCATCCTTAACGCCACATCTGAGGGCGGCTCTATCGCAACAGAAGATCTCAACCCAGGCCGAAGCGCTAGAGACAGTGATGAGGTTACACAAAATTCTGTTGCAAGACCTAGGGTTGGGAGTTCAACAAAACCAAGCGCAGATTCAAAATTTGTGTTTGGAAATGAAGAAGCTAAAACAAGAACAGATACCGCGATCAAAATTTCGGGAGGAAGTATGGTGTATAAAGTGCAGAAGCTAGGGGCACGATAAAGATCACTGCCCGGTCTTAGTGAATTTTGTGGCAACGGGGGGACCAATGCTATTGCGACTAGAGGCACAGGCAGGACCGAGCACCACAACCCCGCTCTGGTGCATAATCTGTTAGGTGGGAGGAAAGAACAACACTGATAACTGTCATCTATTACCAAAATACAACTAGACCCCCCAACAACTATTTTGCAACTTTTGCAGGTCGGTGGGCCACGAGGAAAGAGACTGTCGTAGCTACCAATTATTAATGGACCAGTCACCTGCTTACAGAATGCAGACTAAGGCGCGAGGTCAGGATCCAGCCGCGACGATTGCGCGCAGTGGGTTCCAGGGCCATGGACGAGGACGGGGGGAATAGGCCAGGAAGGGGTCACGGGCAGCTAATCTGTTACAACTACAGAGGACCAGGACATTACACGCAGGAGTGTACCAACCCAAATAGAATTTCGTGCAGTTATTGTGAGAAATTCGATCATGAGCTAATAGATTGTCCTACAATGATAGCGCAAATTTGTGAAAAAAAGGCAGCGCAACCAGCAACGACCCAGAATTTGTAGATGACGAGGTCCGAACCCCGCGAGGAAGATCCCAAGGTCAACATGGTGATGAGGAGTGGCACAGCCACAAGAGGGGATGGAAGGAACTTAGGGGGTGGTAAGGAGACATATCTGGAAGCTCGGGAGAGCTTCGCGGAGGTCTCTACCCCAGGTAGTAGGGATCAGCCTAAGTCGGACAAGGATCCCTCGATGATAACTACCTCTTTAGAGACATGTATAAAATTGCTTCGCGAAAACAGGGCGATTAAAGGCTTACAGGAGTTGATAAATGGATGTGCAGGATGGAGTGAACCTCGCGTTGTTCGAAAGTTGGGAAGACATGCATCAAGAACCGGAAGGGAAATGCGGTTAACAACGCAGATCAGAAATTACGAGATGGAGCAGGTCATTTTGGATGTAGGCTTAGATGTCAACGTACTGCCGAAATAGACTTGGGAGCGCATGGGTAAGCCTACACTACAATGGTACCCTATCCAATTATGGACGGCTAATCAATAGAAGGTGCTGCCCATGGGAAGGCTGCAAGGAGTTACGGTATACCTTGACGGCAAAAGTACCTGAACGGACTTTGAAGTCATTGAGCTCGTGGATGAAAGTAAGCCCTATCCTGCGTTGTTAGGAATAGATTGGGCCACCGACATGAACGAGGTTATTAATCTAAAGAAGCGGACAATGATATTTGAAACAAAGTCGCTATGCGTAGTCATTCCGCTAGATCTGGCTGAAGGACCATGCTACATTGAACCTACTCGCGGTAGAGAACGCGACGACGACATAGATTGTAGCTACAGAATGTCTGCCCAAGAGTGAGGATGGATCAAGACAACGGAGGATAGAAGAATATCACAGGGTGATGGAGAATCTTGCACTTCTGATTCAGATGAGGAGGACGAGCGCTGGCACAACAGGTTGAACGGCGTAACCACGCTATACTGCAACATGGTGACTAAATCGTTGTACTGCGTAAGGGCCCAGGATAGAAAATTACTAAAGTATGATGGGTTGACAATAATAGATGAATTCCTGACCAAATTTGAAATCGTAGTACCAGAGCACCAACAGTTTGATGCGATGAGATGGGCGCTGTGCGCAACGCTTGTGTGATGGTGGGGCACACATGAAGGGACATTCAAAGATTGGCGCGCCTGCAGGTGCATGATGAAGATTAGATTTGGGAAGTCGGAACTACACATAACGAAGAAATAAAATGGACGTGATGACCCACGCATGCACCTTACTAGATGGATCAACGCTTACAGAGAGGAACCTCAGCCAGAATGGGTACACTTATTTTATCACACCCTGGACGTCATTCCCAGAAACTGGTATACTGAAGTGGAGCTCCGGCACGACACATGTGAGTGGGATATCTTGCGCACAGGGTTTTTGTTGACATTCCTCTTTGAAGATCAATGGATGGATCCTGTGGACGAAGCATTACAGTTGGTAAAGGCCGCCATATTCAAGACACCGCTAGAGCTAGAGGAAACTGTGCAGCCCGACTGGTCGCGGCAGCTGAGCTAGGCCCTCAAATGCTATAATGTCCAGGTAGAAGATGATGAGGATGATCCACGAAATGTCAATATTCCGGAATCAGAGGGGAACCGAGAGGTGCGCGGACCCGAAATCGAAGATCCATATATCACGACGCCATTGAAAATGAAACAAGTCAATATTGGAACCGAAGAAGAGTCGAAGTATGCAATGCTTGGGGACTACTGGGATGACGCCACAGTGGAGAAGGTCGTCGAATTGCTTCTGGAATAGCGAAATTTGTTCCCAACAAAGATCACAGAGCTAAAAGGGATCCTAGGAGACTTGGGAATGATGAAGATAACATTGAAGCCAGACGCAAAACCGGTGAAGCAGCAACCCTACCGATTGAATCCAAAATATAAAGTAAAGGTCCGCGAAGAATTGGATAAGATGCTGGCAGCTGAAATCATTGAACCAGTCGAGGAGTCCGACTGGGTAAGTTCGATGGTTGTGCAGGAGAAGAAATAGAAGGGTGAGATTCGCATCTGCGTGGATCTCAGGAAGCTCAATGATGCTTGCGTCAACAATTCGTTTCCAACACCGTTTACAGATGAGGTACTGGAAAATGTGGGTGGGTAGGAAGCCTACTCCTTCACGGATGGGTTCTAAGGATACCACCAGATCAAGATCGCACCAGAGGACAAGAGTAAAACAACATTCGCCACTAAATGGGGTTGCTTTCAGTACATAGTGATGCCCTTCGGACTGAAGAATGCACCGACAATATTTTCACAAATAGTAGTCGCGACATTCAAAGAATTTATCCACAAGTTCTTAGAAGTCTATCTTGATGACTGGACTGTGTTTGGACTTGATAAGAAGCACATAGCGAGCTTACGACTGATGCTGGACACTTGCCGCCCACCTCAGATTGCGCTAAACTTGAAGAAGTGTGCTTTCCTTGTCCCATTTGGGAACCTGCTGGGGCATGTGGTCTGTAAGCAAGGCCTAATGGTGGATCAGGCAAAGATCGTCGTCATACTCAATCTGCAAGCACCGTAAAGTGTCAAGCAATTACACGCCACACTAGGACACACAGGCTACTATCGAAAATTCATCAAAAGCCACGCTAAGATCACGGCTCTGATGGAACAGTTGCTGAAGAAGGATACTACTTATTGCTGGAATGAGGAATGTAACAAAAGTCTGGAAATGCTTAAGGAAAAGATGGCATCAGCCCTTACATTGGTCTTTCTGAAATGGGACATCGAATTTCATGTGCATGTCAACGTATCATGTGTCGCATTAGGGGCGATACTTACTCAACCAGGAGCAGAGGGAATTGACCACCCGATTGCGTTCGCAAGTCACCGGTTGTCAAAAGCTGAAAAGAATTACTCCACTACGAAGCGCGATGGATTAGCGATGGTATATGTGCTTCAAAAATTCTGCCACTATTTTCTTGAAGGTCACTTTAAGATGTATACTGATCACTCGATGTTAAAATACCTAGTGAAAAAGCTTGTGTTGGGGGGCACATCTATAGATGGTTGCTGTTATTCCAAGAGTATGACTTTGAGGTCGTCGTCAAACCAAGACGTCTAAATGCAGGCCCATATCACCTGTCCCGAATTGAGACCAGCGTAGAACCCACAAATCTAGAGGACGGACTTCCGGATGCTCAGTTATATGCGGTGCACATAGTGCATGGTCACTTTGAAGATATAATCGATTTCTTAACTACAGGAACCGCACCGCAGGGATACTCTGTTCAGTAGAAGAAGGAATTGGTGATATGTGCAACAGACTTCACTGTGATTGCAGGACACCTCTAAAAAATGGGCAACGACGAGATATTGCATCGATATGTCCCGGAGTTCAAGCGAGGACAGATCCTGGCCGAAGCACATGGGGGGGTTGCTGGCGGACATTATGCGGGTCGCGCCACAGCTCAGAAGATCCTTCGTGTAGGATTATGGTGGCCTACTCTGCATCAGGATTCGAAAGCATACTGTCGAGGTTGCGACATAAGTCAACGAACGGGGAAACCATCGCGGAGAGATGAAATGCTGCTCCAGCCACAAATGACGCTACAACCCTTCGAGAAGTGGGAAATCGACTTCGTAGGACCTATCGAGCCGCGAGGGAAAATGAGTGTGCGCTATATCATCACCGTGACAGATTATTTGACTCGACGGGCCGAGGCGCAATCGATTAAGGATTGCACGACTATGACAACTGCAAAGTTTTTTTTTTCGAGAATGTACTGACAAGGTTTGGATGTCCCAAAATTCTCATGAGCGATCGGGGAATGCATTTTTTGAATGAAACAATCAGCGCACTCATTAAGGAATTCCAGATATATCACCAACAGAGTACGCCATACCACCCGCAAGCGAATGGGACCGTTGAGGCATTCAACAAAATCTTGGAGACCGTGTTGACCAAGGTCTATAATACGCGACGAAATGACTGGACTTGCGCATCCCTGTTGTGCTATGGCCATATCGAACAACGTGCAAGAAGTTGACGGGCCAGACACCTTTTCGGTTAGTCTATGGCAAGGAGGCCATTATGCCCATGGAATATGTTGTGCCTAGTCTGCGGATTGCGACAATCACAGGCATGACAGACTGCGGGGCTTTGGAGGAAAGGCTCGCGCAGCTCGAAGAACTGGAGGAGGAACAGTTTTTGGCTGGATTCCATCAGCAAGTACAGAAACAACATGAAAAAGTGTGGCATGATCGCCATATCAATGTGCGCACTGTTGACCACTATGTGTCAACTACCCATAGCAGTACACCCCCTTTTTCGCAAAAGGGATAGTGCTTAATCAACATGTCCGTGCCATTCGACAGTCATCATCGAAATGATCATGTTATGTTGTAAACCCAGTCTCCATGTGTAAATTGTAAATAATCTTAGCAGATCTTAGTCATGTATGTAAATTGCCTAGGTGGACCTAATTTTCTAGTGATAATCTACGTTCCGGAAGGTTTTTTGTCTCACCGATCCATGATCGACAGAGTTTTCCTTCAGCCTAACCCCAAAGCCAGAATGAATTTTGTCATTAGAATCTTAGAGGAATCCTAGTGTGTTGATCTGCTAGATTATATTTGTGTCGCAGAACTGGGTAGTCTATGAGGGTCTATGTCAAATGGGTTTTCCCCCTTGATATGTAAAATTGTAAAAGTCATGATGTAAAGTGTCTTGAGGGTTAGAAAATGTTTTAATCCCCTCATAAGTCCTAAGTCCTAGGTCCTAGGTGATTTTTCCAAAGGCTAAGTTCAAGAATCCAAAAAAAATAAAAATTAAAAAATAGTAATAAAAAAAAAAATTGAAAAAATAAAATAAAATCATAAGTCAAACTTTTGAGTAAATAAATGCAGAATTTCAATTTTTTAATAGATTAAAATGCATTTAAAAAATTCGACGGATGAGATTAAAAGGGATTTTGATCCTCATTGACGGTCGAGATCATTTTGACATGGATCACTCGAACTAGCCATTGGGAAATTTTCCTTTAAATAGGGTGTTAGGAGTCATTTGAGATCATTCGATCTATCAGTCTTGTGATGAAGAAAGCTCGCTTGTAAACTTTTTCTTGTGCAATAAAGAGAGACTTTGTGGTTGAAATCTTGCTGGTGTTATTCTCCTGAAGTGCTGTAAGTTGTTTTATTTTCTACATAAATTTGTTTTCAGCCATTAGTAATAGCTTAGTGAAGAGTGATGTTGAACACAAGTATCTTGTTTACTCACTAAGGTTTTAATGGTAGTAGAATTTCTGGAAATAATGGAAGGTATCTCTATTGGATTTGGATTTTACTACTGTTTTTTTCCCTCTTTATTGATAGTTGAAGTTAGCTGTGCAGGAAAATCTAGATTGTAAATATCAACGGGCATTTGGGGAAGTTCTTGGCTGAACCAACCAACTCTCGAAAAGCATTCTCTTGTAGAGCCCAACCAGTTTCGATCCTGGGTTTATCATTTAAGTTTATCTTTTGAATGCATGAGAGTTTTTCTAAAGTATCTCATAGTAAATCTGAAATTCTGAAAATATTACTTCTGATTATTGACAAATCTGGCTGTTTAAGAGTCGAAAATATGTGAATACTGTAATCATTTAGTTAACTTTTGGGTTTTATCCTTGCATATTTTTCCCCTGGATTTCTGTTTTTGTAGGTTGCAGGAGGAGATTCTTGTTGGAAGCCAGATCTAGGCCCTAGGGGGTAAGATCTGGCGTCACAACCAATTTTTGCAGGGTCACCATTTTGCTGTCCAAGGGTTTCAAATTCAGTCACTGTCAAATTTGGAAATTTATTGCAGGGTTTTCACCAGAAGCAAAGGGAGTTAATATTTTTTTAAGTTTCTGAAGAGGTTCAAGGTTGTCCAAGCCATACTACTCCTCTGCGTGAAGCTCCTTTTCCATTCATTGCTCAGATCTCCCTTCAAAACCATTGACTATCCACGTCTCATCAATCTGCAGGAACCGAAATTTATCTCACGCAGTCATGATTCTAGTGTTCCAACCTACAAGGAATCGAATTTTCTTTCAGCTACTCCAAACTTCCCATCGCTGGCAGATCTGTCCGTATCTCCTCAAGCTACCATACCCCTCCACGCATTTCTTATCACACCGCATCCTCTGGCCATCCCTGCCGCCGTCAGACTCTTTGACCTCTCATCACTGCCTTTCAACGTCCGTCAGCTTCCCACGCTACCATTCGAAACCTTGTCGTCGACCAAGCCTCCTAAACTTCCACGCAGCCATCCTGGTGTAGCTGCTCCTTGTTGCTGCCATCTAACCTGCATCAAAATTAAACCATCAAATGCGTTAAGATTCAAGCACCTCGCAGCTCTCAGATCCTATCCGTCGTACATCCAATCCATCACGCTGTATTTTCTTGCCTTCATCGCAGCTGCAAACCACTGTTCTCCTTACCTCTCTGTTTCAATCCTTCTAACGTTGCCGCTATCGAACGCAAGATTGCATCTGAAAAAAGCCTTCGATGTCCTTAGTTTGATCTTTGTCGTAGGGTTAGCGTTTGTTTCATAAAGTATTTCATAGAGTATTTCTTTTAAGTAAATTTTGATTTTGGTTTCAATTTAAAAAGAAAAAAGAAAAAAGAATTTGTTTTAGTTTCATTTCTTAAAATAATAATAATAATAATAATAATATAAATAAATAAATAAAATTTCATATGTTAGGCCCTTTTAGTTAGCACTATATTTTAGATTAAAGTTTAGGTTTTGTTTTTGGGTTTAGCCGTTAGCTCATTTTAGTTTTAGATTTATTATTATTTTTTTTGCTTTAGTTTTAGATTTTTTGGTTAAATTTTAGTTTAGGTTTACTTGTATTTAGTTTAGTTTAGTTTGTTTAGAAAATCATAAAAAAATGGGCATAAAAAGTTTTAAACTTTTTTTTTGGTTTTGTTTAGAATTGTCATTAGCTTTTGATTTGTTAAGTTTAATTTTTAACTTAGGTCTTAGTTTAAAATTAGATATTTTCAGTTTCATTATATATATATATATATATATATATTAAAAATAAAAAATAAAAAAATCTCAAAAAACATAAAAAAGTAATCTTTAGACTTTTTATTTTGTTCTATAGTTTAGTTTTTTATTTAGATTTAAGTTTCATTTATTTAGATTTTAGTTTTCACTTAGCTTAGTTTTTTTTTATTTGAAAATATAAAAGTACAAAAAAAATTGGAAATATTTTGCCAAATTCAGTCTTGGCTCAAGGATTTGTCATGTTTGCGATATATCTTTTCTGCTGAGGTTAAAATTTTGACATGGGATTAATATTTATCATTTTTTATGTGGTTAAACATGCTTAAATGTTCATTTGAAAATTAGCTATATGAAAGTGATAATTGGTTAGCATTTAAAATTATGTGGTTATTTAAAGCATTTAATCTTTCGAATTTTAATTGCTGGAATATTGTTAAGCCATTGAGCATTTATAGATTATCTCGCATTTGGTAAAATTAATCTTTGTTTGGGTTATTTGATGGTAAATTATTGTTAATGAGTTCATATTTCTGTAGTATTTGATAAACAATTATTCAGTCATTAACTCCATAAGGCACTGGCACATTAACTTATAAAATCAATTAGGTGCTAAATTGTCTTGCTGAGTCTCCCAACCCAACTGGTCCACAGTTGGTCTTCCTTTGTCTCATAGGGTCTACCCCCCTTAGCCTCGGGAGACGGCTTAAATAGAGGGATTGGGGATCAGGGTGACAACCCCCGATCTGAGCGTTGTCGTGACAATCTGTGCGATAACACGCACTTTCAAGGAGAATGATCTAGTATTTCTATATGACAGTAAATTCAAGAAATTCCCTGGCAAACTCCGAATGCATTGGTTGGGACCCTATGTCGTCAAAGAAGTTACCGAAGGGGGCGCGGTTCAACTTGCCAAACTCAATAGGGACCCCTTCCCGGGCCGAGTGAATGGCAATCGCCTGAAGCTTTATACGGGCGGGTTGGCCGCCTGACTAACTGTTCGAGGGATAGTCTCATCGCTCCAGCCAGTTGAAAGAGAGCGCGGGACAATAAAGTAGCCTGGGAGAAAGAGGTGTGAGTGCCAGGATACACATCGATCTAGCCCATCATCAAGATCGCGGTCGCACGGTCAGAAGTATGCTGCTGCGTTGCTCCGAGCAAAGGTGACCATTCATGTCACTATTCATGACAAGATATTTGCATTATGGTTAAATGGTGTGGGTGCGGGCAATTAAGAGAAGGAATATGAGCCAGATATGGCACGAGCTGCCACAGAATTTACACGGGGATGCTAGAACAGGTGGGAGTCAGGGAATTTAAAATTCAAATTGCTTATAAATCACCGAGGGGCATCCACCGACCGACCTACACTTCCGAAAAGCGTATGCTGAGTATTGATATGGAGTTGTTTATTATCTTTGCACAAGGAGTAAGCCCGAGATTGGTGATATGGCCGATGGAGCAGCAGGACTATCTAAGGAGCATGGTGTTGACAGCCGCGGATGTTCTGCAGCCTGCAGCCTCAACGGTATGGGATGCACCGGAAAAGGGGAGACACGAAGCAGAATTGGTCTGGATGCCATCGCCCCGCCAGTGGGCAGGTCGGCAAAATACAACAGTTCAGCAAAAGAAGGGAAAAACAGAGACCACGGGTAGGAATGAAGTTACTAAGGCATCTCTAAAAGACCTTAAGGATTTGAATCTCACGGACAGCAGAAACAGTATTGCAAAATTGCAACACAAGCTACAGCAGACAGTGCGAAGAGCGGATACGAAGGTTGGAAGTGGCTACAGTGGTACAAGGAGGTCACATATGCAGCTCCCCCGCTCGAGTTGAAATCTTATGAGGGGGTGTTCTGTGTTAACCGAGCAGAGCAGAATGAGTATCATCGGTCACAAGAAGCGGTAAAAACACTGAAGCAGGAGCCAGACGAAGTGTTGTAGGAGACAACGAAGAAGCAGTAGGACGACGAGCGTCACTAAGAGGGAGGTGAACCGTGAAGCCACGGTAGCGCGTCTCGCCACACCAACGAGTGACTTGGGATGAGTCATGATGATTGTGTTGGGGGACTGTTGCGTAGCAAAGGTCCTGCGTAACAGTTTTGGGTCTGATAGCCTAGAAATTAGGATAAAAATATTGTAAACCTCCGAAATATGCGGAGCGCGAAATGTAAAAAATCGAGTCAAAGGGTTGTCCGCCCGAAAAATAATATAAAATAATAGGAAGTAAGTCAGTCCACGGACCATAGGAAGGTATAAATAGAGCGCGGATCTACGAGGGAGGGGGAGTTCTCCTGGTTATGATCTGGGATCTGAATTGTAATGGGTTCTTGAGAAATGGAGTCTGAAAGTGTCTGTAATTTCAAGTCGAGTAGTGGATAGAGGCTCTGCAGCTGGGTGCGCAGAGGCTTGAAGAGTCCGCAGCTGTGTGCGCGGATCCCTGCAGCTGAGTGCGCAGGGTGGATCTGGATGTATTGGGGATACAGTGGAAATAAAGATAAGTTTCTTCTTAGAATTATGTGTTAAATCTGAATTATCACGAATCTTCCCGTTTGTATGGTTAATAAGACTGTTTTAATCTATGCGCATATGCTTACTTCTTGAATACTTGTGAATCTGGGTTTAATCTTAATACGCGAACTGAATAAATCTGATAAATGTTTGCTTAAAGACCTGTCTAAGTAGATCTGATTTGCAATTCTTCATCTAATAGATTAGATTTGTAGACTGCATGCTAATAAACAGTAAGAGGTATTTTGGATCTGCGTGAATACAGAGCAGCGCGAAGCTACAAAACAGGCGCGAAACCTCCAGACCACATCTAGACATCCCAAGGGTGCGGAAACCTGGTTCCAGCACCCTCCCCTGCTACCTCGGGTGAGACATCAGTCCGCGCTTCCCTGGCTATTGCCGAAAGGGCCAGTAGCTGCGGGATTTTCTTGGTTGAATAATTCTTTTAAACCTGGGTCAGGCCCATATAAGCCAACACTACCCCCTTGCTCGCTCGTTTAACTTCAACGACTTCAAGGGAAAGCTAACTTTCTACGGAGGTTGCCCCTAATTATGCTAAGTTGACCAAAGGATTCACTTGTCTACTTAAGAAAGGGGTTCCCTTCCATTGGGACAATGCTTCTCAAAAGGAATTTGATGCCTTGAAAAATGTACTAATTTGGGCATCTTTTTATATACCCCTGATTACTAGCGCAACTATTTCTTGTATGTTGTTGTTATCATTTCTACTATAGCAATGGTATTGGTCCAAGAAGACGATATAGGGACTGAACATCCCATATATTACCTAAGTTTGAATATCAATGATACCAAAATCAAGTATACTCACATAGAAAAGTTCGCTTTGACGGTCGTTCAAAGGTTCTGCCATTACTTCTTTCTCCATAAAACTACAGTTGTTTCAAATTGCAACCCTACGATATATATTTTGTCACATCAATTGTTGAGGGAAAATACTCTAAATGGATCGTCATCCTACAAGAGTTTGACTTGGAATTCATCAAATCCAAGTTAAAGAAATCCTTGGTTTTTGTTGAGCTTATGTGCGACCTTCCTTCCCTTGATTTTGAATTAACATTTAACGATTATATCCCTAACGAGTCGTTGTTTCTAATTTCGTCATTTGACCCGTCGTTTCGAGACATTATGATATATCTCCAGACCTATACTTTCTGATCTGATACCTATCACTCTGAGCAACGACATATTCAATACTAAGCCAAAAATTACATCATTATTGACGACAACCCTTATCAGCGCAGTATTGATATGATTTTACGAAGGTGCGTCATGCATGAGGAGGCTAAGAAAGTCCTTAATGAATGTCACTCGGGGGCATGTGGCGGTCATTTGTCTGGTTACGCTACTGCATAGAAGATCCTATGCATTGGTTACTTTTGGCACACTGTTTTTCGAGACTATATTCTTGTTGTCAAGAAGTGTCATGCATGCCAAATTTATGATCATAAGACCCTTGCTCCTCCTACTCCATTGCATCTTGTTATCATCATTGGACCTTTTTCAAAATGGGGTATCAACTTCATGACATGTAACCCTCACTCGATCAGGGGGCATCGTTATATCATTGTCGCAGTAGATTATTTTACTAAATGCGCTAAGGCGATTCCTACATTTAACAACACTAGTGAAACGACTGCATATTTATTTTTCAATCATGTTATCTCACGGTTTGGTGTTCTGCAATCCATTCATGGAAAGAATTTCCATAATCATACGATGACTGAACTAACTAGTAAGATTGCGCTTTCCCATGAAAGTTCCACTCCCTCTTATCCTCAGACTAATGGACAAGTTGAGGCTATCGATAGAGTTCTAAAAAATATTATTCAATGTATGGTAGGGGTCCATTAATTGGATTGACATTTTCTTTATGCTGCCTTGTGGGCATACTGAACCTCAATAAGAACTGTTACTGGATTTACACCCTTTCAGTTGGTTTATGGTATGGAAGTTATCCTTCCAATCAAATGTTAGATTATGTCACTGAAACTAGATGTAGAACTTCTTCCTGCCACTTTTTAGAAGAGGAACGTATTTTGCATATGACCCATTTAGATGAGACAAGATGCGATGATGATATAGCTAATGAAGCTCATAAAAGACGTATCAAGGCGCAATATGAAAAAAGTGTCAAGTCTCGTGTCTTCTCGGAAGGAGACCTTGTTCTTTTATATGACCAAGAATATGGTAAGTTAGGATAAGGAAAGTTCCAACCTATGTGGTCAAGTCCATAAATTGTTAAGTGTGTTCTTGCAAAAGGGGACCATGAGTTAGTTGATTTTGATGGAATTCCACTAGCGCATCCTAGAAATGGGTTTTACCTAAAGAAATACTATGCTTGATCTCATACATAGTAACACTCTGTACATACTGTGTATAGGTGTGTTGAGTGTGTTTGTTCAGAGTTTCCTACGGTTTCCATTGATCCCTTTTACGTTTGGTTTGCATGTGTTTGCATCCCCTGAACCATTTTTTGGTTACGCTAATGATGTTAGTCAGAGTACTTGGAACCTATCCTTCGCCACATGGGCTATCTTTGCTCCAAGTGGCGAGTTAGTGAGTTTGCAAGGGATTTGTATTAGTCGCTCTATCAACAACATCGTTGAGTATAACGTATTGGTCAAGCTACTGTCTGATGCTATTTCACATGGTATCCGCCATTTAGTCATCATACTTGAGTCACATCTCGTGATACTGCAACTCGCTAATGTTTATTCGATTAGAATTCCGACCATCCTTTGTATGTTTTTAAGGGTTTACCTTCCAGGAAGACATTTTGATTTCATATGATATGAACATATTTCTAGAAATCTAAATACATTGACAGATGCACTTGCTAATCATGTTTTAGATATACATTTGCAATGAATGTAAATAAGTTTGAATACACATCACATCTATTGAAATCATACTAGGAAGATAGAAACACTGAAGATATATATATATATATATATATAGTTTGGTTTTACAAAATTTGTGTCCAAGACACATATGGCCACATGACCCATATAAAAAACTACATGTGAATATCTAAGTAGACTAATCAAAGTGCTCATGATAACATGCCACTGCACGAGCTATTTTGCACAGTAGCTGACCAATACGACTAGGCACTCCGATAGTGTGTTGTTGAAGTCGCATCGAAATATGGTTGATTGCGGTCTCATCTATCCTGTGTGTCAACCCCTCCATGTGGCACTCCACATCTGTTAGGATATCGACTACATTAAGATCCTATAGTGCATCCCGTCCTACTACAACAACCTGTACTGGTTCTACTACCGTCTGTGGCTATTCTACTACACGACGGAGAAATGAAGCACCTTTCGATCGAACACACCCAATATCAATAGTTTAGTATTGGAAACATTAAAAACCCAAAAAAATTGTAAAACTTTCAAAAATTCAAATGGTTGAAATATCTTACCTGTAACAACCCATCGCTCACACTGAGGAAGCATGAGCTCAGGGTCGTCACGAAAATCCATCCCCACGTACGGATAATAATTGATTATAATGAACTATCTATTTAGCCATCCAAAGAAGGTCGGTGAGAAACTTATCATCGACGAACCTGCAAATCAGGACATATTATCTATCCACCTCCTCATCTGTAGAACCCTCAGATCAATGGGATTTAGTGTAATCTATTGAGGTTGTAGTAATGGAAACCACTCTAGAGAAAAAGAGACCAAGATGGAACTGTAGCCAAAGGTTTTCAACTTTCCCTCTCTTGTTGTAGGCAATTGTTCTTTCATATTAACCAACACTCCATCGCTCTGGTTGAGGAATGTTGGCTCCAAACACTCGACACCGTACTGCATGTATGATCTTCTAGCTACATGAAGTGTTGAGCTACCCGCCAATTTGGCAATGATGAATAAAATCGTTCTTAAGGGAAAATGGGTTACATATTTTATGCTAATATTTCCATCTCTAGTTGGCTTGGATCGAGGCTTGCTGTAAGTAGCGATATAATATTTCACTGTTTCTCCACCCCTTCTCCACCTAAGAGAGAGAGATGGGGGTACCTGTCATAAAATAGATGTCCTCTACTGTTATATCGAGCATATGTTCCCCAAATCTGAATTCATGTTCTCGCACATCCCATTCATGAACAAGATACGCTAGTAATTCCATCTACTGCCTCATACCAGGAAGCTAGAAGAATTTCAACAATGCACAGTTTTTTAGTGTCTGGATGGTAGCAGGGTCATTAGCCGCATTCAAATCATGTTATTCATGTTCTCTTTATCTCCAAATAAAGGTCATTTTGTGCTAATTAAGACATCAAATATCAAGAAGAGACTCGTTAGGATCCTTTGCATGCAAGAAAACTCAAAAATTTTGAAGGGAAACTAGCAAACATATTTTAGATTTGCACCCAACACACCCCCATGAGGAGAGATAGTGCATTTCACACCTCCCCTGCAGTATATCCTCACTTAAGTGAAACACACCTTTTGACCATTTGGGCCTACATTGGTCCTAGGGTGAGTTATTTAAAACCCAGGGCCCTAAAAATGCCTAAAACTTGCATGAATACACAAAATGGGACTAGGAATTGAAAGAGAAATGTCTTAGCTCTTATCTAGAAGTGACGTTGCTTGAAACGACCCACTAGATTGAGCGCAATCAGTTGTAGAAGATCAAGGGCAACAACTACTCCAAACTCTCACTATTGAAGGTAAATATGAATGGTAAAGATCAATAGTCATTTTGAATATTTATGGTTGCTTATTCCATTATTTTATTCATATTTAATGTTTTGACCTAGTTACAAACCATATTTACCATGAAACAGGTATTTCTAATCATTTTTGTGATGTTCTGAGGAGGTCAACAACTATTTGAGGAATTTTGTCATGTTTTGAACAAATTATTTTGACCTAGGAGCACACTTGTATCACTTTTTCGGGATCCGTAAACCTATGAAAAAGGAACCTCCTGGAGTCCTCTTTCAACTCTTTTCAAACTCCCAAAATATGAAAAGATTGTTGAGCACTTGTCTTTTCGAACTCGTTAATGTAAATGAAAAGACATCTACGTAGTATAAATTTAACACTTTTTCGGGACTGAGATAAAGTACTTACGAAAAAGGAATACTTTAGTCGAACATGGCTAAGAGGTTATCTTGGGTATTATTTTCTTTCTTTTTTGACCTAAGGGACTATCTACAAAAGGGAACATCTGGATTTTTCTTTTTTTCCTCTTTTTAAAACTCTATAAACATGAAAAAGTTGTCAAGTTATACTTTCATTGGACTCGTTAAAACATAAAACAATGGTGGACTCATTGTTCATGATGGGACCAAACCACTCCTTCTTTGGGTTCATTAAATATTCTTAGAGGGATTCATCCAAAGGATGAACTTCTAGATCAAGCATATGTTATCCTCCTTAATCTTGTTAAAAAATAAGGAGGTACTGACCAGTATGGTTGGGGAAATTGGGAAAATAGGGTACTCCATTTGTTAATGGCAGCAAGTCTCTTTTGAACAAGACACTCTTCCACTTCATCTTTGTGGTTGTTAGGTTGGGAAATTTGCTTGTCTTTTGGTTTATCGTACCTTTTCGAAGCCTCCATTCTTGGTTTTGGGTCAATGTTGCCAACTCCATTCAGTGTCATCACTGTATTCAAGAGAAGTCATTCAATCAATATCTGCTACAATACTCTTAAGCCTTCATTCCAAGTTTGTGCTTTCCTTATCTAGTTCTGTATCAACATCATTCTGATCATTCCGTATCAAATCATCATACCTGTTTCATGTCATTGATGGCAGATACATCAAGGTCCTCATGCAATGGGTTACTTCATGTCAACAACAACTCATTATTCATGAAGTTGACTTAGAAACATCCATTGGTACCTTGGTGGTTGCATACATCAATGGAAATTTTCCTCACTCTCAGCGACAAGTTTACATCATTGGCCTTCGACCGAAATATTATGTTTGGTGTTCAACATCAACTCGTTTATTCACACCAAACAAATTGTACAAGAGTACCTCGAGAGCCATTAACATCATCGATGGTTTCTCTTGCATTTGTTAACAACTTACATCATTATCTGGTCAGCTGGTGTCTACCATGTTTGACTCCATCTCAGTGATTCACCTGGTTAGACTCGTATATTGGTTAATCATGTGAACGAGATAGAAGACCCCAAATCTAGTTTCATCCATCCAGGCTGCGATTTCAGGAGTTATACAAGATCTTAATGTATGATGGCTATGATCATACAGACAATCATTTAGTCATGAGTCCACCATTAGTCATCCGTGGATGTGTATTTTGATCATTGTACATGTAATGTTAGCTTATGTGCTGAGTATGGGTATGCCTCCCTCAAAAAAGATGTCATGATGTAAATTTATTGTCACAGATGATGATCTCGTCGATTTTTCTTGATCCCGGCTTCTCACAAGGTAAAGCACTTCAGTCATCAATTATCATTTATGACTTTATGCTTTAGGGAGGAATCTGTTATAGGCCATTTTGTCACATCTAGTCAACAAGGCATTCAAATAGGATCATTCACATCCTTTGAACAATTTGTCATCCTCCCTACACAAATCCCTAAGCATGACTCTATCTAAACCCCGAGTTTCTTCCTGAAAGCAACTTGTTTCAATCATTTTAAGGACCAATGCACCCTGGCCCCTTACTGGCTAGCATTGATTACCAAGTTGCCCTACTTTTCACTTGCGTTGATTACCAACATGCTTCTCAGTGTTGGGGGTGCGTTGATTCTAGAAATTCAGGGAAAAAAAGAATATTGAAGCTTCCTCTTCTAGAAGCTTCCAGGATATGTTGTAACTATTTACCTCAGATAAAAGTATTGAATCCTATCCTATCATACCTTGGAGTTTTCATCCCTTATCCCTTGTACTCATCCTCCCATCAAGAGTGGATCTCAAGCCCATATTAGTAAAAGGATACAAATTCGTTAATTACCTCCTCCATCTATATATTTATTGCCATCCATAGGCAAGGGGTTGCCTTTTGGAGAATGATTCTACCCTTATGTTGCTAATGTGAGAGATATCATTCCATTCATTAGAGTGATTAGAGGCGCATTTTGTGACAAGGAAAGGACAAGTCAACTTGGAGGAGCTCTTCTACAAGTTCAACACCTATTTTTGGTTCTAACTCACTCCATTTCTATTAAATCAAAGTTCTTTATTTTCCTATATATGATATTATGGTTTCATATATTTCAATACCATGTTGATCTATTGAATAAAGTAATTAGATGATGCTATATAGATTCCATAGATTGTTGACTTGTGTTATTTGACTATGAAGGTTCTAATTATAACGATCAAAGCTAGGATTGGAGCATTCAAGCCAAGAAAGGAGAGAAGCATACGACAGATTCCAGGTAGGCTTCATGCTGTTATCTATTTACTTTAAGGAAAAAATCAGTCTCCTTGTCTTTTGGTTGTTCTAGGTCAGTCCACTAGGCCTAGTGAAGATACTTTTGTCTGTAGTCGTAGATTTCGTATAATAGCATGGTTTCATGATGATACTTTAATTATTGCTTCGACGTATTTTGTTTGAACTAGTTGTCATCAATATTGTTGAGCAACTGGCTAGTTTTGTGCCAATAGGTGCCTAGTTCAAATCCTTATGAATTAGGTGCACTAGCCTACACAATAAGGTTTACTAGGGACAATGTTTTTCTAGGTGGATATTGGTGGAGACTCACCTCTTCTACTTTGACCCCCACCATTGTTTCTTTCAGTTTCGTTAATTGTAGCACATTTCACCAGTTTTGGTAGTTTTTCAAGTCCTAAACTTTTAGAGTCATTTTGAGGCCCTAAACAATGTTTTTTTGGAAAATTGGAAAACCCATAGCTCACATCATGGGTTTGCATAGTATGAAACATGGGTTTGTAGTCAAAGTTGTAGTCTTGGAATAAATATTTCTCACGAGGTATTGTACACATCAAACAAAGATCGTATGCCAAAGTTACGACCCTGAGAAGTTGATTTACCAATTTATCCCAATGGGGCCCACAGAATTTTGGCGCTTCATCTCCTAGGGTTAGTTTTTTGGATGTTTAGGGGTTTTCATTATTTCTAAATAATAAATAGGTCTCTGAGCCTTGTTGTAACACAGTTCAGAAGGCATGTAGCCGCCACATCTCTTCGCGAAGATAACCTACCATCACTTGAGCTAGTTTATTTCCATTTTGCATGTAATCAGTTTTTAGTAATTTTTTATTAATGAATTGATGTTTTGTTTTCATTGTATATATATATATATATATATCTATATATATATATATATATATATATATATATATATATATATATATATATATCTGTATTTCATTTTGTTCCTTCATAAATATGAATTAGTGGTATCAGAGCAACCCACTCTTTCTCTATATTTATGTGCATGTCCCCAATGAGGTCAGGGTATAAGGAGTTGGGACTTGAATTGATTGAGAATTTGCAACACTGTCCCCAATGACACTGATAGCCTCGCATTGCGGAAGACAAGAAAGACGAGGGAGACGGATATCCTATCAAATTGTTGCTCGAAGAAGCCCTCAAGCGATGGAGGAAAGAGATGAATGACAACTTTGACCAAATCCTTCGGTGGATGCCCGCCGACAACACATCTTCATCCAGTAGTCACTTCAAAGGCGTTGCCCCTTTCAAGGTACATGTGAACTTCAATATTCCTATATTCGAAGGTCAAATTGATGCAAATGTTGTAGATAAATGGTTGAATTTATTGGAAAGTTACTTTTTGATCCATAGTTTCTTTGATAGGGAAAATATTACTTTTGCACTACTTAAGGCCTCCCCCCATGTCAAGGACTAGTGGGAAACTTACTGTGAGAAAAGGTCAAATGAAACCTCTTTCTTTGTAGTTTCATCCACTTGGAACTCTTTCTGAGACACTGTCAAGGAACAATATCACCCCGCAGGGAGCTATGAGGATAAATACACCACACTGCGACAACAAAGGGATCAAGATGTGCATGAGTTCACAAATATTTTTCATACTCCACGCACGAATTTGGGTATCAAAGACTTGCATCTGGTGCTCAAGTACCGCAACTATATGCAAAAATACACTCAGAAAGAAATGGAGTTCATGGACATATCCTCGCTTAGTGCAGCGTACCGATATGCTACTAAGACTGAACAAAAACTTAAACAAAAGAAGCTCGACTCTGGATCTACGAGTCAAAAGAAGGGCAAGAGCATCCCAAAACTGTAAAATAAAGGATAGAGCGAAGGTGGAGTAGCCCAGGACAACCCATTAAAGCCACAAGCAAAGAATGACATCATGAAGATGAATAAGGACATAGGAAAGTGGTGTGAGTTCCACAAGAGCCCCACTCACAACACAAATGAGTGGGGCGCGAAGCAGTCATTGGTGGTCGAGCTGAAAGCATTAGAGTTTGATGCATGTTATGATTCTAATCCAGAACCTAACAAGGGGAATGACAAGGGGAAGCAGATTATTGATGTAGAACCCAGTGTCATCGTTGCCACCACCAAGGTCCAGAAGACTAAGCCTGAATATCCAGAGGATGGGGAGTGTCTCTTACACTCATAGATGTGGGTGAAGGGTTCATTAGGGGAATTTTGAGGTATAAAATGGGCCTCTTAAGCAAATTATAAAATAATAGTGGAAATAATAAAATAATATTAGATTACATCATCAATTTTTAGAGGGAAAAAAAGAAAAAAACTAATCTGTTCAAGTCGTATTTTCAACTTATATCCTTATGGGTTTATTAAAATTTCGAGTGAAAACATCCATTGGATGAAAAATTGGATTCCTCATCCAAGGAGTACCCATGTTGCGTACTTACGATGGACCATACTACATGAAAAATGAGAAATATATGAAAAACGTGATTGCAATCACGTTTTTTCATGTATTTCTAATTTTTTTTGTAGCAGGGTCTATCAAAAGTATGCAACATGGGTAATCCTTGGATGAGGAATTAAATTTTGCATCCAACGAGTACTCCAACTTGAAATTTGAGTAAAACCTTAGGGAGATAAGTTGAAAATACGAGATGAAAAGGTAGTTTATTATTTTATTATTTTTTAATCCTTTTACTTTTTTACTCCAAAAATGGTGAATCATCCCCCATGGTTGACATCATCATCTTGAATCCTATTGGTTCTTATAAATTTTATTTTTGTTGTACATTTTTCTTAGGAGGCCCATTTTAGACCTCAAAATTCCCATAATGCTTCGCTGTAGTTTATTGTCAATAGTAACAGCCAAAAGAACCTCATTTGAGCAGAGGCCGTGAAGCGTTTAGGCCTACTGATCACACCACACCCATAGTCATTCACCCTCAAGTGGCTCCACCAAGGACGAGATTATGCATCAACCAGTAGTGTTGCCTTCCCTACAACATCAAGCCCTTCACGGATGAGGTATTCTGTGATTTTGTTCTTCTTGAAGTTTGTGACGTGTTATTGGCCAACCATACTTATGGAAGCATCATGTTGTGTATGAGTCCAGGCCTCACACTATTATTATTATGTTTGGAAATAAGTTATACAGGATATCGTAGGTAGCCTAACCTATCGCCATATATTTGATCTCTGCTAAGCAATGTAGTAAGGTCATTTCCCAGATTGAGAATTTTTTTTTCTTTCTGATTTGCTCTCAAAGCAAAGGGAATATGGTGGCCACATCCATGGCCCCGGGAAGGGTTCCCCCACGTAGAAGAAGCAGGTAGATAAGGTCATGGAAGAATATAAGGACATCTTCTCCTCACCCATAGGGGTACCTTTCCACTATAGGTCAAATATTCGATCAATTTGACTCCTGAAGCATCTCTACCCAATGGGTCGATATACCACTGCACCATTTTGGAAAATGAAGAAATCAAGTGATAGATCTAGGATTTGTTGCAAAAAGGGGAAATCTGACCAAGTTCCTCACCTTGTGGGAGCTCGATTGTACTTGTACATAAGAAGATGGAGCCTAAAGGCTCTACATTGATTATCAAGCACTAAACAAAATCACTGTCAGGAACAAGTATCCACTCCCACAGATTGATGACCTTCTTGACCAGCTCAAGGGGGCCAATTATTTCAGCAAGATCAATTTGAAGTTTGGCTATCACGAGGTACCAATAAAACCCACAAATGTATGGAATACTGCCTTCAAATCCAAGGAGGGCCTTTTCAATTGGTTGGTCATGTCTTTCAGGTTGACAAATTCCCCTATAACTTTTATGAGGTTGATGGATGGCATCTTGTGGCCATTCACCAGCTCATTTGTGGTTGTATATCTGGACGACATCCTCATCTTCAACAAGAGTTAGGAATAGCACCTGCGAAACATTCGACAAGTCCTTTAAACCCTGTGACAACACAAACTTTGTGCAAATTGGGAGAAATGCACCTTTGGCATGAGCTTGTTGAGAATTTAATAGGGCAATGAATATGTTGATTATCTTTAACTTGATAACTGCTTGTGTTACCCTTTTCCTTATTAGCCTTATTTCTTGTTATTATAATGTGATATACATCAAACAACTACCAAAACAATAAGAATAGTGACACGGTATATGGGTTGCAAACCAGGGCCAAAACCCCTCCTCTTGAGGGGGAAACCCTTAAATCCTTCTCTTCTTACAGATCCTTCAATCGACGAATACCAAGACCTAGTGACTCATACAAATACCCTCCAATATAAATATCAACCACTAACTCGACCTCATGTTGCAAGAATTTCGAGCTCCTACTGCAGATCTAAAACTTTGTCTCGCCAGCAACTGTTATTGCCACACCAAAAAAATTTGATCTTCTTCTAGTAGCCTTCCTCTCCCCTTTGCTTTCCTTTCCTTGAGATCTAGGGCTATATAGATTCCCTAAGTGGCATTCACTTGACTTATTTCCTTTCCTCCTTCCAAGATCAAACCTGAGATGACCCTTGCGTAGAAACCCTAGCTTCTTCTTGCATGTGGGAGAGAGAACTAGCCTAAACACTTCGAATTCCTTCGACCTATTATTTTCCCTCTTCTTCACATAAAATGAGTGATTCTTTAGAGGACGAGTTCCTATCTTTATATAGGCATGTTCAAGGGGTAAACGTGGCTCTTCACTTAGGTTGACTTGACAGCTTCTAGTCCGACTTGATGTTGGAGGGCATTTCGACACTTTAAAGACAAAAATAAATTTTCTTTACAAGATACAGTGTGCCCATTGAGGTATTCAATCTATAACAATGACTCTTAGACCTAGGACAAACCCTGGAAGCACTCAATGGGTGCTTGACCTATAAAATAAAAGAACTTGAGCATGAAACCCATGCTCCAATAATAATAAATTCTTTTCATTTTATAATTTACAAGAATACATTTCATACTTATGAAGTTCTAACCTCGTTACACATTTTTCAACGCTCCCTCTTAACTAGGGAGGTATTCATAAGAGGTACATGGTCATTCTCAATCTGAAGAGATCTCATAAAAAGAGTCGAATTGGTAACCCATCTGTTTAGCATCATATTAACCAACATTGTCACATAGAAAGGCCTTGACTAACAACTCTATCTCTCCACAAGATCAGAGGACAATGCTGCTGAGACCAATGATTTATAGACACAATCATCATTATATCTCAAGGTACATACTCCACCCGGGTGTTCACTGAGTATGACCTTCTTTGGACTATTCTTATATTGGATATCTAGTCCTCAAATAATATTGGTCCATGACTACTCTTGTCTTGAATGCCCTACCACATTCTTAAAGAGCATCGAATGTCATATGGTTACCCAATCCTCCATTCTTTCTTCCCAAGTGAAGAAAATAATGTAGTGTCCATCTCTCCCTCTCAATTAGGGAGGATACATCAGCCAAACCAAGCTTATCGCTTAAGTACACAAGCTTCTTGTTTGGAAGTGACTTTGTCAATATGTCAGCTACCTACTCATTAATGGAGATATACTGTAGCTACAGAACACCCTTTTGTACTAGCTCTCGAATATAGATATTTGTTGTTTATATGCTTTGTCTTTCCATGAAACATTGGATCTTCAGACAAATGTATACAACTGGTGTTATCACAAAGTATCATTATAGGGTTCATCGGTCCTTTAAACAGGTTGGATAACAACTTCCTCAACCATACTGCTTCTCTTCTTACTTCATATGCTACAAGGTATTCAACCTCAACACTACTCAAAGGAATCGTGTCTTACTTTCTGCTCATCCATGAGACCATGGAGGATCCCAAACTAAAACATCATCTTGTAGTACTCCTTCCATCTTGCTCACTGCCTCCTCAGTCAAAATCTATATATCCAATCAGTTGGATATCATTCCTTTTATCATACTTCAGACAATAGTGGATGGTTCCTCACAGATGTCTTAGAATATGTTTTTATGTTATCCAATGACCATGCTTCGACTCCACTTGAAATTGACTGATAACAATTACTGCAAAGCATATGTCTGGTCGAGTATTCACCAAGTACATCAGTGAGCCAATGATTTTCCTATACTTGGAAGGATCCATAAGGCTTGATTCAGAACTCCTTAGTCTCTTTAAGTTTGTGATCGTTGGAGTGGTCATAGGTTTGCAGTCCATCATGTCAAACCTCTTCAACATATTGATCACGTACTTTCCTTGACCCAAATAAACTTCACTAGGTCCTTGCCAGACTTCTAGTCCCAAATAGTAATGCAGCAACCCAAGATCCTTCATGTCAAATTTTGCTGCTAGTTGCTTTTTACATTCTTCAATTTGACCTTCTACAACCGTCAAGAGGAGATCATCTATATATAGAAGAATAATTACAGGTTCTCCATCTAAAACCTTGATATAAAGGTTCGGATCAACTGAACTTTTTGTGAAGCCTATTCTTTGTAGGTATGCATCCATTCTAGCATACCATGCCCTTGGTGCTTGCTTGAGGCCATCTGATGCTTTCTTCAATTTGAAAACATATGCCTTCCTATATTTAACTTCGAATCCCAAGGGTTACTCTATATAGATTTCTTCATCTATTGTGCCATTCAAAATGGCAGTCTTGACATCCATTTGGTGGATGTTCCATCCCATCGATGCTGTCAGAGAGACTAATGAATGAATCATGGTATATCTTGATGTTTGAGCAAATGTCTCTTCGTAGTCAATGGCTTCTAATTGTGAGAAGTCTCTAGCCACAAATCTTGGCTTATATTTATCTATACTGCCATCTGTTGCGTGTTTGATCTTATATATCAACTTGGAAGTTACCACATATTTGTCTTCGGGCCTAGGTACGATCTCCCAAACTCCATTCTTCATTATAGATTGATACTCTTCATTCATGGCATCTTTCCATTCTTGGTTATTTACAACCTCTTAAAAATGGATGGTTCTTCTTCTATTAGTTTTGTCACGTATGCAACATACCAAGAATATCTGTTGGGTTTCTTGCTTTATCTAAATGAGCCTTTCACTGCCCCATGACCTTTTGCATTAAGTAGTGTAGATTTCAACCAATTAGGTATTTTCCTTGTTTCAAGAATGACCATAGGTTGAACAAGATCACTAGGACCTTCTTCTTCATGGTATGATTCTTCTTCTCCCTTGTCAACTTCCTCCTCAAATACCTAAAGTTCTTCATCATCAAAGTCTATTGAAAGTTCCTTTGATTTCTTGAATGATGTGCTTTCATCAAATATGAAATCTCCACTGACTTCTATGTGATGTCCTTCCTTTATGTAGATCCTATAGCCTTTTGATGAGTTGTTGTACCCAACAAATGTTCCCTTCATGCCTGATGGATCCAACTTCTTTCTTTTGTCCTTAGGTATATGGATATATACAGGACACCCAAAGGTCCAGAGAGGATCTACAAATGGCTTCTTTCTAGTGAACACTTTCTCCGGAGTTTTGTTGTCTAGGTATCTGTGGGGACTTCGACTCTGAATATAAACAATTGTCTTTGTGGTTTCTCCCCAAAGAAACTTAGGTAGTTCCTGATTGTGTAACATTGCTTTTACACTTTATTCAATGGATCTATTCTTTTGTTCTGGAACTCAATTTTGCTCGGGATTATATGTGACTATCATCTCCCTCTTAATCCCATATTCCTTACAGAATGTTATACTCTCTTTGGATGTATATTCTCCTCCATTATCATATTTTAGTATCTTGATTCTTCTTTCTATAAGGTTTTCCACTTCAACTTTGAATTCTTGAAATTTTGTAAATACCTCGTTCTTGGTTTTCATTAAGTAAACCTAGGTCCTCTTTGAATGATCGTATATAAATGTGACATAATATAGATGACCTCCAAGGGATTTAGGAGTCATAGGGACACATACATCAAAGTGAATGAGATCCAAGATTTATTTTGATCGTGAAGCATTGATTCCAAATGGTCTCTTGGTATTATTACCCAATGCACATCCCTTACATACTTCTTCATGATATTCATTCAGTTCAGGTATTCCATCTACTATGGAACTTAGAGTTGGAAGGATCTTAAAATGTAGGTGACCAAATCTTCTATGCCAAAGTTCACACAGGGTAATTTCAATGTGAACTAGGGCTTGGACCACAAGAGATATCAATCTGTAGAGTCGTCCTTCTCGAATGCTAATGACTTTAGCTTGTTCTATACTTGAGTCTTTACTCCATACAACAACCCTTCCATCAATGAAATCTACTCTATCACGCTTATCTTCTAAGCTTGAAATGGAAAGTAAGTTTTTATGCAAACCTGGAACAAATAGAATGTTGTTGAGGTGGATGTTGCTTCCATTCTCCAACTTTATAGATGTTGATCCAATACCTTTTACGGGATAACTCTTGTTATCTCCAAGTTCCACTGAATAAGTGGATTTTCCTTTTGATAAGGTCTTCAATTGTTTGGAATGGCCAATCATGTGTCTTGATGCACCACTATCAATTACCAAATGTCTTCATCTTGGAATGTGCCAAAGAGAGTCGAGAAGGGATCTTCTTCCTTTTCCTTGATTGATACCTTCTTTGAAGAAAATAAGAGACGCCATGCTTTATTTTTACCTTCCTTGGGATGGCTTGCTATCTTGGAACACTTCTTGATGAGCTTCTTCATTGTAGAGGAGATCTTCCTGATGCCCTTTGCTAACCTTAGCTTTGATACCATATTGAGAATTTAATAAGGCAATCAATATGTTAATTATGTTTAGCTTTATAACTGCTTATGTTACCTTTTTCCTTATTAGATTTGTATCTTATTTTTATAATGTGAGATACATCAAACAACTACTAAAACAATAAAAACAATGACACGATATATGGGCTGCAAGCGAGGGCCAAAACCCCTCCTCTTGAGGGGAAAACCCTTAAATCTCTTCTCTTCTTATATATCATTCAATTGACGAATACCAAGACCTAGTGACTCAGACAAATACCCTCAAAGATCAAGATCAACCACTATCTCAACCTCTTGCTGCAAGAACTTTGACCTCCTACTACAGATCTGAAATTTTGTCTCCGCGACAACTGCTGCTGTCACACCAGAAAACTTTGATCTTCTTCTAGTAGCCTTCCTCTTCCCTTTGCTTTCCTTTCCTTGAGACTTAGAGCTAGAGAGATTCCCTAAGTGACCTTCACTTGACTTCTTTCCTCTCCTCCTTCCAAGCTCGAACTAGATATGACCCTTGCGTACAAACCCTAACTTTGTCTTAGATGTGGGAGAGAGAACTAGCCCAAACACTTCAACTTCCTTCAACCTCTTCTTTGTCGTCTCCTTCGACCTCTTCTTCATCCTCTTCTTTGCATATAATGAGTGATGGGTGATTTATTCTTTGGAGGACACGTTATTCTCTTTATGTAGGCTTCTTCAAGGGGTTGACGTGGTTCTTCATGTACGTTGACTTGACAACTTCTAGGAAGACTTGATCTTGGAGGGAATTTTGACACTTTAAAGACAAAATTATTTTTTCTTTACAAGATACAATGTTTACAAGAATACGTTTCATACTTATGAAGGCCGAACCTAGTTACACATTTTTCAACAGAGTCAAGTCCAATACCTAGGCTACATCATTGATGAGAAAGGGGTGTGTTGGGTCAAGAAAAAGGTACGTTTTCTCCTTGGTAATCGCTTTAGTTAGCACTCATCCTCGCATGATTATCTCTGTTTATGAATAAAAGTAGAGGAAATAATAGCTAAAGTCGAGTAAAAATAATTAGTAACAAATTAGATGAATCTAGGCAGGAAAAATTGATTTTTTACTATCTTTATGTGGAGAAGTCACAAATTGGGCAATGTCTTCCCAATCGATAGAACGACAAAATCTCACAATGGAAATTGATTGCGTCAGAGGCAAGGTAGGACAACGGAAGACCGAACAAACCATTGATGACCCAATTAGCTGCCTGTGCAACGTGGCATCTACCCTCTCTGCGCTGCTAGCTTCCACCTTCCTCTAATTTGTGACTAGAGGCGTGGTCATGGGCTTGTAATCCTGCATATGAAACCTCCTAAGGATATTTGTAGCAAACTTCTCCCACCCCAAGAATATTTCCCCATCACCCTGTTATACCTTCAACTCAAGGAAATAGTTCATAAGCCATATTTCCTTCATCTCAAACTCTCCTGCAAGATCTGCATTACTATCTTGAATCAAGTTGTCTGCTCCAATCAAGATAAGATCATCAACATAGAGCACTAGAATTAGTAGAAACCCTCTAACCTTGATGTAGTACAAGTTGGCATCCTCCTCACTCTTAGTGAATCCCAATCCCTAAAGGTAGTTTTCAATGTGAGTGTACCAAGCTCTTGGTGCCTACTTGAGCCTGTAAAGAGCTCTCTTCAACAAACAAACATGAGTGTCTTTCTTGAAAGTCTTAAACCCCTCTGGCTGATCCATATAAATATCCACCTCAACCACCCCGCTTAGGAATGTTATCTTCACATCCACCTGGTGGATATTCCACCCTATTTGAGCTGCAAGTGCCATAATCGTCCCAATGGATGAATAACAAGCCACTGGAGAAAACATCTTCCCATAGTCAATGCCCTCAACCTACGAGAAGCTCTTGGCAAAAAACTTGGCCTTGTACTTCTCCACACTCCCATCTACTCTATTCTTCACCTTGTACACACAGTGTGAGCCTACCATTGATTTTCCCTTTAGGCGTGGCACAATGCCCCAAGCATCATCTTCATGATCCATCTAACTCCTGATTGATCATGCGTCGAGATGGATCAAATCCCTCGAGGCGCAAACCATGTTTTTGGAGTGTAGAAGTTGAGGAAATGTTTGCACCATGAGGGATTTGATCCCTCTCGGCGCATGATAGATCCATAGTTAAATGGATCTAGGTTGGTTCTAGTTGAGGGATACAATGACACATTTTTAGATTATCATTATTATATATATGTTTGAGATGAACTTCATACTTTGAAATTTACATTATGTTTTCTTTGTTTGACATGACTATATCATTCTCTTCTTTAATTTTGTTTTTGTTGCTTTCCTTGAATGGTTTGTACGTCTGTACTTGGATGCTTTCAGTGGTTTGTATGTATATGTGTTTGAATTTGGATGGTAATGTTTGTGAATGTTACAATTGTTGTGTTATATTTCTATGTGTATGTAATTGTCTATTAGTAATTAGTTGGTGATGAAGAAGGGGGACAATCTTGTCAATAGTTTGCAAGAGATTCATGCTGCACGTTTATTTCATTTAATTTTAGGTATCACAACTTTGGACAATTAATTAATTTTTAATAGTGTCTCTCCAAGTATTACTAAATATATCTTGAAGAGTAGTTTTAATAATTCATTGCATAAATAATTTGTTTCATTTCTAATGTTTGAAATAATTTAATTCCTTCAAAACACTTTTTTTTTGGCGAAAGCAAGATATAATGTAATTTTGAATTTTTTAATGAGTGGTCAGATTTACAAAATCTTTACATTATTTGTTAGTTTTTCCATCTTTTCATATCGATTATATGAAAATGATAGTTGAGATCATAAACCATTCAATTCTTTAACTTGAACTATTGTAGTAAACATCATACCTTGTCTCTCTTGCTTTCCAATATTAATAGGTTGAATTACTATAAAACAAAAATCAATGCACATTGTCATTTTCTGTGCTTACACTGAAATCAATGCACATTGTTAATCCAATTGCTTTAAGTTAATGTACCATCATACATTGACTTACATCAAATCAGAAATCATCTACATCGAAATCAATGCATCTAATGCACACAATCAAATAAGATTAGAAAACATCTACACTAAAATCAACAAATCTAATGCAAACAATCAAATAAGATTAGAAATCAACATCTACACTAAAATCAATGCATCTAGTGCAAATAATCAAATAAGATTATAAATCAACATCTATATTGAAATCAATGCATCTAGTGCAAGAAATCAAATAGGATTAGAAATCACCATCTACATTGAAATCAATGCATCTAGTGCAAGGAATCAAATATGATTAGAAATCACCATCTACACTGAAATCAATGTATTTGGTGCAAACAATCAAATAGAATTAGAAATCAACATCTACATTGAAATCAATGTATTTAGTGCAAATAATCAAATATAATTAGAAAACATCTACACTGAAATCAATGTATCTAGTGCAAGCAATCAAATAGGAATAGAAATCAACATCTACACTGAAATTAATGCATTTGGTGCAAGCAATCAAATAGCAATAGAAATCAACATCTACATTGAAATCAATGCATCTAGTGCAAGCAATCAAATAGGATTAGGAATCGCCATCTACCATGAATTCAATGCATTTAGTGCAAGAAAAATTCTTCCCTCTTTCCCCCCCTTCATCTATATCTATATCTCCCTCCATCTCTCCTTCTTTGTCTCTCTATCACCCCTAAACATTGTTAAATTGGAAACTAGGGCCAAACTCCATGTGGGTAAGCTTATTTATGGCAGTTGATATTTTTATTGAATCCCTCTTGTCGAGAGGTGTAGGATTGATCCAAAGATCGTCCGATTCCGACAAGTATTTATGGAGATATGAATTTATTTTGATTATGGAATTATTATCAAGCCGACCAACAACTTGAGTAGGCTCAGAAGCCCAATAGACGTGTCTATTCATCATCTACGTTTTGGTATAAATAGGTGAGGAATTGAAGTCATTTCGACATACATTCTTCAAGTGATCTCCTCCTCTCCACGTCTTGGGTTATTGGTGAAGGAGAGACACTAAGAAGAATATGTTGGCCTTGGATGATGCCCTAGTTGTTGTACGTTGTTGAAGGAGATCTGGCTGCAGTAAAGGAGGCCTCATATGCAGCTAAAGGGAAGGCCCTATCTGCAACAAAGGAAGGCTTGGATAAGGCTAGATCCGTAGACATTGAGGAGACCCTATACACAGTTCAGATGATGCCCTATATGCAGTTGAGATGATGATCTAGCCGCAGTTCAGCTGTGCACTAGCCACAGTTCAGACGTGCCTTAGTTGCAGTCACAAATGAAAACACTTGCATATACGCAGCAATGGTGATGAGCCCCAAAAATGTACAATTATTTGGGCTCATTCAACCTCCTAATTTGACTTAGTCCACCATTCTCATTTGTTTATTGCATGTTTTTGATTATTTTTATGTTAATAGAGTGAATTTGGTTAGTCATTATGCCAACAAGTCTAATGGGTGCTTTGTGTAGCCTTGTTGGTCAACTTGGAGACAAATTTGAAGGTCTTAATGAGCACTTGGCAGCCAAATTCGTGGGAGAACAAGCTAGAGGATTTGTAGGAAGGTGTCCCCCTCATTTATGGGCCCTTACCTCGAATTCTCCACCATCAGCTCGGAGTTCAAGGGCCACCGAATCAATCAGCTCAAGGGCAGCCAAGCAAGTCAAGTTGGACTGCTGTTAACTACAAGTCTTGGGCAGCCAAGTCCCTAACTTTTAGGAGGACTGTTGGGTCCTCAAAATTGTATAAATAAGAAGGCTTGGGGCCTCATTTTGGGGTTAGCTAGTGGTTATTCATTTTGTAGCTAGTTAGTCATCTTGTTTTAGCCATTAGTTAGCTAGTTTGTAGTTCGATTTTTATGCAATAGATTAGCTTTGCTTTCAGCTCATGTTCAAGTTCTCCTTGTGGACAGTTTTGATGTACTTTTCATTTCTTAATTAATAAAGATGGATCCAGCTTTGCACCAGCTCTAAATCTTTCATGGGAGGCTGTAGCTCTTGGGGTTGGGCCCATCTCAAGCGCCCAGTACCTCCCTTGTTTCTCTTTATGTGTGTTTGCTGCGTTCTTGAGAAATAATCTGCTCTTTAGATTTCATTCATGTTGTGTTACTTAGGTTGCTTTTGATGGTTAAAGTAGTTTCTTATGTTTAAGATAGATTGGTAGGAGTTATTCATGTGTTTATATCTCTTTGATAATGTTTTGTTCACAGGTTGTACGTGATTCTTTTCATGAATAAGGTTGTTGTCCACCGATTTCATTAACTTGTTAGATAGATCACATGATATTTCGATTGCATGCAAGATGTAGTTGGGTTGATCAAGCAACCACTATGCAGGGCATCTTCATCACCTCCTCGTTCATTTGAGCCTCGTTCAGATCAGCTCCTCCATCACCAAGTCTGTTCCCTCATCTCCCATCTTCTCTTTTGCCAAGTAACCTTACCTTCTTCCCCATTGTTGTCTCAACTACCTTCAAGCCAAGTCAGCCTTCCACATCATCTCACCACTCCATCCATCAGCTCCTGGATCACTTCAGACCCCCATCCTACCTCCATAACCATCCATGCATCTTCCATCAACCGTCCATCCTCAAACATCCCATTTCAGAACATCCTGTAGAGGAATTGCAGACCTCCCTGTAGAAACCCCTGCGTTTCCTGTAGAATCCCCTGTAGACATCCTATAGGAGGCCACTCACTCGATTGTTGAGCCTCTGAATGTGAGGAACCTCTGTGGACTGATGCTAAGGATCTCTGGGGACCTCTCCTAGCCTCCCCAACCTTTCCCAAGCTTTCCTTCCTTCCGCATCACATCTACACAACCAAACCCTAATAAGCACAAAATCACAATCACTCCATCCACTTAAAGAAAAAATCCAAAAACATGTCTTTTAAGATGCAAGTAGATTAGATTCATGCATTCTCACTTATTAGAAGTAATGGCATCATTGGTAGAATTTTCCTTCACATTCTTTGCATCATAGAGGTTAGACTAGTTAAATTAGGGTTTCCTAGGGTTTCCATGTTTTGATTTGCTTTCAGTTCATTTTTGCCAAGTAGATTAGTCTTATTTGAGCTAGCTTTCGTCCATCATTGATAAAGCTTCTTCTGTGAACCTATAGAAGTTGGCTTGAGCCCTAGCGGACTTGTGCCAGCTGACCAAGTGACAGCTGCGACAAGAGCTAGTACTTGTGCATACAGCACCGTCGCTTCCAAGTTTGTACGAACTACCGGGTTGATAAAATTAAGAGACAGGAAGCCCCACGAGTTGTAGGATTATTGCTACAATACTGGAGCTCACCATCTTTTTGGCGCCGTTGCCGGGGAAGCGGCAGAGTATTGGTGATTGTTGCTATTCTTCTATTTTCTACTACAACCTTCTGCTAAGTAGTTTATTTCATTTCCATTATGCAATTTCATTTATGCAAAAGTAGATTAGCATTTCTTGCTTTCATAGATTAGCATTTCCTGCTTTCATAGATTAGCATTTCCTGCTTTCCTATAATAGCCTTTCAATTCCGCATTTCAATTCTGCAAGCGTAGATTAGTATTTCAATTCTGCAAGCGTGGATTAGTATTTCAATTCTGCAAGCGTAGATTAGTATTTCAATTTTGCAAGCGTAGACTAGCCTTTCCATTCCCGCAATTTCATTTGAGCAAAATAGATTAGTCCTTTCCTGCTTTCATTTCAATTCCGCATTTTCATTTTAGCAAGATAGTTAGTTGCAATTCAATCTATTTCAATTTTGTAGGTAGAAGTAGAAAAAAGCAAAAATCAACCAAAAAGATTTCATTTCATGTCTTGTAGGAGTAGAGATAAGTTAGAAAAATGATTGCAAAACACCCCCACTGCTTCACACAGCCTTCTCTCTTCTTCGATGGCTGTGATTGAAGAACCCCTGGGTGGACATCAAGACATATCTGAAGAAACTCTAGGGGAGAAGAAGAAAGAAACATTCCTCTGGAGCAAATGGCTACAAGTAGAGGTGTTGGGAGCAACATCTTGTGCAAAGATGAATTTGCAAATCAGATCGAAGATTTCAAGAGTGATATGAGGCAGTTTCTTGCCATGCAACTGGATACCTTGCGGATCCAAAAGAAGCAAGAAGAAGCCAAGAGGGCTTTGGCCATTTTTTGTCCTAGGTGCACTAGAAAGCATCCTAGGAACGAATGTCCAATGCACCCTCTAGAAGTGTGTTTCATCTGTGAAGAATACCATCCTACAGATCAGTGCCCTTCCTTGCCCAGAATCAAAGCTACATATCAAAGAGCCAAGGGAGCCACTGAATCACTCTATTACATGAACCAAAGTTGGCCGCATGGACCTAGATCTTACCAGCAGGAACTGCAAGGGATACCCGAGACCTATTATGACCCTTATCAAGCCACTTTCATGCCTTCTTGGGATCCCCCTGCTCATCCTTCCTGGTCTACACCTCCTCCTTGGTCATATCCTCCTTGTTCCTTCACAGATCCATATTATGCCCAACCAGTTGCTCATTCATTTCACTCTTATGCTCAGCCACAGCCTCAGTGGAATGCACCTTATCAGGAGTGGAGGCCTCAGTACAACTCTCATCCCGCTCATTTTCCTCCACCACCTGCTCATCCACAACCATCGCCTCCTCCTCCACCAAGGCAACCCCAAATGCCTACCCAACCACAATTCCATCCATTTCCATCTCAATTTCACACCTCCACTCAACTACCCGTACCATTTCCAAAGCCACACAATGGAGCAGCTCAACCCCATTGCAAATCTGAGGCACAACATATCCAAATGACTCCTCTTGAGCTCAATGATCTTCACCATAGCTCAGGAAAAGAATTGCAAAAAAAAGATCATCTTGAAAGCATTGAAGGATCACATCCAGTAAAAGAAGATTCAAAAGAGGAGATCAAAGAACCATGGGCTGCACTTGATAAAGAGAAGACATCAGAAGCAGAGATAAAGAAAGATCCCTCATGGTTACCATTAAATCCTCCATGTACTCAAGAGAAAGATCAGCAAAAAGAGGAAGATGAGAAAGTCATGATAGAAAGTGACATGAAGAATGATCCAGATCAGCAAAAGGACCAAGGATATCAAAGCTATATTGAGACATGGTTCCAGACAGTCACTAAGTTGCAGCAGTACTCTCTTCCTCAGCTATGTTTTGTACTTTCAAAGTCAGATCATGTTGTCTCTGCAAGTTGGATAGTTGTCAAAGCATGCATTCCGAGCCTTTACATCATCTTGTCTCTAATCTCGATGTGCACATGGCTCCATTGGAAGTATTCTTATACTTGAGAACGATTTTGTTTTTCAAGTAGGGTAGGGTAGAAAACAAAAGAAAAAAAAAAAAAAAGAAAAAAAAAGAAAAAAAAAAAATGAAAATAGAGGAAAATAGAAATCTAAGGTGAAAACCTCCTCGGAGGCGCCTTAGATTGGCTCATTGATTGAAAACCTCCATGAGGCGGTCAATGGGTTGGAAAAAAAAAAGAGAAAAGAGAAAAAGATCTCTAGGTGAAAACCTCCCTTGGAGGCGCCCGGGGCAGGCAATTGGGGTGAAAACCTCCATGAGGCGCCCTAGTTGTTTTTCAAAAAAAAAAAAGAGAAAAAATAAAAAGCTAATCTCCATTGAATAATTTCATGTTGCAGCAGTGACATTGCAGGTTGCAAGAAGGACATTGTAGGTCAGGTGGATCACTCAAAATAAAGACAAAGGAGTTTTTGTGCCTTCTACAGGAAGTTTCGTATCTTCTACAGGAAGCTTACAAAAAAGCCAAATTGATCTCCGAGGAGGACCTGAAGGCTTGGAATATGTCCATGAGGCCTACCCACATCCATGTTTCCATTCCTCACCCCTTTCCCATCATTTTTTCCATGTCATTATGCTTCTTTCCTCAAAACTGTGTCTTCTACAGGAAGCTCTGTATTTCTACAGGAAACATCCTGTAGAACCTTTGGACGAGCCAAATCCAATTTCAAAAGTGAATCTGATGGTGGGAGTCTATTGGTTAGGCCTGCAAGCACTTGTGTGTCCATCCCTTGCCTTTCTCCATCATTTGTCCACCTCATTTGCTTCTCATTGTGCTTCTACAGGAACTTCCTGTAGAAATTGTGGAAAACTAGGCATGCATTTCAAAAAGTGGTTTGGCGAACATGCTAGCTTCCTCAAGGGTTCAGAAGTCCTCATGCAGTCTTCCAACTCATCCTCCATCATCTCCACACCTGCATCATAGCCAAAATTCATTTTGTCATACCATGCAATCAAAATGCAAAGTGCCTTGAAGCAAAAATCCATAGAACCAAATTTGTTTTTGCCATAACTTGAAAACCATGCATCCTTTTGACAAACCGTTTTATGGGGAATTGTACAAGGTTGATGACAACATGCCTGAGCAGTTTCATGCAATTCCGGTGCACGGTTTCTAAGAAACCAGCCTCCATCACCATCAGCCATTTTTGCATTTTCTCCACAGCCGTGCATCCGTTTCAAACCCTGTTTCATGGGGAGATGCACATGGGTGATAGTAGCCTACCCAAGCAGTTTCAGCCGATTCCGATGCACGGTTTCCAAGAAATCGACCTCTGAAATCTTCAGCCATTTTCCAATTTCCTCGAAATCTGTGGATCCATTGATCACGAATTTGCTATGGGAGATGCATAATGATGGTAGTAACATGCTCACCGAGTTTCAGATCAAACCGATCTACCGTTTGGGAGAAATGGCAAAAAGAAGTTCTGGTCCTGAGAAAATTCAATGGCAGCAGTTTGAGGGTGCAGATCTGAACGTGGAAATGAACTCTTGTTGCATGCATCTGACCAGAGGACACCTGCACAAGGAAACCAGCCATGAATCAGCAACCAAGCCATCATGCAACCATAAAATCAAATGCATGCAGCAGTGGCAGGCCACAGCAGCTCACGGCAACCATTCAACTTCGAGGTATGTGACTAATCTCATTCTCCTATTGCATAGATTTAATTGGAAACTGCATGAATTGATGGGATGGTGGAATTAAGCCACGGATTAGCAAGGCTCAATTGATTGTCTGCTTCAGAACTCCGCCGGCAGCCACACAGTGCACGTGGACAATGGACTCACGTAAGAATTAAAAAAAAAAAATTAAAGAAAAACAGTGATAGAGAGTTTAACTCCAGTGCAGTTGGTTAACGGGAAGAGGACATGCAGCTTCACAGCACTGCCGTTTCATGTGGCCACGTACACTTGGCCACTTCACTCTCTCATGCAAATCACGCAGCAATTAATGACGGCTCGGCTGAAGACTCGCGTTAACTGCTGATTCACTTACACTTGCACACCTCTTCAGCTGAATCCTCTGCCTCTGAATTTTGTTAAACTGACGTCCTTCGCCAAGTTTTTCAGCTTGTTAAAAAATTCTCCCGCATGCCAAGATCATTCAAAGACGCAGAGACACCCTACAGGCGTTTCTACAGGAAGTCTTCTACAGGAAACGCAGAAAACTGCCCTGCAAAAAGAAAACAAGCAGAAGAGAAAGCAATTGTTCAAGACAGTACTGAGACAGATGGTGAAGCATATGATGACCACAAACATCAGTCTGAAGTACGTGATTCAACTGCAGGCCAATCTAATGTGACTGACGATAAAAAGAATGGAGTTTCTAAGGGTAATGGAAATATGTCTAACCAGCATTTGACAGAGTTGAAATCACATAGGCCTGGTTCAAGTGTTCTTGGTAAAGGTGGAAATTCTCAGTGAGGTAGGCCTGAACATAACTTTCCCATGCAAATAATTCAAAAGGTGGTGAATTCGATGTGTTGAGGGGGTAAGGAAAATGTGAATGGGAGTCTGTCTACGAATTCAAAAGTTGTTTTTATTATCGCTGCCTGGAATTGTCTTCATGGTCTGCATGTGAGATTTTCTCCAGGGTCTTGAATTAAAATCTCTCATGTAGAAAAATTGAAACCGCTGTAAGGCTCACCTGTGCACATATACATGTTTTTCTTTTGTGACTGCTATATGGTTAGTATGAAAATTAGCTCTGCACTCTGTCTGTGAGAGCCTAATTTCATTTTGACAGTCAAATTTTGGGGCAGCAACAATATTATAACCAAGGAATTGGTGAGAGGGGAGATACAACCAACGGAGAAATCTTGTCCTGAGAGTCAAGGAGGAAAGCCATATCAGAATTCTCCTTCTGATCAGAGCACAAGACAAAATAGGGCATTATATCCAAATTCTGGCCGAGGAACTCACTTCATCCAGCAGTGAGGAAAGGGAGCACATTGAGGCAGAAGAGAGAGCCAGGGGTAAGGAAACCCAAGACAGACCACCAAAGGAAAAGCCACAGGTAAAGGAACAAGAAAAGCTAGAGGAAAAGCAAGAAAAACGACAAGCTGCTGAGGCCAAAGCTATGGGTGGAGTAAAAACGCAAACACCAAGGGAGAAATGGTTTCAAACACGGGCAGAGAGGACTAAAAATGTCAAAACAGGTAGGGACACACCCACGGCAACCACAGCACAGGTCGAGGAGAAGGCACCTTCAGCCAAGCAGGCCAAAACAGTGAATACTGTTTCTACAGGAAGCTACAGGACTTTCTACAGGAAGTTCTGTATTTTCACCAAAAACATCCTGTAGAAGCCTTTTGGTAGGCCAGAATCAATTATGGAGAGGGATTTGAAGCTTGAAGTCTGTTGAGGAGGCATGCAACCACTCTTTTCTTCCATCCTCCACTGATTTCATCTCCTTTCACCACCATTTCCGCCATCAGATTGAATATACTTGCACAATCATACCCAAGCTGAGAATTCTTTAGGAAAAGGAGCAAGTAGTGGGAAGAAGCAAAGAAGCATGGTTTCATGACAGAGAAGAGGACATCACTTCAGAAGCTTGGCATGACAAGGAGGCCATCAGGGCCATCAAAGACAAGGAGAGAGATTGGTTGCTCAGAGGATGAGCAACACCTTCAGTAGGGGGGTGATGATGAGCCCCAAAAATGTACAATTATTTGGGCTCATTCAACCTCCTAATTTGACTTAGTCCACCATTCTCATTTGTTTATTGCATGTTTTTGATTATTTTTATGTTAATAGAGTGAATTTGGTTAGTCATTATGCCAACAAGTCTAATGGGTGCTTTGTGTAGCCTTGTTGGTCAACTTGGAGACAAATTTGAAGGTCTTAATGAGCACTTGGCAGCCAAATTCGTGGGAGAACAAGCTAGAGGATTTGTAGGAAGGTGTCCCCCTCATTTATGGGCCCTTACCTCGAATTCTCCACCATCAGCTCGGAGTTCAAGGGCCACCGAATCAATCAGCTCAAGGGCAGCCAAGCAAGTCAAGTTGGACTGCTGTTAACTACAAGTCTTGGGCAGCCAAGTCCCTAACTTTTAGGAGGACTGTTGGGTCCTCAAAATTGTATAAATAAGAAGGCTTGGGGCCTCATTTTGGGGTTAGCTAGTGGTTAGTCATTTTGTAGCTAGTTAGTCATCTTGTTTTAGCCATTAGTTAGCTAGTTTGTAGTTCGATTTTTATGCAATAGATTAGCTTTGCTTTCAGCTCATGTTCAAGTTCTCCTTGTGGACAGTTTTGATGTACTTTTCATTTCTTGATTAATAAAGATGGATCCAGATTTGCACAAACTCTAAATCTTTCATGGGAGGCTGTAGCTCTTGGGGTTGGGCCCATCTCAAGCGCCCAGTACCTCCCTTGTTTCTCTTTATGTGTGTTTGCTGCGTTCTTGAGAAAAAATCTGCTCTTTAGATTTCATTCATGTTGTGTTACTTAGGTTGCTTTTGATGGTTAAAGTAGTTTCTTATGTTTAAGATAGATTGGTAGGAGTTATTCATGCGTTTATATCTCTTTGATAATGTTTTGTTCACAGGTTGTACGTGATTCTTTTCATGAATAAGGTTGTTGTCCACCGATTTCATTAACTTGTTAGATAGATCACATGATATTTCGATTGCATGCAAGATGTAGTTGGGATTGATCAAGCAACCACTATGCAGGGCATCTTCATCACCTCCTTGTTCATTTGAGCCTCGTTCAGATCAGCTCCTCCATCACCAAGTCTGTTCCCTCATCTCCCATCTTCTCTTTTGCCAAGTAACCTTACCTTCTTCCCCATTGTTGTCTCAACTACCTTCAAGCCAAGTCAGCCTTCCACATCATCTCACCACTCCATCCATCAGCTCCTGGATCACTTCAGACCCCCATCCTACCTCCATAACCATCCATACATCTTCCATCAACCGTCCATCCTCAAACATCCCATTTCAGAACATCGTGTAGAAGAATTGCAGACCTTCCTGTAGAAACCCCTGCGTTTCCTGTAGAATCCCTTGCAGACATCCTGTAGGAGGCCACTCACTCGGTTGCTGAGCCTCTGAACATGAGGAACCTCTGTGGACTGATGCTAAGGATCTCTAGGGACCTCTCCTAGCCTTCCCAACCTTTCCCAAGCTTTCCTTCCTTCCGCATCACATCTGCACAACCAAACCCTAATAAGCACAAAATCACAATCACTCCATCCACTTAAAGAAAAAATCCAAAAACATGTCTTTTAAGATGCAAGTAGATTAGATTCATGCATTCTCACTTATTAGAAGTAATGGCATCATTGGTAGAAGTTTCCTTCACATTCTTTGCATCATAGAGGTTAGACTAGTTAAATTAGGGTTTCCTAGGGTTTCCATGTTTTGATTTGCTTTCAGTTCATTTTTGCCAAGTAGATTAGTCTTCTTTGAGCTAGCTTTCATCCATCATTGATAAAGCTTCTTCTGTGAGCCTATAGAAGTTGGCTTGAGCCCTAGCGGACTTGTTCCAGCTGACCAAGTGACAGCTGCGACAAGAGCTAGTACTTGTGCATACAGCACCGTCGCTTCCAAGTTTGTACGAACTACCGGGCTGATAAAATTAAGAGACAGGAAGCCCCAGGAGTTGTAGCATTATTTCTACAATACTAGAGCTCACCAAATGGAAACAGAACTTGCCCTAATTATACACAGGGCAGAGATCCTTACACGCAGTTAGATTATGGAAGACATTATGTTGTAATAGGAGAAAATTCATACGCTGTAATGAATTCATCTAGCTGTTGTTATGGGAGACAATTCATACACTGAAATGGGTACATCTAGCTGTAGATCATGGAGACTGTAATACACATTTCATGGATGTAATACGTTGTTCTAAATGGATGTGATACGCTCTTCATAAGTGAATGTAATATGCTATTCTAAATGGATGTGATACGCTCTTCATAATGGAAGTGATACGCTGTTCTAAATGGATGTGATATGCTCTTCATAATGGAAGTGATACGTTGTTCTAAATGGATGTGATACGCTCTTCATAATGGATGTGATTCATTGTTCTAAGTGAATGTGATTCGTTGTTCTAAGTGGATGTTATACGCTGTCATACAAATGCCCTAATCACTAGAGAATCCTTTCACGCAGTTAATATACACAGGGCAGAGACACACAGTCAACGTGATACCATAATCACTGTCAAAGTGAGGTAGCCAAAAATCATGCGTGAAGGAGCCACAGTCTCAGTATACCTGTGTGTATCCTCGAATGAAGAAAGCAGGATGTATGTGATCTAGGCACATCTATCTCAGATAGATGCGGCATAAATAACTTCGGTTAAGGACACAATGTATGAATCATCCTCGATTTGTCAAAACTCAATAAAGATCACGTTGATAGCATCATAACAGTAATGTGGATTTATGCTAATTCAATAAGTCTACATGATGATGGGAATCCTTGGTGGCATACTTGTAGCAGCCCTATCACAATGAACAATAGTGATAGAACTATAATAAAAATTATGCTAGAAGTTACTGTCCTAGCATAACTCAGATTGATGATAGTCTGAGATCCTTGGTATACCAGTAAAAAGATAGAGTCTCAACATAATGAGAATGATAAACAGTGTTAGATCATGATGATGGAAGATGCAACATAATGGGCAACATGATGACAAGAACAGATGAGAGCAGCACAGTCATCAAGGACCAGCACTGTGACAGTACAACATGGTGCAGCAAGTGGACTAGATGCAAGACTACGATAGGTGAAGCCATCACCTTGGAGAATCAGTTGAAACAGAATGTCTTCAATTGATCTCATCGTTATACGAAATGATCTATGCTCAGATCCAGATAAGTCAAATTGTTGACTTCTGTTGTAAATATATTATCTCTCTCTCTCTCTCTCTTTGTTTGTTGAACTTTGAAGATAAAAGAAGATTTGATCAAAGGGTTTCCCCACACATTGTGGGGCTTGTCCCTGGCTTGTGCCACATCTTGTGTCCTCTTGTCTTGGCTTGTCTTTTGCGATTTATATTTTTGTTCTATCTGCAATTTACTTTATGCTGATGTGATTGCTAATATGGAAAGAAATTAAATAAATTGCTCCAGCATAGAACATACCCAAAATTAACATGGTATCAGAGTTGAGGTGAAGACAATGCCCAAGCAAGAATGAAAGAGAAATCACCAAAGACAATTGGGACAAGACAAAAGGATCAATGGGTTCTTCACAATTCACTTAGGGTGAAGTCGAAGCAGAGCATATTATTAGAATGGCGCATCAGAACTTCTGATGGCATACCTAAAGATCACTTCATTGGGAAGTTCGGATCTAAGGGTGGAAGGAAAGGTAGATGTCTTGGTTATGAGTTCGGCCCTTATGCGAAGGAGTGTCCAAATGACAAAGATGCAAGTCATCAAAGACACGACCGACTCTTCAAGGAAGCAAGGAACCCCAGGTAAGAAGAATCAAATATTGTTTTTGATAAGATAGAGAAGTGTTATCTTGTATTGGCCCTCTCCTTCAGATTCTTTGGGAATTTGGCATATTGATTGTAGTGCTTCAAGGCACTTCATTGGATAGAAGGGTGCACTCTCTAATTTGGTAGAGATGGAAACAATCGTGGGATTACACTTGGAGCTGATGCCACCTATCCCAAAAAGGGAATGGAAGTCAAAGGTTTTATGGTGGCATTCGTCAATGGAAAGGTACGTGTTTGAAAATTGAATTTTCGAAGATGTTTTTGAGTTCAGGGTTGTATCAAGTTGCAGGAAGTCCACTGGGGACCATGTCCATTGACATAGCACTGGAGGTCTGTAAGTTAGATGGTGACAGAGATGCCTGAATTCAAAAAGAGCATGAAGGTACATGTCTGAGATGTACCGAATGAAAATCTTACAAGGGGACCATTCCCCCTCATGTAGCAGGTCCACAGGTTTGGAATTACCTGTGGAGTTTGAGATTCATGAACATGAATCTCATGTATACAGGTGGAAGAAATCCCTCTATGGCTTGAAGCAAAACACCCCAGGCGTAGTATGAGAGGATTGATAGCTGTCTGATGAAGCTAAGATTCACTAGGAGTGAAATCGATCCAAACCATTACTCGAAGGTTGTGGATGATAGACCTCTCATACCAGCACCTATGTTTGACAAGTGTAGACCCTCTCATTTGTAGGAGACAGAGGGAGTTGGATTCCGTATGTGGAATGATAAACTACAAGCTTGTGACTACCTCAAAGATATTAACTTTTAGAAGCTATATGGTAGTGATGTCGGACCAGATTTGGGAAATGCCTCTGAGTTTCATAAACTCAATCACGTTGATGTTCTTGGTGAACTTTCGTCCGGACATATGTTTTGCAGTTAGCATGGTGAGCTCATATTTGGTTGAGCCTCACTGGATTGGTGCCAAGAATCCTTTGAGATATCTTCGGGGCACAGTCTCTCATGGATTGAGATACACTACTGGAAATATGAAAACTACATGATTATTCGAATGTTGATTGGGTAGGCATTATGGAGGATCACTAGAGCACTTCTCAGTGCTGGTTCTCTTTGGATTCTGCTTCAATATCATGGATGAGTAGGAAGCAGAAATCGGTTGTTATAAGTATCGTCGAGACCGGATACATAACTACGAGTATGACCTCATATGAAGTTGCCTGGTTGTGGAAACTCTTCAGTGAGTACACATGATGAATACCACTGTGATTCTCTGTGACAACCAGAGGTGGGATTCGATTATTGAGGAATCCCGTATTCAATGATTGCTCCAGCAGATAGACATCAAATACTGCCTTATCTGGGATATGGTAAGTCGATGAGCAAGGAGGCTCCATCACATTGAGATGATGTACAGGTCAGAGCCCCGAGGAAAGATCAAATTTGTGATTTTCCCAAATGACTTGGAGTCGTCGAGAGACCTTTGTAAAAGGGTCCTGCATGTTGTATACATTGAGCTCTGGGAGCTCTGGCGGGCTTACGATTCTTACTGGAGCAACATATGACCACAGGGTGATTCACCCTCCCCTGGTGGTGCGCACTAGAACAAGATGATTCGCTCTCTTGTGGGACAAGATGATTCGCTCTCTTGTCGAACAAGATGATTCGTTGTCGTATGTAGCAGGATTGATGATTTCTCATGTGAGGCCTGGATTGATGTGTTCTCCATGGTGATTGTAGCAGGATTGATGTGTTCTCCTATGAGGCCTGGATTGATGTGTTCTCCATGGCGATTGTAGCAGGATTGGTGTGTTCTCCTGTGAGGCCTGGATTGATGTGTTCTCCATGACGGCGTGGATTGATGTGTTCTCCATGGAAATTGTAGCAGGATTGATGTGTTCTCCTGTGAGGACATGATTGATTAGTTCTCTTGTCGAGGCATCCTACCCATGCAGTCTGGGACTCATGGGAAGTACCTCTCATCTGATCAATGAGCAGGGAAATGAAGTTAGGGACCATAGTAGTACCGATGGATGCATCGTTGTATCTACCATACTCCCTACGCTAGGATGACCTCCATTGATCTGGGATCAATGATACTGGTCTGAGACCAGTGGTAGGAGTTGTACCATACTATGACACTGACTTCGGGTCGGTTGAGGCTGGTATGGGACCAGTGGTACATACTCTGAGACTGACTTCGTGTCAGTGCAGTACTGGTCTGGGACCAGTGAGATTGGTACATACTATGATGCTGACTTCGGGTCAGTTGAGACTGGTCTGGGACCAGTGGTACACTCTCTGAGACTCTGATATTGGTCTGGGACTAGTGGTAGGAGTTGTACCATACTATGACACTGACTTCGGGTCGGTTGAGACTAGTCTGGGACCAGTGGTACATACTCTAAGACTGACTTCGTGTCAGTACAGTACTGGTCTGGGACCAGTGAGAGTGGTACATACTATGACACTGACTTCGGGTCGGTTAATACTGGTCTGGGACCAATGGTACATACTCTGAGACTGACTTCGTGTCAGTGCAGTACTGGTCTGGGACCAGTGAGAGTGGTACATACTATGACGCTGACTTCGGGTCGGTTGAGACTGGTTTGGGACCAATGGTACACTCTCTAAGATTGCGATACTGGTTTGGGACCAGTGGTAGGAGTGGTACTTACTATGAAGCTAACTATGGGTCAGTTGAGACTGGTATGGGACTAGTGGTACGCACTCTGAGACTGACTTCGGGTCAGTAGAGAATGGTAAGAGACATTCTCGATCAATTCTTCTTCTTCATAGTTCAGCAGAGCTAAGTTGAGCTGAGCCAGAGCCAATAGAGCTCAGCAGAGCAAAGTAGAGCCAGCAGAGCAGAGTAGAGCCAACAGAGCTGAGCAGAGCCAGCAGAGTTGAGTAGAGCAAAGCAGAGCCAGCAGGGCTGAGTAGAGCCAACCGAGCTGAGCAGAGTTGAGCAGATCCAATGGAGCTGAGCAGAGCAAAGCAGAGCTGAGCAGAGCTGGGCAGAGCAGTGTAGGGCACTGATGGCATAGATAGTACAGTCAGACTTACGGATCACCGAATGGAGTTCTCCCTAGTTGAGAGGGAGTGTTAAATTGGCAACTAGGGAAAAAATCCATGTGGGTCAGCTTATTTATGGTAGCTAATATTTTTACTGAATCCCTCTCATCGAGAGGTGTAGGATTGATCTAAAGATCATCCAATTCTGACAAGTATTTATGGAGATATGAATTTATTTTGATTATGGAATTATTATCAAGCCGCCCAACAACTTGAGTAGGCTCAGAAGCCCAATAGACGTGTCTATTCATCATCTACGTTTTGGTATAAGTAGGTGAGGACTTGAAGTCATTTCGACATACATTCTTGAAGTGATCTCCTCCTTTCCACGTCTTGGGTTATCGGTGAAGGAGAGACACTAAGAAGAATACGCTAAACTTGGATGATGCCCTAGCTACTATACGTTGTTGAAGGAGATCTGGCCGCAGTAAAGGAGGCCTCATATGCAGCCAAAGGGAAGGCCCTATCCACAACAAAGGAAGGCTTGGATAAGGTTAGATCCGCAGACATTGAGGAAATCCTATACATAGTTCAGATGATGCCCTATACGTAGTTGAGATGATGATCTAGCCGCAGTTCAGCTGTGCCCTAGCCACAGTTCAGACATGCTTTAGCCGCAGTCACAAATGAAAACACTTGCATATACGCAACAATGGAAACATAACTTGCCCTAATTATACATAGGGCAGAGATCATGCAGTTAGATTATGGAAGACATTACATTGAAAATTCATACGCTGTAATGAATTCATCTAGACACTATTATGGGAGACAATTCATATGCTAAAATGGGTACATCTAGCCGCAGATCATGGAGATTGTAATACGCATTTCATGGGTGTAATACGCTATTTTAAATGGATGTGATACGCTCTTCATAAGTGAATGTAATACACTGTTCTAAATGGATGTGATACGCTCTTCATAATGGAAGTGATACGTTGTTCTAAATGGATGTGATACGCTCTTCATAATGGAAGTGATACATGTGATGCGCTGTTCTAAGTGGATGTTATACACTGTCATACAAATGCCATAATCACTAGAGAATCCTTTCACACAGTTAATATACACAGGGCAGAGACACGCAGTCAACGTGATACCCTAATCACTATCAAAGTGAGGTAGCCGCAGATCATACGTGAAGGAGCCACAGACTCAGCATACCTGTGTGTATCCTCGAATGAAGAAAGCAGGATGTATGTGATCTGGGCACATCTATCTCAGATAGATGAGGCATAAATAACTTCGGTTAAGGACACAGTGTATGAATCATCCTCGGTTTGTCAAAACTCAATAAAGATCACGTTGATAGCATCATAACAGTAATGTGGATTTACGCTAATTTAGTAAGTCTACATGATGATGAAAATCCTTGGTGGCATACCTGTAGCAGCCCTATCACAATGAACAACAGTGATAGAACTATAATAAAGATTATGTTAGAAGTTATTGTCCTAGCATAACTCAGATCGATGATAGTCTGAGATCCTTGGTATACCAGTAAAAAGACTCAGTCTCAACATAATGAGAATGATAAACAGTCTCAGATCATGATGATGGAAGATGCAGCATAATTGGTAGCATGATGACAAGAACAGATGAGAGTAGCTCAGTGATAAAGGACCAGCACTGTGACAGTACATCATGGTGTAGTGGTGCAACAAGTGGACTAGATGCAGGACTACGATAGGTGAAGCCATCACCTTCGAGAATCGATTGAAGTAGAATGTCTTCAACTGATCTCATCGTTATACGGAATGATCTATGCTCAGATCCAGATAAGTCAAAGAGTTGACTTCTGTTGTAAATGTATTATCTCTCTCTCTCTCTCTCTTTCTCTGCTGAACTTTGAAGATAAAAGAAGATTTGATCAAAGGGTTTCCCCACACATTGTGGGGTTTGTCTCTGGCTTGCACCACATCTTGTGTCCTCTTGTCTTGGCTTGTCTTCCACGATTTATATTTATGTTCTATCTGTAGTTTACTTTATGCTGATGTGATTGCTAATATGGAAAGAAATTAAATAAATTGCTACAACATAGAACATACCCAAAATTAACATCAAATATAATTAGAAAACATCTACACTGAAATCAATGCATCTAGTGCAAGCAATCAAATAGGAACATCAACATCTACACTGAAATTAATGCATTTGGTGCAAGCAATCAAATAGGAATAGAAATCAACATCTACATTGAAATCAATGCATCTAGTGCAAGCAATCAAATAGGATTAGAAATCACCATCTACCATGAATTCGATGCATTTAGTGCAAGAAAAATTCGTCCCTCTTCCCCCCTTCATCTATATCTATATCTCCCTCTATCTCTCCTTCTTTGTCTCTCTATCTCACCCCCAAACATACACACTCTCTCTCCATCTCTTCATTTTCTCTCTCTCTCTCTCTCCCTCCACTTTTCTTTCTCTATGTCTTTCTTCTTCCCACCCTCTCTCACGTTCCAAATCCATCTCTTTGTCCTCCCTCTCTCCTCCTCTCTCTCCCTTTCTCTCCTACCTACCTCTCTCTCCCCCCATCTCTCTCTCTCTCTCTCTCTCTCTCTCTCTCTCTTCCAACCCTATCACTATCTCCCTCCCTCTATCCTTCTTTCTTTCCCCCTCTCTCCCCCTTCCATCTTTGTCTCCCTCTCTCACTCATCTCCTGTCTCTCTTCATTCCTTCTCTCCCCTCTCCTTTAGTTTATCTCCTTCAATGCAAGCAATCAAATAGGATTAGAAATCACCATCTACATTGAAATCAATGCATCTAGTGCAATAATTCTTCTTCCCTCTCTCCCCCTCCATATATATCTATATCTCCCTCCATCTCTTCTCCTTTGTCTCTCTATTTGACCACCCCCCAAACACACATTCTTTCTTTCTCCATATCTATCTATCTATCTCTCCCTCTCTCTATCTATCTCTTCTTCCATATCTTCACCTTCCATCTATATATCTATCTCTCTTTGTCTCTCTTTTGTCTCTCTATATCACCCCCAAAACATACACACTCTTTCTCCATATTTATCTATCTCTCCCTCCCTCTTCCTCTCCCTCTCTCTCTCTCTCTCTTCCCCTTCTCTCCCTCTCTCCCCCCTTCTATCTCTCTTCCCTCTTGCTCTCCTCTCTCCCTCTCCTTCCTCCCCTATCACTCCCTCTCTCTCTCTCTCCACCTTTCTCTCTCCGTGTTTTTCTTCTTACCTACCTCTTTCTCTCCCTTCCTCTCTCCTTCTCTCTCTCACATCCTCGCTCTCTTCCTTCCTCTCTCTCCTGCCTCCCTCTATCTCTCCCCCTCATCTCTTTGTCTTTGTCTCTCTCCACTCTCCAACTACATCACTATCTCTCCTTCTCTCCCCCTCTTCTCTCTATCTCTCCTTCTTTATCCCTCTATCTCATCCCCAAACATGTACACTCTATTTCATCAACAAAAACGATGCCATAGTGTAAAAGGTAATGATGACACTATATTTGCGAACAACAGAATCACATAGCTACAGAGGTAATAGAACCATAAAGCCATATCCATCACAGATTGTGAGCTTGTAATGTGTGCCTACCACAAAGATCTGCTTCCATAGACATGAGCCACACAAAGAATAAGCCACAGAGAAATTACGTAAGAGAGATATGTGAACCATAGATTGAGCCTTTGAGATAGAAAATGTGAGCCTCAGGAAAGAGATGTCTTAGCCTTCAAGTAAGCCATCCCTTTTTCTACCATTGATTAATTTATAGTTGATCTTGTATGTGAAAAGTCATGTCCATAAGGGTGAGTCGACATGAAATAATTTGGAGGGAATTCAAATTTCATTCTAAATATTCCCTTTTAATAATGGCATTTCCACACATTAATAATAAAAGTTAATTTAAATTGACCATTACAAATTCTCTTTGGGGCAGTGGGGATACCTTTGAAAATTTCTCCCTGGCTGCCAATTTCGACACTTCCTGGTCTCGATGTCATTCTTGTTATACTAGATCAATTGTTGGCCATTTGTAGGTGCAATTTGTGAGTTCTTCACAAATTATAGCACCCCATTATCTTCCAACACCATTGAAATTTTCTCCTGTTGGGCACTAAATCGGGTTATCTTTCTGTTGCATTTCCATCCCTCTTTCTATCCTTTTTGCACTTATTCATCCACATTTACTATGCTAAATCCGCAAGGTAATTACCCCTTTTCTGTCTATTGGAATATTTTATTAATGAAGTAAATTCGCGGGGTTTTGCCTATTCACAGCACTAAAACATATGTTTGACCGCAGCTTCTGGAGAACAGGTACCAATCTTTCAGCTTCCCGCAGTAGATCCGCAATTCACAGCAACGACCAGCCATAAGGAAGCCATGTAGCTAGAGTCGCAGATCCCTGAACCATTCTTGGACCATTCGCTGATCTTGTTTATCTGGTGTTGGTGCCGTTTTAAACTAATGTATATTTCTGGGTATACAGTTACCAGGTTTTGGGGAAAGATGTTGTTCTCCCTTGCTGTGTATAAAAGACATGTTATTCCTGTAAATGGGGGACACCCCTTCAATATTGTAATAGCTCTTTCAAGATTAATAAAATATCATCTCTTTTGCTGCTTCATTTTTCGCTGTGATTAATGTAGCCCTGATCAGAGAGCTGGCCCCGCTCTTCTGATCAGGTGCTGTGTATTTCCTATGTGTGTGTTAGTTATTATTTTATGGTTGTTGTTACAAATTTTTAATTCCTGTAATTTCTTTTCTTGAGTACTGTAACTAGTTCAGTTTTACAACAATGTTTTGAGTGTTAATCATGAACCCTTGGTTGGAACGGATGGTAACCTTGCCCCTACATATATTTTGAATGTTACCTTGAAAGGATATGCACCCGGATTGATAAATTAATGTAGGAAAAAGGGTGAATAGATTGTTCATACCTGGACACCAAAATTTTGGCGTCGTTGTCGGGGAGGCTAACAAGGTGCAAGACATGATCCAGACCAACCAAAGGGTCAATCTCTCATCCTGGGGAGAGAACGAGTTTTCACACTCTGCTCCAGGTCCTGAGTGTAGGTGTTTCTTTCTGCTTGTCTTTATTTGCTTTCTTGTTTTGATAGGGTTGACCTCTTGTCCTTGGGAGGGAGGAGTCTTTTGACGCGTTGTTCTAGGCCCTGAGTTAGATTTATTTCTTTCAACCCTTTGTGTGTTTTAATTTCGGGAAACCCTAGATTTTACCCTGGGGAGCGAGGAGTCTTTTGATGCCTCGCTTCAAATCTAGAAGTATTAGGTCTTCTCAGAGGTGTGTGCTTATTCCTGGTTCTTGTCCTGGGGAGGGAGGAGTCCTTTGATGCCCTGCTTTGGGCCTTGAACCCTAGATTCCTGTTTTTAGCTGTCTCTCTTTTTGTAAGCTCTTCCGTCTTGGGGAAGGAATGGTCCTTTGACACCTTACTTCAAGACTAGAGCGTTGTAGGTTGATACCAAGACCTTCTGTCATATCAACATTTGTATGAACACAGAACCAAATAAGAGGGGCAAAGGAAGAGCCCCAAGGAGGGGAGGACCAGACTTGGGAAGAAAGACTTACATCCAACAAATTATAGCAGACGCTGAATCAGAAGCATCCTTTCGCACAGCCGTGAGACCAGGTGCACAAAGAGTAAAATCCGAGGGACAATCAGTAGATCAACCAGTGTTGTCTACAACATTCTTTGGCGATTCGACACAGCAAGCCCCTCCAACAGTAGAGGAGACATCCAACAGTATACCTGCCCAGGGGAACCTTACGCTGGTAATAGAAGGGGAAGAGGTTGCAAGCAGAACATCGATAGAGTCGGGTCACTCCAGCAAAGGAAAGGAGGTCATAACCGAGGGATCAAGTCATCAGGACACAAGAGAAGGAAACGTAGGAGCACTTGCATCACTAAGGGACCGGGGAAGTGCTGTCAAAACAACTCGAACCCGAGTGGTAAGGAACCCTCGGCCATCTTCCACAAAGCCTGTTGAAATACCTAGCGATTATTGGAGAATATTTATGGCTCCTACAACCTCCACTATCGAGTTTCTGATCGGAGATCTGGGAACTAGTGTGCCCACGAAGCCTATTCCATTAGCAGCCTTACCAAGCTTTCATGGGCGTGTTTCATAAGACCCCGACACGTTTTTATTCGAGTTTGACATAGTGTGTCGAGGGTACGACTACATGACGGACGCCTAGAAGTTAAAAATTTCCCTGCTACGCTAAAAGGGACAGCACTGTGATGGTTCATGGGCCTTGGAGGAAGTTCTATTTCTACATGGGAAAATATGCTGACAATTTTTATGGAAAAATACCAGGATTATTGCAAATCCCGGAACATCAAAGAGGAATTTTTTAAGTTCACACAAAAAGAAGACAAGAGCTTGGAAGACTGTGTGGAACGGTTTGAGTACACATTACAGAGGTCAGGTCATTCCGACCTGGATAAGGATATTTTAAAAATTATCCTCCTCCGGGCTTTTCGTGAGGACTCTTTGGAATTGTTGAACATTGTAGGAAAGGGAGATATATTGAAGGAAACCTTCGAGGTTATCTGTGAACTATGCATTCAGTGCTCAAGAGGGCTCGCAAGAAATAGACAAGGGATTTGCTCAGCAAGGGTATCTGGTGGAGGTGTTACGAAGGCAGAAATCGGAAACCTACTGGACAACTTGAGAACGGATATCCTGAGTACTTTAACAGATGGATACGCTACAAGTGAAACAGAAGCAGCTGAAACTGGAAAGGACCATGGCAATATTCTGCCCCAAGTGTAGAAAGAGGCATCTAGAGAGGGAATGTCCATTGAACTCCATAGAGGAATGCACAATCTGTGAATTAAATCATGCAACAAGCTCATGCCCCTCCTTGCCAGGCTTGAAAGCAGTGTTTCAAGGGACAGGAGAAGACATGGAGCAGTTGTACCTCATGGGGTCTAAAAAGCCATGGCAACCTCGACCACCAATGGGAAATCAAGGTATGTACTCAGACCCATCTCAATATTTCAGTAATTTCAATATGAATCCTTAGTCCATGCCCTATCCACCCATGTGGCCAAAATACTAGTTTCCACCTTGGCAGCAGTGGAACCCTCAAGCTAGTTTGAGCTCCCCATGGGCTCCAACTTGGCGAGGATCTTCTCCTGGGCAGTTTCCTCAGCCGATGCCATAGCAACAACTCCAATTTCCCTCTAATGTACCTCTTAGTAGTCAACCTGTCCGTCCCCAGCTTCCCATCCAACCTAACCTGAATCCTAATAATAAAGGAGTTCATCAAATAGACACTCTCTACCTACCCTCGTATAACATTTCCACCGCAGAATTGTATGAAATGAATTTGCGATCAGGTCGGACAATCGATGCTCAACCTCCACCAGTTATCATTAAACAACTTGATAGTGAGGGTAAAAAGTCAGAATTAATTAACAGGGAACCAGAACAAACTGATAGAAGTCAGGCACCTCCTGCAAAACAACATCAAACTGAGCCACCCTATCTAGAAACACTGACTTTGAGTAGATCAAGTCCTCAGGTTAAATTTGACTTGTTAGGTGAATTACAGAACTTGTTTGTCAAAATTCCCCTATTGCAAGCTATGAAGGATGTACTAATATATGCAAAGACTCTTCGGGAGTACTGTTCTAAGAAACCTACAAAGAAATCCAAAGACCCCCTTACTATTCACGTCATGGGAAAATTATCAAATTTTATGATGGGAAAGTCAATGCCTGTAAAGTATCGAGATCCAGGGAACCCAATTTTGACAGTACAGATTAATGGGGTAGAAATTCCGAATGTGCTGGTAGATCTAGGAGCTGCCATTAACGTTATCACCACTGAAACTATGCACACATTGGGTCTTTGCAACTTGAAGCACACACCTACAGTATTAAAACTGGCAGATCGATCTATAGTAAAACCTATAGGGAAGTTAGAAGATGTGACAATTTCGGTGGATTCATGGCACTATCTCATAGATTTCCTTGCCTTACATACGCAATCTTCAGTTGGCGGCCATCCCCTATTTTAGGTAGGCCATGGCTGGCTACTGCAGATGCTTACATTGGGTTCCGTTCAGGGCACATGGTCATTTCAAATGGGCACAACACTATGAATTTAGTGTTATACCCACCTGCGGAACCAAACCCATCCACAAAACCAGCAGGTAGCAAGAAAATCTTATCCATGAAGGAGCCTGAAACAGAAATTAAGGAATTAAGACCAGTCCTCACTATTGGACAAGCCCTCTAGTTAAAAATGGAATCGGAAGATGATGTAATCACCTCCTTTATAGTTGATCCTTGCTTCGTTTTTGATCCAAATCAACAAATCCTAGAATCCATCCTAAGCTGTGAAACTCAAGAAACTATTGAAACAACGGAGGGATCTGAGGAGCTACTCGTAGTTGCACCCCATGGAAGTATCCTAGTAGAATTAGAACCAGGAAAGACCCTGAACATTAATCCAGACCTGTCAGCATCCCAAAAGAAGCAACTTTTAGATGCCCTTCGAAAACATAAAGAAGCCTTCGCCTGGGATTACTCAGACATGAAAGGGATTCCTGCTAGTTTGTGTACCCATCATATATATATTAAGGAAGATTGTCGTCCTGTGAGACGGCCGCAAAGAAGGATGAACCCTGCATTAAAAAATGTTGTGAAAGAAGAACTTCAGAAATGATAGATGTAGGTTTTATTTACCCCATTTCAGATAGCCAATGGGTTTCTCCATTAGTAATGGTTTCCAAGAGAAATGGTAAATGGCGGATATGCATGAATTATAGAGAATTAAATAAGGCAACGCATAAAGATCATTTTCCTTTACCATTATTGACCAAGTTTTGGACACAATGGCTGGCAAAAAGTTCTTCTCCTTTCTAGATGGATTTAGTGGGTATAACCAAATCCAGATAGCTCCAAAAGATCAGGACAAAACTACTTTCACATGCCCCTGGGGAACATTCGCATATCGGGTCCTTCCTTTTGGCCTGTGTAATGCGCCTGCAACATTCCAGAGAGAAATTTTGGGGATCTTCTCTGATTTGGTGGATGATAGTGTTGAGATTTACATGGATGACTTTACTCCATACGGGGATTCATTTGTAGAGGGGTTGAGAAATCTAGAAAAAGTTCTTGAAAGGTGCATATAGGCGCGAGTCTCCTTAAGTACTATAAAATTCCATATGATGATGGAGGAAAGAATTGTTCTAGGAAATTTTCTCTCGGCTGAAGGAATCCAGATGGACCCAGCTAAAATAAAGGTAATTCTACATTTTCTGACACCCAAAACACTCACGCAGGTACGCAGTGTTATTGGTTGCGCTGGTTATTACATGCGTTTTGTAGAAAACTTTGCGAAAGCAACACATCCACTTTTTCAATTGCTGACAAAAGATTCAGATTTTGTGTGGACAGATGACTGTGATGTAACTTTCACGAAAATCAAGGAATTGGTCTGTAGCGCTCCGATCCTTAGAGGGCCAGACTGGGCATTGCCATTCCACATTCACACGGATGCTTCCCAAATAGCGATTGGTGCGCCATTAGGACAACAAGAGGATAGGGTACCATATGCAGTTTACTATGTTAGTAAGAATTTGGCCCCTGTTGAATTAAATTACATAGTGACAGAAAAAGAGTGCCTTGTTGTCATCTACGCCATCAAATTCCAGCACTACATCACCGGGTATCCTACTTTTGTACATACTAATCATGCAGTTATCATGTATTTAATGAATAAACTTGTTACCCCTGGTCGCATTACAAGATGGCTTTTTCTACTACAAGAATTTGACATTACTATAGTAGATAAACCAGGGAAGGACAATGTGGTTGCTGATTTTTTGTCTAGGATAGAAATCGATGGTAAGGATACACCCGTTGAAGATAATTTTCCAGATGAGCATCTTTTTGTAGTTTCTGCTAACACTCCATGGTATGCAGATATTGCTAACTAGCTTGCTACAAGGAAAGTACCTCGTCATTTTTCATATAAGGATCAGAGGAATATTATTCATCATAGTACCCAATATTCATGGATGGTAGGGTATCTCTTTCATACAGGGGTTGATCAACAGATTCAGTGTTGTGTGGCAGACGATGATATCTATGAGATATTAAAGGCTACAAAGCGCTGCGGATGGGATACTACTGGCCTTCCATATTTCGTGATGCTTGGGATTATGTCTGTAGATGTGATAGTTGCCAACGGATGGGACCACCTGGGAAAGCAGATGAAATGCCTCTACAGCCCCAGATAGCCTTTGAACCTTTCGAGAAATGGGCCATCGATTTTGTTGGACCTTTCAATCCACTTTCTCATCAAAAAGATTACATCTTGGTCTGCACCGATTATGTGACGAAATGGGTGGAAGCCAGAGCGGTCACGAGAGCAACAGAGCAAGTAGTGACAGACTTTCTTTTTGAAGAAATTTTTGCTCGATATGGTAATCCAAGGGAAATTGTGTCAGATGGAGGAGCACAGTTCACATCTCACATGATAGGTACGCTGATGCAGAAATACAGGGTTAAACACAGAGTGACAACCCCTTATCATCCTCAGGCAAATGGACAGGTAGAAAGCACAAACAAGATATTGGAAAATATCTTGACAAAAACAATAGCAAGTCATCACTGGGACTGGGCACAGAAACTTCCAGAAGCTTTATGGGCGTATAGAACAACATGGCGGAACACAACCGGGTTTTCTCCATTTGAGTTAGTTTATGGGAAATCCCCCTTGTTTCCGGTAGAATTTGAGATTAGCACGCTCAGAACGGCTTTAGAAGTAGGCCTAGACTTATCAGAAGCACAGAAACACCGACTGGAATAGCTCAATGAATTGGATGAGATTTGATAGGTAACTGTACAGAAAACTATTGTTGTTCAACAACAGAGAATGAAATGGCATGATAAATTTATCAAGAGCAAGGTGTTTCACGTGGGAGATTGGGAATTACTTTACGACTCCCAATTTAAAGATTTCAAGGGCAAGCTTCACACTCGTTGGATGGGACCGTATGAAATGGATGCAATGTTTGACAACGGAACAATTAGACTAATTACAATAGACGGGAATCATACTTCGTTCTTAGTAAATGGACACCGTCTAAAGCTATACCACCGTCCGGTCTCTAGAGATGCCTTTGTCAAACATCTTTCTGATTCATCTAGTTTAATGGTTGTTGGTATAAAGGACACTCTCACTCTGCTCTTAACCAAAAATAAAAAAAAAAAAAAAAAAAAAAAAAAAATTATTACTCACTTGTTTGTATTTTGCAGGAATAACAAAGGAATATGGCTCAGGAGAAATGTAACACTCGACGCTATTGTTGTTAGTCTGTTGGTGCTGTTACTTCGCTGTTGTTACTCCACCAATGCTACTACTTAGATGTTGCTATTACTCCACTGGTGCCGTTACTCAGCTGCTGTTGTTACTCCACCAGTGTTGCTACTCAAATTTTGCTATTACTCGGGCGATGTTGTTACTCCGCAATTGCTGTTACTCTGTCAGTGTTGTTACTTCGCCGGTGTCGTTACTTTGCCGGTGCCATTACTCCACAACTGCTGTTACTTCGTCGGTGTTGTTATTCCGTCAATTTCGTTACTCTGCCAGTGACGTTACTCAGCCAATGCCGTTACTTCGTCATTGTCGTTACTCCGCAACTGTTGTTACTCCGCCAGTGTTGTTACTCTGTTAAACATTTTGCTATTACTCCACCACAAGGTAGGTCCCCAGGTACGTCTCTGCTGACTTTCACAGATTTAATTGAAATATTCCAAAAAGACACCAATATGTGCTGCGGACGGTCGTAATTAAGTTGGGGGGGGGGGGGGGGGAACCGTCATAATAAACAACGGCGTACCACGAAAATGCATTCATGTCACACGATCCACACCAAACTAAATCTAATGATTACGGTACTTCGTAATCACGACCTCGATGCATTGGAATGCGTATTCGTATGCAAAGAGTCATAACCAGTCACCTCCCCAACACGTTGCATTAAACCACTGAAAATATCCAACCGTACTGCCATAACTCGCCATCATTCTCTGAGATTTCTCAAACGTACCAGTACTGTTCCATCCTTTTTCCCCGAGGCGACCATGACATTATTATTGTTGCCAACGGTTTGGGTCCCTGTCATTCTCCCCTACCAGCTAACTGTATTCGTCATGCTGATCCCACCTCTACAGCGATGGGTGGATGGTCTGTGTGGCATGAGCTAGAAGATACAACAAGAGTTCGAAACAGTCAGGAGGTATGGCAGGTCTTTGAAAACGCAGGTTGGAATGTCTACTTTGACAGGTTGAGGGGGTCAAATGAGGAAATTGTGGCAGAATTCACACTCAACCTGGGAGAAGAAAGCTCTCGGGTCCGCGGGATAGAAGTCCCTGTTACGGAGGAAGCCATTGCAGAAGTTAGCGGGCTCCCTCAAAATGGACAACGATGGTTTTCAAGGAGGACTTCCCTCCCGGAGTTTCCGAAGCCTTTTTGTAGGCAGGAGAAAGCATCGCCCAGAAGGGTCGAGGATACGATCGAAACTCGTTACCGCATCCATGGGGAGGGGTAGCAGAGTTTGTCATAAAATATATAACTTGTGAGGGGAGATACTCCACTGTGTTCAAATACCATCTCTGAATATTAGCTCACCTCCGATTTCCCCAAGTAGAGGCCTTTTCATTAAATGTGCCTTATTTCTTACTAAGAAGTCTTCAGCTGATGGCACATTCGGCTCAAAGGTCGCGACAGGTGATGGCAGTCATTACCCACCACGGGCTGGTTCAACTGTTGGTGATGAATGAAATTAGACGAATTTCGATTCCGTGGGCACTGTTTCAGGATTCCACAGAGGAAGAGATAGCAAACACTGTGGTCGCTAGGGAAGATCAACCAGAAGCAATGGAGGAAGAATATGCGGAAGGAGATGACTATATCGACCAAGAGGAGCTGGAGGAGATGGAGATGGAAGCCGAAGATCTTGAAGAAGAGGCTGCTCCTCAAGAGCAAGCTGCAACTGCAGAACCAATGGAAGACGCAGGAGTCGACACAGAAAGACCCACTAGTACCACGGCTGAGGCTGTTCCACAAGAACCAGCCTCGACTGTGGAGCTAGCAGAGCAAATTGATAGCATGACAACAACATAGGCAGTACCACAACAAGCAAGGACGAGAGAATTGGTCAATATTGCGACCGAAGGTACTCCACAAGGACTTCCTGCCACCGTGGAGCTGATGGAGGAAGACAACATGAATGAAGAAGAGGTCGTGACCACCCTGACCATAGAACCAATGGAAGAGGAGGAACCAAGACAAGAAGAGTTCGGAGCTGGGAAAACCATGGAACCTGTGGAGGAAGCTCTAGGAGAACTAGGGCATGAGGTTGGCGCTGCTCCGCAAGAACCAGCATCAACCTTAGAACCGAACACTGAAGATCCCTGCCAGTTCTCCTTTTTCTCTTCTATCCCAAGAGGAGCAAGGGTATCTCGTTCCCCTTGGTGCACAGAACAAGATATCGCCGTTCCTCTTGCCTTGAATTTATCACGAAGACCACAACGGGTGGGATAGATGCTGCTTAGGCGACAGGCACTTTGGAGCCTGAAAGGGGAGAAGAGGCAGATATCCCTAAGGCAGGGGAACCGGAAGGGGTTCCAACAGATACATTAACAGGTGATCATGTCACAAGGGCACCACTGGTCGTGGTGATCACACAACAAAAGGAAGCGGCTATTGGCGAAGAGGAGGGACCAAGCGAAGCGGTCCCGATGAATGAGCCAGTGCTAAGGCCAGAAGAGAAGGCCGTAAAACAAGAAACAATCGAGGAAGAACGGGGAGTGGAAGGAAACCTGATAGTCAGCATAGTAGAAGTTGTCCCGGGGGATTTACCTCTAGCTGAACCAGTTGCCGAAACTGAGGAAGTTTTGGTTAAGCAAGAATGGGTGGAGCTATTTGAACAACGAAGACTCCCTGTCAAACAAAAATACCAGCTGCAATTTAAAGAAATAATGCGGCTTAAGATGGAGGTCAGGAAACTAAGGAAGCAGGTACACAAATTGCAGAAGCGGATGAAGAAATACAAGTGGCAGGCCAAAAAGTCCAAGGCCACAGTAGTAGAAGCAGAGACTCAAGTGGACCATATAGCCACAACTTCTGCTGCCACTCAAACGGACCTGGTCGAGTGACTGTTTGAAGACCGTGAATATGCCTTAACGGCCGAAGTGCAAACTTGGAAATCCACTGCAGCTTGGTATCAAAGTGAGGTCAGAAGAACTTAGGAACGAGCCTCCACAACCATTTTTGAATATGTGGAGCGCATAGATGTCATGAGATTGAGGCATGCGAAGCAGTAGCTCAAGATGGAGCAGCTCGAAAGGCAAGTGGCAGAGTTGAAAGCTGATAAGGAGCAGATGTTTAACTTAGCACAAGAGGTGATGGCATGTCGTTCCCCCGCTTCTTGTTATTCTTTATTCTTGCATGAACTTTTTCTTTTATTTTGCATGGACAACATCAAGAAGGAGATCAGTTATGAAATAGAAGACGGTGTACAATTCCTCCTCATATTGAGGAGCCATGACGTGCCAACTCAGCATTTGATGTGTGAGTTTTACATGCATGGGTATCTACTGCGCCTGGACAGAGAATTTAACCACGTCCCATATGTGGGAGACATTCATTTAAGGGCTCTCACCTCTTACACTTTTAATCAGATCCGCTGGCAGAAGGCTTTTATTTAATACATTTGAGTCCAATTAGGTTACAAAGCCATTTATAGAAAGAGGAGAACATGATAGGTCAATCACCATGTTCACTAAACACAACACCTTTTTGGGAATTGAGGGGAACCGGGAAAGAATGCTAAGGACACAAAAATGGTGCCTTGATCTTTGTGTCAAACAATTAGTCACATTTCAAGATGAAGCCCTTGATTGCTGTCAGAAAAGGTGGATGATGTCACCTACAGCCGTCCAGAATAGGGAACCGTTTGGAGCACTGAATTTTTCACGAGCGCTCACCAGAGTGCCTAGGTATGTGGCGTGTGTCCAAACATGTGAGGTCCGGTGGATGGGGACCTGGTTTCAGTTCCCCACTATCTGGTTGCCAGTAGAAAATTACACCCCAGCATATAATGTTCCAGGGGATTGGTGGAAGGAAGTCCTCCTCTTAGAAGGTTTTAAAGTCCCAGGGATAGAGATGGCCGAAGAGTATGATCTCGCTCAGCTCCAGGAGGCCAACGGTCTGCAAAACCCAGACCTGCAGAGGCGGCGAACTACATGAGAGCATGCAGAAGGCTAGTTGGGGCACCAAATCGGGCTATCTTTCTGTTGCATTTCCATCCCTCTTTCTGTCCTTTTTGCACTTATTCATCCATATTTACTATGCTAAATCCGCAAGGTAATTACCCCTTTTCTGTCTATTGGAATATTTTATTAATGAAGTAAAGTCGCAGGGTTTTGCCTATTCACAGCACTAAAACGTATGTTTGACCGTAGCTTCTAGAGAATAGGTACCAATCTTTCAGCTTCCCGCAGCAGATCCACAATTCACAGCAACGACCAGCCATAAGGAAGCCGTGTAGCTGGAGTCGCAGATCCCTGAACCATTCTTGGACCATTCGCTGATCTTGTTTATCTGGTGTTGGTGCCGTTCTAAACTAATGTATATTTCTGGGTATACGGTTACCAGGTTTTGGGGAAAGATGTTGTTCTCCCTTGCTGTGTATAAAAGACAGGTTATTCCTGTAAATGGGGGACTCCCCATCGATATTGTAATAGCTCTTTCCAGATTAATAAAATATCATCTCTTTTGTTGCTCCATTCTTCGTTGTGATTAACGCAGCCCTGATCAGAGAGCTGGGCCCGCTCTTCTGATCAGGTGTTGCATATTTCCTCTGTGTGTGTTATTTATTATTTTATGGTTGTTGTTACAGATTGTTAATTCCTGTAATCGCTTTTCTTGAGTATTGTAACTAGTTCAGTTTTACAGCAATGTTTTGAGTGTTAATCACGAACCCTTGGTCGAAACGGATGGTAACCTTGCCCCTGCATATATTTTGCGTGTTACCTTGCACCCGGATTGATAAATTAATGTAGGAAAAAGGGTGAATAGATTGTTCATACCTGGACACCAACAGCTCCATCAATAAGCAGAAATTAGAAGCTTTCTCTAAACAATGATCTTCCCTTAGTCCTTGGAATGACATACGACTATCCAAATGCCGCTCTTAAAATTCTAGCACAAGCTTACTAAATGAACTACACTCTTCATTGACTGGACAAATCCTGGTGTTAGTTTTTATACAGAGTGTGGCTCTGATACCGTGTTAATTTTCTTGAAACTCTGCAACTACTTAGATGAATCTATTGAAAATCAAGATAGCCAAAACTGAAACCAAGTTTAACTTTCACCAAGATACAAAGTTTCTTAACATTCAACATGAAGCGGAAAATAGTTGAAATAAAAACACAGGAACACATAAAATTTGACACCGGTGTTTTACCTAAGAAACCCAAATGGGAAAACATTTCTTTGTTGTGGGATTTTATTGATTGTTCTTTGAGCAAATAGATCTTTTAGAAATTTAGTATGCCGCTATTGCAACCAACAAATAGCCTATGAGAAATTAATCTTAGCTCCACAATTGCTTAGGACGTGCTCCTGGGTCACTGCTCTCAACCTTGAGAAGATGCTCTTGGCCCTGCATCTTGTTCCCGACCTGCACACATAATTATTTCCTATTGAAACTAGGCATGGCTTTTGCTCTTCGAATTCTAATCTTCACTCAATCAACGTGCTTTGCCAACAACAATGAATCATTAATCTTTGTGCCTTTATCCTTCTCTTGCCTTAATAGACTTCGATCCATGCAAGGAGGCCAAGTTCGAATCATTGTTCACACAAGTGCAACGAGTTCCTTTTGCTAGTTAACTGAAGCAAGTCTTGATTACACTTGGACTAGCTCAAGTTGCTCCTTGATTTCCTCTAGTTGTGAACTGAGTTAATTGAGGACTTAACTCGTCCTCTCTTCACTTGTCTCTGAAGTCTTAACTTGTTGTAACTGAATTTTTCTCTGCAATCTTAACTCGTCCTAACTGGACTTGTCTTCGTCGCCTCATCCTATAGTCTAACTGAAGAAGACTCCAATGAACTAAAGCTCTAACACTACGCATGCAATCTATTGTGACCATTCCAGTGAACTGGAAATCAACTCATCACGTTGAAGTCTATCTCAGGAGTTCACATTCATGCTAGAGAAAGACAATTCAAAGTCTTTACTGGCTAAGGCACAAGCTATAAGACCTTCATTCGCTACATTTTCAATAATGCTTGGTTGCACAGATATGCGTGTCTATTTTGGAATAGGGCTTCCAAAATTTTAATTTAATTAGCGATAATTATTAGGTGGATGATGGAGATTTAACCTCCATAGAATATTCGAGAATATTCTTATTAGCACACAAATCAAAGGTTGAGATTTATCTCCAAAGTAGTTATGCCATTTTTATGCTTTTAATTAAATTGATTAATTAAATAAATGTGATATAAACAAGTTTCACATGAAGTGAACTATTTTTTTTGGTATTGATAAGCCATGGTATTGTAGCAAAGCCTATTTATATATTAAGAATCTCCATGGTAAAATGAGATAAATCTCCATGGTTAAGAATCTTGTTCCATGTTTTTTTTTAAATCTACATATGTGTTTAACTTTTATATTGATTCTATTAATTTATCGCTGATGGTTTTTGAGCTTCAAGTTTTGACAACCCATGATTTTTCCCATGGTATTTGTTATCATGAAACATATTTAAAGGCTGAAGGAAATCCATTATGGAGTGCAAGAATACCAATTTAGATCCATTTTAACTCATGACTTGAACCCTCTCGACACTTGGTAGATCTAGATTTAAGATGGATTTAGGCTGATAATTAACAATAATAATAATAATAATTAGTTAGTTTTTATGAGTTTTTTAAATTTAGCAATGTACGATGTATTATAAAATATTTCAATGCTTATATGAATTGATGTCTATCGGCAATTACCAACCATTTAATTTATATAGTTATATTATTTTATGATACCTCGGCATAGATCTTGACATAAATCAAAGCATGTTCATGTTCCTTTAGGTTTCCTTACACCTTATACCTTTTGTAATGTCTCATAACCATCCAAGCAGGTTTTTTAACATTGGAAAAAAACTCAAACTAAATGGAAATCAGTCGAACCTTTCACCTGTCAACCTCATGGCAATCCCCCCTTAGGAGATAGCTATCCTTCATCCCTATGTTTGAGATCAATATCCTTTTCCATGTTTGGAATGTTACAACAACATTTTCTTCGAGCAAGCATGAATTTAGAGTTTTTGGGAAGACGGAGATGTGTTCATGACCAATTTGTCCTTGCAAAGGTGTCGGTGGAGTTAAAGGACCTAGGAAAGTTATTGACCCATCCGCGAAGTGTTGTTTGTCAACAACTCCCACATGAAGCATCCCCTGTGCAATCAAATAACAATGACAAGACTATTGCGAACAATGCAGGGATCACATGATCAACATAGGCTGCAGAGAAAGACATTAGAGTTGGTTAGAGCATAGGCACAGTGACAAGTGCTTTCTTATGCAACGATACATACCCACTTGTTTTGTTCATAATTCAGATAACAAGTAACTGTCGTCTAAGGTACACCTGGGCTAGACCATAAATATGTCAAATAATCATAGCTACCAAATTCCATCGAAACGGGAGCAGATAATACGAAAACTCGATTCAATTGGGATTTAGTTGGTTTCATTTAGTTCGCTTGCCATGTGTGAAGAATTGCCATTGATAATGGGAAGCATCACCCTCTGGACAAGAAGCTAGGACACATTCCAAATGTCGTCCATCCGTTTTCAAAGCATCGGATGTTGAAAAGTAGCGAAGGAATGGATCCTTTGATTTCTGCCTTAATTCAAGTAATCAAATTTGAGTTCTCCTTAGTCATGTAAGAGTTCCAATGATGTGGACAAGTTCAAGAAGTAGTTTGACTAGTGCGAGTTTGTGGGAGACCGAGTTATTTGTCTTCTAGTGTGACTTGGTTTGAGAACTGGAAGAATTGTTGAAGTTAGCCTCCTGATTTTTAGGAAGGACTACTTAACAAGATGTGTTAATTATTGTTAACTAGGAAAACACTAAATCAGCTTTCCCAAACATAGAACTTGCTAACAATAACCTATTTGAAGTGCTTACAAGGAGATAGAAGGCACATCTTATAATCATAATTGAGTACGGGTTTGTGTAAGCTTGTGTGGGAAGAAGCCAAGGTTTTTTTTGTGTGAATTATTGGAGGAGATTTCCATCGGGAAGTGCGCACAAAATAAGAGAGAAATTCCTATTTTCTAGGAGGCCGAATGCACTAGAACTTGCTAACAATAACCTATTCGAAGTGCTTATTCGAAGTGCTTACAAGGAGATAGAAGGCACATCTTGTAATCATAATTGAGTACGGGTTTGTGTAAGCTTGTGTGGGAAGAAGCCAAGGGTTTTCTTGTGTGAATTATTGGAAGAGATTTCCATCGGGAAGTGCGCACAAAATAAGGGAGAAATTCCTATTTTCTAGGAGGCCGAATGCACTAGGAAATAGGGGCCTATTTCCTAAGGAATTGGGCTTGAGTGTCGGCTAGTTTGAGGGAAGATCAGTATTCTTGCAGATTGTTTCATCCTGGTCTAAGGTTGAGAGATCAGTTTGTATTCTCTATTGAAGCAAGTGCATTTGTAAAAGATCTATAGCTCATTTTTCATTTTTCTTCAATAATATGGGTTTTCCTAGTTGGGTTCCCTAGAAAAATTGTATTGTTCTATTGTGTGAATTGTGCTTTATTTCTGTTACTATTCCTCTGCATGCATCTAGTAGAGAAATTTTGGGTTTATTTGAGAAAAAATTATATTTCAGATTGCTTATATTAGCAGATCATAATTTTGTGGATTTTCTACATGGGATTTCAGTATGAAATTGAATGATAAATTATGTGTTAGAGTGATTACCAGCGCTCTGATCCATGCAACTAACTCATATTGCAAAGCACAGTTATAGGTTGCATTAACCTCTTCATCAGACATGGTTGGGGTGTGCGAAATTCGGGGAGTCCAGATGCAAATTAGTGACGAAAATGCAACTTAGTCAAGTTGATATTGCGCAGAAGCAGGGCCTAGTTAGGCGGAGGCCTGACTTATACCTACAGGCAATGAATTCTCTGTGTACTTATTTTAGCCTCCACTGGCCTGGAATCGAAATGAACATGATCTGTCAGTGTGTCACAGCTGTCCATCAATATCTACGCATCTCCACACTACATGTCAACAAATGTTTGTAGTGAAAACGAACAGCTTCACATTAATTAATGGAATCAGCAGGGTTTGAACCACCAACCACTTGCTATACCAAGAGTTGGTACAACTTCCAAAATTTGAAAGAAATATATAGTATGTACTATTTACTATTTGGTGTCTTCAAGAGGTGGACTTCAGAATATCTTATCAGAATTTAAAATTCTAACTTGGTAACTATGCAGTCACTGCAAGATGGTACAAATGATAATGATGAGCTTCCTTTGTAAATTATGCCGAGCTTAGCTAGGAAACGGGAATATTGTTTTATGTTAATGTCGTCACTGATCCGGTGATATGGTAATCCCATGAACGAGGTTAAAAGCGCTCTAAAATCATTTTGACCTTTGTTACACTGTCACTTTTGTTATTTTTGTTAGCGTGGACTTTCATCCATCAGTGTTGAGTGCTTTCAGGTTTTATGAAGGTTTCTGGATGGCCCGTCCCTTCCCAACGTTTCTCTTCAATATGCTGCGTGAGATAATGTTTATTTAATAGAAATTTGATTGAACTTCCCCCCATATCTTTAAAACCTTAAATGCAAGGGCAAGATGTACCACATCCATCCATTACACCAAAGCCGTTTAGTGCTCTTAGATGAGCATCAAAGACGGGAACTAGGATAATCATGGGGTTTCTGCAACTCGCTCATACAATACGTTCGTCCAGATGATAATAGTGCAAAATTGGCTGCTTGCAATACTAGTATGCAAGATTGGCTTCGGAACAGGCAATTGAATGGCCATTTATGATTTATCTGAACGTCAATCTGAAGTACATTTTATTGTACCCAGTTAAGAATTTATATGGAAAAGGACTGGAAAAGAGATTGTTAGTGCGTTTTTCTTAAGAATTGTTTTCCAATGGTCATGGTTATTACCGATCAATGTTTTTCACCCTGTTACAGACTAGACAGTCAGGCCCACAGCCCTCTGTTCCAGTCCCATGGTGATTGTCCCATATTGTGGTTATAAATTTTAACTCATCTCTACAAAACTTATAAAACACAGAATTGCCAGCAATAATTCTAGCTTGAGGTTCACCAATAATCCCTACAAGAACAAATCCCATTTTTGAAATGATGAAAGCGATTAGCATCCCTAATAACTATTTCTCTTCCAACTATTTTAGATATGAATTTGATGGCATTGTGACAATCGCCACATGCACGCAGGTTTTTGACAACTCTAAGAGGTGTCCTCGGAGGGGTGTTGATAAGGCCAAATGCAAGTGCAAGCTTTTCGCTATGGTGACAAAGGAAATGTTCCTTCTTTTCCTGTTCAACGTCATGTAGGTCAAAGTTTGTATCTGGTACGTACCCTGCTATCTTCATCTGTTCAGCCAGTTTCTCCAATGTTGCATAAATTTCCTCTGTTTGAGCATGTGATCTATCATCAGCAACAAATGCATATGACCTGTTATTTACCTCGATCCAGCTGTATCCTGGCTCCTTTTTAACTCCTCTGTCTTTCATCAGCTTCTTGATCCTTGCAGCATCATCCCACTTGCCAGCTGCAGCATAGATGTTTGACATAACCACATACGGCGCAGCATCTTCTGGTTCCAATTCAAAAAGGCGTTTTGCTGCGTGTTCTCCTAGCTCTATATTTCCATAGGTTCTACAAGCACCGAGCAAAGCCATCCACATTCTAGCATCAGGTTCGAGGGGGATATTATTGATGAAGTTTTCTGCATCATTCAAGTGCCCAGCGCGAGCAAGAAGGTCAACCATGCAAGAATAGTGTTCTGCTCTCGGCGTAATGCAATAATCTTTCGTCATGCAATCAAAGTAGCTGCGACCTTCATTCACTAGGCCTGCATGGCTACACGCAGCAAGAACACAAATCAAGCTGACATGATCTGGCTTTGTGCCTTCCTGTAGCATTTGTTCAAAGAGTTGAAGTGCCTCCATGCCGCAACCATTTTGGGCATATGCTGATATCATGGCATTCCATGAGACTAAATTCCGCTCAGGCATCACACCGAAAATTTTATCAGCATCATCTATGCTTCCGCATTTGGCATACATGTCCAACAGAGCACTTCCTGAAAAAATGCTCGACTCATAACCAGTTTTAATAATGCAGTCATGGATTTGCTTGCCCTGTTCCAGTGCTGCTAGGCTTGCACAAGCTCTGAGAACGCTAGCAAAGGTTGCTTGATCGGGCTTCACATCTGTTTTCTGCATTTGAGAAAACAAATCCAAAGCTCCCTCACCACATCCCGCCTGCGAATATCCTGTGATTATAGCAGTCCAGGAAATCGGGTTTCTGTTAGGCATTTTGTCAAACATCTGATATGCATCCTCTATGCTAGCACATTTAGCATACATGTCGATAAGAGCATTCCCAACAACACCATTTGACTCGACACCAGCTCTGATAACCAGAGCATGAAGCTGCTTACCCTGCTCGCAAGCCTGTAAGCTGGCGCAAGCACTGAGAATGCTCGAAAATGCAAATTGAGACAAATCAAAAGATATGCTCTGCAATCGCTGAAAAAGATTCAAGGATTCCTCAACCTGCCCATCCCACAAATATCCTGTGACCATCACATTCCACGAAACCTCATCGCGCTCTGTCATTTGATCAAATAGTTTGCGGGCATCTTCTATGCTACTGCACTTGACATACATGTCCATAAGTGCGTTGCCTACAAAGACATTCAATTCAAATCCAGACTGAATAACAGTCCCATGAAATTGTCTCCCTTGTTCCAGATAGGAGAGGCCAGCGCAAGCACTGAGAACACCTGCAAACGTAAACTGTGTTGGCTTGATGCCTGTCATTTCCAATTGTGAATACAATCCCAAGGCATCTTCGCAGTAGTCATGCCGAGCATATCCTGCAATCATGGCATTGAAAGAAACGCCATCTCTTGCAGGAATTTTGTCGAACACCTGGCGTGCCAACTCTATATCCTCACATTTGGTATAAGTATCAACAAGGGTGTTTTGCACTAACAGACTAGATGCATGTCCAGTTTTAATGATATGGGCATGGACCTGCTTGCTCTCTCTGGATGTTGGGAAATAGCTGCAAGCACCCAGAACTCCAGCGAACGTGACTCGGTCCGGCTTAGCTCCCATTTGCTGCATTTGGCAGAAGAGTTTGAGGGCTTCCTGGCTTTCCCCAATCTGCGCATAACCTCCTATCATCATGGTCCATGAAACTGTGTCCCGTTCCGTCATCTTGTCAAACAATTGGCGTGCATCCTTCATACACCCACATTTCACATATCCCGTAACCATGAGATTCCATGAGAATTTGTTTCTTTTGGGCATTCTGTCAAACACTCGGCGTGCTTCCACCAAATTCTTAGATTTTACGAAGGTGTCAATGAGCTGATTCGTCCTGTAAATATGGGGATCGAATCCTGTTTTGATCATGTGGAGGTCGACTTGCTTGCCATCCACAAAGGCTTTGGCAGTTTCGAGTTGATTTGAAAAGTGTCTACAAATGTTTTTGAGAAAGAGTTTGTAAGGCGTGAAAGCCTTTGGAAGAGTTCTCATGGCTCCATGTTTCACAGCACATGGGCTGAAGCATTGTCTTTAAGATGGCGTCATAGTACCGTACATTTCATTTTTACCTATTGAAAATTCCTTAAGCAGAGCTAAGCTTAAGGGAGATTTACGATCCACGGCAGGGGCACTGCACGGGAATTCAGTATCGCCGTAGAATGGATACAGGTATCTTTCAAGTAGAGTTCAGATGGTAACAGCATACAAGGTAGTTTTTAATAGAAGAGTGCAGTATGAAATGTTATTATAGTTGATGAAGGTGTACAAATTTTATTTTATTTTAAACTTAAACATTTGAATTTTTAAAAGAAAACATATGTTTTTAACGGTTAGGTTAGGTTTTTTTTTTAAACGGGTCTCGACTCTTTGCAATTATATAGTGGAGACAATGAGAGAAATTAGGAAGCTACGAATTCAGGTTGGCAGAGAGTCTTTTTCTCTTTTTGACATCATGGATAAGGTTTGTTGTTGGACTTTGGGCATATCAAGTACAAAAGAAATAATATCTAAATTTTGGCCCTTTGCTGTAGATGAAGACTCTACTTGGCTTGGTTTTGAAAGATAAATCAATAGAATGCTACAATGTATTTGGATCACTGGAAGACATCAAAAGGATGTTACAGAACCAACACTTTATTGTGGAGAACGCTACAATGTATTTGGGTCACTGGAAGACATCAAGAGGATGTTACAAAACCAACATTTTATTATGGAGAACACTACAATGTATTTGGATCATTGGAAGACATCAAGAGGATGTTACAGAACCAACACTTTATTATGGACAGGCTTGATTTAAGACTGACTCACGTGGAAGGACACTTACACAGTGACTCAAACAATGATGCTTTTCCTGGATGAGTGTCAAGGATCCTCCTCCACCTATCTCTTCCCCTAATTAATCATGATTATATGTTTTGTAATATTGTATTAGCAATATGGCTATTAGGCTTGGATGATCAACGGGAGGTGTTATTATGTTTGTATCTTTTTGTAAATTGTGCTTAGTTGAAAATTTGAATCACCTGGTTACTTTGGAATTTAACAGTGGTCTCTGTGATTATCTGAACAATTGCAGCGATATAATACTTGTGTTTTTATGTTAATACAAAGTTTTAAAATTTACAAAAAAAAAAACCTATTAGGTCCACTAACGTATTACCAATTTCCTACCATCGTTATATCAATAAACACAACTACTTGGATGACAAGTAGGAGGTGCTATTATGTTTTGTATCTTTTTGTAAACCGAGCTTAGTTGAAAATTTGAATCACCCAGTTACTTTGGGAGTTAATAGTGGTCTCTTTGATGATCTAAACAATTCCAACTATGTAATACCCGCATTTTATGTTAATACAAAGTTTTTAAATTTACAAAAAAAAAAACTATTAGGTCCACTTATGTATTACCAATCTCCTACCATTTTTATATCAAGAAGCACAACGACAATATTGATTAGTTGTGGTGTGAATATTACTATTTCTCGACCTTCTCTTGTTTATAGAACCATGCAACGATTTGAGTGCTAAAGCCTACAGAGGTTTGCATACCTCTCGATTTGAACCTGTGACCCTTAAAGAGGAAATATGTGTTCTTAACCATTAGGTCCACGCAAACTTTACCATGATCCAATATTGAAGTTTTATAAGCTCCAATAAACCATGATCCTTATGCCAAATAAAAAAACCACAAGAGAGTGGTGCCTCCTACTAATATAATGGTCGATAGTTTCATAGTTAAAAAAAAGGGAATACATTATCTCACTTGATTTTTTTTTCCAATAATTATTAGTGTAAGTTCCTCTTCTTAGTACAACTCAAAACCCTAAAAGGGCCTCCTCTAATTTGAAAGAGAATGACTAATGATTGAACATCATATTTCCCCCTTAATCCTCGCTTCTAAAGTTGGTTCCAAGACGGGCTCTCATTCTGGGAAGATTTTGTCTTACATATGAAACTTGACATTTTAGTTTGAATCCAATATCAAAGATGTAAACTCCTTACATTTATGGTTAATATTACTTAATCTTCCTTTATGCTTCTATATGAAAATGCTCCCTAAAATGATGGGAATCGTGTTCACAATTTTATCTTAATGGATTTTATTTTTTTGGAAATATATTTTTCAAGGAAACCTATCTAACACTCTCTCTTTTAGAAGATGGTATCCTAAGAAAAATGGGATTTTCAAAGTTTCAAACCTTTAACAACCATATTCTCATTGAAGAACTAAACATGTCACTTACGTAATTGAAGCTAAGAAGGGAGAAGAATACTCTTCTCACGATTGACTAGATTAAACCCAATTGACCTCAATAGCTAAGAAGGGAGAAGAATACTCATCTCGCAATTGTCTAGATTAAATCCAATTGACCTCAATGGATTTTGTCTATAAAAATAGCATGTGTTTCTATAATAATAATGATGATGATCTAATTTTTAAGGTCACGACCAAACCAAACACCAAATTGGTGTATGAAACCCCCTTGTTTATGGGACAAGGGACTCACCTCTGTGCAGTTATTTGACTGTTAAAATTTATGTAGGTGTACAAACTCTACCCCCCTCTGGATTTGAACCTATGACCTCTTATGAGCAAACAAGTGTTCCTAACCATTAGGCTCACTCAAAATGTAGTAAATTATGTACTGAAATGGATTTTTGTAATACAATTTTGTATGAATTAATGATTCAAATAAGAATTACTCTAAAAATCAACCCATAACTTATTAAAAATGTACCATTACAATAAATTTATGTAAAGTATATCATGGTCACTTCTCTTCTTCACATTCAAGCTCAAGCAATATTTGGAGATGCAGATCTAGTTACTTGAGTATGGATCATTAGTGACCACAAGAGTATGAGCATCATCCTGAAAAGTCGATTGTTGAACTCTAGGGACATTGTACTCCTATTTTTTTTATTAACTCCTTTGTCATCAAGTACCGATGCTCTATTAATATTGTGGTGTATCCAATAGAGATCGAATGTGATGAAAATAAACCATCTAGGTCGAAACCATTGCAGCTTGGAGATTCATGCATCTAGAAGTTGTTAAGTATTCAAAAAATTCATCAAGCTAGGAACTATTCTTGACTATGATCTCCCCTATTGTAAAAAAAGAAAAGAAAAAAGTATGCCTTCTTTGATGGAAGAATTGGAATCAGTACTTGCATTGTCTGCACATTTCCACAATGAAAATTTCGTCATAAATAAAATAGAGCAAGAGGAAAATTCTACAAGAAAACCCAAATATCCTCACACAAGAAAAACCACCTTACTTCCAAAACACCTTTTTCCTTTAAGAATAAAAATTTTCCTCTAAGATTATATCCTCTATCGATCCAAATACCATTCTTCAAAACACAGAGAGGAATCCATTTTGAATCTAAAAAAAAGAAGAAAAAAACCCTCCAGTATAGATGAGCCTATGGTTGGGTGGAGAGTAGCTCTCCCTTCTTCAATTTCTAGCAAAATTAAGTAAACATATAAGTGTAATGGTCTTCATTGTTATTTTATGTCTCATAAATATTGTAATGCTAAAGATTAGATATGTTGCAATGACGAGATTGATCAATGTGCAATTGTGTATGTTTAGTAGATATGATTTTCTTATGTATGAAATTTCCTTGAAATATGTTTCTATGATATATAAGAAGTGTTGTGTAGTGGAATTCTTACATTGGCTTTAGATTCAAGGCTATTTTATGTGGATGGATCTATTAGGATACCTATGGAAGGGAATAGTTGTATTGTACCCTAGTATGGTGATAAGAAGGTTTGGGGGGGGTTTCCCTATATTGAAGACCTTGGAAAAGGGTAGTCAAGACCTATTATGGTATCTTTGGGTGGAGGTTGTAGGTATGATAATTAAGGAGTTATGGGCCCCATGTGTTGAGCCTGTTAGGTTCCTATACCAATAGGAGTCATAATTTTGAATGACTAAGGTGAAGCCTTGTAATATTGTACATATCTTTGCTTTCTGCAAATGTTTTCCATATTAAAAATATTAAAAGAGGGTATGTCCTAAAAGAATAATCAAAGGACAAAAAGAATAAGGAAAGGTCAAAAAAATGAAAATATATGAATCCAAAAAGACAAAAAGAGACCATGAAAGTGAGCAAGTCAAAAGACCACTACTATTTACTTTTATGCATAATAAATGATTGTGTGCAGCTTGTTACTCATGCCACAATCCATGATAGTCAAAATGTTTAAACTTGACTATTTCATGTTTATAGTTAGAAAATAAAATCTGATCAAACAGTGTAATCTTGGCAGAGCATTAGATAGGTAGAGTAAATAAAAGGAGCTCATCAGTTTAATTTGAGCCCTTGGATGATATAAGGTCAAAATTAGATAGTTTACTTTGTAAAAGAAAAAAAAAAAAGATTGATAAGGGTTTGCTAGCCTAAATGCACCCAAATAAAGTGAAAAAAAAAAATGATAGGATAAAGTAAATGGGTAAGTAGTGGAAAGGTTGCAGAAATATCATATGATTACATAAAAACACTTATGTCATTGTTTTAAATGTATCTTTCAAATATGCATACACAACAAATAAAGCAAAGACAATGGTTCACAACATGGTTTATTTAACATCCTCTCATTCATTTCACCCCTTTACTTCACTAATTTCCCATAAATAAGTTCTAGTACTTAAATCCTACAAGTCAAAAAGGCTCAGAGCATTTCTCTGGCTTTTGGAGGGACCAGACCCTCGGCTAAATGACTTAGGGGGGACAAGTACTAGAACCTCCTTCATAAAAACATATTCCCCCTTCATAAAATCTGTTTCCCCTCATTTCCCTAAGAAAATCCCTTTTTCTAAGGTTTAAACACCTTTTACCTAGGAAAAATAATACCCCCTCCCCCGTATAAAACCCTTTCATACAAAAAACCCACACAAAAGCCTTTTCCCTAAGTATAAAGCTAAATGCGCAAATGTTTACTTTACCCTTGTACTAAGGAAAAATCCACTCCGCCATCGCAATTTCATATTAATTTCTAATATTATTATATAAATTCCCTGAAATCCCCATTATCCCGTATTAAATTAATTCCCTTACGTAATTATCCCCACCCTTAGTTTTCATAAAAACTAATAGAAATTCCCCATACACCGATATAACTTTACTTAGTTTACCTAATCCCGGTATTAAACTCACCCGACTCCCTAATCCCTCATTAAACCTGGCCCGATCATTTTAAACCTCTAATTTATCCCTAAACTAATCCCGAACTACCATGATTAAATCCTTGGGGCCCCCCATCAACTCCTGTCATTTTCCCCCGTGCAGCTCTTCCACCCGACTACTATTGATCATCACCCACCCCTCATCCAACGGCGCACAGCGATATTGGCCATGCTTGATGGCTGAATGTTAACCACTTAATAAAGTGGTTTTCCCCGACCTCGCGGATGCTACGTCTCAAGCGTTGTATCACATCGAGTGACCGCTCTCGAATACGGCCCACGCCATAAAAGCAGTGTGATTGCCCTCCAAAACCATTTCCCCCACTTAACCGAAAAACCATCAACTGTTCATCCGAAAGTGAACCTGCCAAAATTAATCATTTTGTCTATAAAAGACCGCGAAGCCCTCTTTCGCCCTTTTTCCGTGCATTCTCTGTGTAAACTTTGTGAACCATTGCAATCCCCGCGAATGCCAAATTTACCACCAGACTTTCAAGACCGCTCCAAAAGACGTTGCAGACAACCCAGTTGACTTTCAATATGCACCAAGACCACGCCAACCACTACAGTTGCCGTGAACCACCATTTTTAGAGCCAATTCGCCCAATTCTAGGTATTTCATCACAAATTACCCCTTACCCCTGTAAATTTCAAAACCTTTAGCCTGTGCAACATTTTGATTTAAAATTTGAGTAAGAATACTACCAATTTTAAAGAAACTGCTTGCCTAAACCCTCTGAAAAATCTCAAAACCTTTGATAAAACCCCCCGGAGCATAATTCAAATCCACAAGAACTGAATTATGGCTGCCCCTGTCGCCATGGAAGTTAGACCCATTACCACTCCACACTTAGACCGGACCACCTTCCCTTGGTTGACATGGATTTCCAAATCAAAGACACAACTGCAATAGAGCTCCTACTAAAAATTCATTGCTTAAGCAAAGACAGACACCTGAACCATACAGATGATATTGGCCTCTAGGAGTCCAATTTACCTAGATACTAGTTCCCCCAAGTTCATATCTTTCTAGAAGTTGTTCATATGTGCTATGCATGCTACGTCCCCAGCCATAGAGCCATAATGTTTCATGAATAGAAGATTCTATTCACTATCACATCCAAGTCCATTAATGAAATGTTGCACTTCCAACCAGGGCCAAACCTAACCCCACTCTCAATTGGAGACTTGTTGGACCAGTATCCCAAACTAAGCCCATCAAGGTTGGCCTAGTTGTTCCAAACCTTCATTAGAGGAAAAACACATCCCTAAGGATCCCCCTCCATATGTAGCAACTATTTTCTCTAAATGGGGCTAGAACATTGTAACCATGATATCCTATGTTCTGGGTTACTCTACCAGTGAATACATTGATGAACTTATTCTTGCCTTCATGTCCATTTATACCCTATAACAGCCTCCTGCAACCATATATGACTTTTCCAATTTCATAGCTGATAGAATGCATGAGCAGTTCACAAGAATGGGCAATGAGAGAGTATTCAAATACTCCTCTGTATTGTACCATCTATTTTTGTATTATCAATCGGATAAGTTTCCTTTTACTCTCCAGAAGCTTGACACCAGGGGCCAACCCAAATCTGTCATTTTTTGGACCCCACTTTTCCATGAGTTTGGATCACCATATACATACTCAGACTTCATAGATTCTTTTGTGTATCCAATCATGACTATGCTCACTAGAAATCCTCCACCTAGGATAAGTCCAGAGATAAAAAGAGTCCTCCAGCTTTCCAAGCAAACCAAAGTGGGTGATTGGTACCTTTACCAAAACCACACAGAAATAAGAATATATGGTTTCTTGCTTGCACCATATAAGTTGCCAAGATACCTCCCTATGAGGTTGTTTGCCTTAGAATATTACAGACAGATCATCAATGTAGATGAAGTCAACTTTGTCAATGCCAAGAAGAAGGCCTATTTCAAAATCAAAGACCAATTAGGTCCCTTCATATGCAATTCCAGAGAGGCAGGGAAAGAGGCAGACCTGATCCTGCAAAGAATGAAATTCCAAAGGAGTTTTGTATGGAGATATGACCCTTTAGAATTCATAACAGGGAAAAGGCAAAAGGTAAAGCTAGGACCGTTTATCCACCACCCCATACCAAAAATAGAGGCATATGCAAATCAAACAAAATGGGTGGAAAATAACTTAGTAGACAGAGACAACATACGGGTAGATGTATAAAATGCTTTGATTGATTTGGAAAAGCAGCTTGATGAGAGCTCTTTTCTGTAGGTACTAGGAGAGCAAGAAAGAGCCATGAGCACCCCTCCAGTCATGTAGACTCCTCAGAACGAGGAGAAAAATCCAAAAATAAACAGAGAGGGGGCTTCCACTTTAGGAATGGACACCTCTAATTTGCAACAGGAAACAAGTCACAGTAAGAGGCAAAGGCTCAATCTGGCCTCGAAACATGAATATACAGAAGGACCAACACAGGTAACCAACACAGAAGTAGACAAAAGTAGGCCCACAACTGCATCTGAAGACATACAAAAGCCTTACACATCATAGACTCAGATGTTGGAAATGCAACTTAGTGTGGAAGTGTCTTCCTTCAGTAGGCCTACTGACAAAGACTAGGACATAAAGGACATGTATAAGGAAATCAAAATGAGGAATGAGAGGCTTAAAGCCCAAACATATGCTCAATACCTAAAGCTCACTCCCATAAATCAAACAAGGCTAATGTCAGCCTTTGACATCAAGGAGGGAAAGCTGCAGATGTCCTTTATCAAACCTACAACACAGCAGCCCAAGACATCATCAGATTTCAAGAGGGTTGACTTTGAAGTGTTGGCAAGGGATATTCATTCCATAGACCAAATAGAATTGCATAAACAGGCTGGAGAAATGATATACTCCACCCTCATAGGTAAAGCCATAGCTGCCCATCAGCTACAAAACTCATTGAACAACATCTCAACACAGTTTCAGTTAGAGAAGGCCTCCTCACAGGCCAAGGATACGAGGATTAAGTCTTTGGAAGACTTGGTTATTGAGTTGGGACATGATCCCAAAGATATAAAAGCTACTGAGTAGCTGATAAAGAAGAAGAACGATGATATTGTTGCACTGAAGAAGCAATTAAAGATACCTCAGCTGCAACATCCTCAAACGCTTGAAGTCATAGAGGGCCAAACCAGACATGAAGAGTTGATGGACTTGGTCCTAAACTCAATGATCAACTAAGGGAGACAGAGAAAGAATTGGATAGCTTGATCCAATTAAAAAAAACTGACATTGCCACAACTTCTACAAATGTCATCCCTACAGTATCTACAGCAGTCCCTTCTACACTGGCAACTTCACTTGCACCAACAGCTCCACCTACCACAACATTGCCAATTACAATAGAGTCTACAACAACAGCAGGTACATCAGGAGAAAAAGCAACAGAATTAGTTAAATCCATGGAAGAGATGTCAATTTAGGCTACAAAAATGAATACACTGAAGGAAAAGGTGGCAAGTTTAGAAACTGATTACAAACTTGCACAAATTATGCAAAAAGAAGAGGCACAAAAAGCTAACAGGATGAGTGAAAAGGTCAAAGCCTTGGAAAATGACCTAACATTAGAGAAACCCCTTGGACAGGCCAAGGAACTGTTATGGGCCAATATCATTGACTCCGTCAAGGATATTTGGCCATCTATTCAGGTCATGTTTGAGAAGATAGAATTGATAAAGATAGCTACAGTAGTTATTAAGAAAGTCAAGCAGGAATTGGGTGAAATGCTTGAGGATACCAATAGACTCATCCACTTCCTTAACAACAAAAACAAATATGAGCTTCAAGAGTTAAATATAGAAGACAGGATTGAAATCATTTTGGAAATAAGGAAGTTCCTTTCCAAGAGAAACCTAATGCTGAACTTAGAAGAAAAGTGCCACAACATGCAGGTGGACATTGATAGATTCATGGCCAAATTCCAAATTTTGAGTGAGAAAGGATTGCCCAGTCCATTGGTCATTAATGACAAACTTATGAATCAACTGGACTATGATAATAGACTTAGGCAATTGGCTAAAGAACAAACTAGCACTTCATCTATAAAAACATTACCAACAGGTAAAGTTTTGTATAACACCTTCGAGAACTTTTTTTTTCTCCAGCATGAGATTAAACACTTATTCATCACTAAGCCCAATTTTGCGAAGTATACCGAAGCTGATGAGATATATAGGCGGATGATGAATGTCAAATTACCTGGTGCAGAATGGTGGGAAACAATGACTGATTTACTATGAGAAATTTATAGTAAAAAGTTACTGCACAGTAAGAATAAGAACAGCCAGGTAAACAGATGAAAATAGGACAGCATGGTTAAAGAGTATCAGGGTCAAAGAGTATCAGGTGAAACATAAAAGTTGAAGAAGATTCCAGCGTAAAAGGCCACAACTACAAGCCAACATAAAGGGCTACAAATCGAACCATAAAAGCCAAAAATACCGCATAAAAAGGGACAACATGAAACAATTCAATAGCTGTCTCTATCTTCTTGCAAGAAGATATTTGTATTTCCTAGATTAAATCTCAAGTTAGTTTGAGATATTTCGTAATAATTTTTTGTATAAATACTTCACAATTCAAAGTATGTAGGGTGGATTCTTAGACATTTCTATAGACCTTATTGATCAAAAGACTGTAATCTATTGTATCACTGTTTGGACCAGCAAGCTGGATTAATGAATAAAGACAAGACATTTCACAGGATTCACATGTAGAGCGAGGTACAGACAAGTATTTTCTCTTGTGTTGCTATCTTTCTTTAAAAGTTTTTCCACAATCTTTAATGTATATGAAATCTGAATGCTATAATATGGAATGATATCTCAAAATTTGCTTCATTGCACTATGTTTTAACTATTATGCATTTTAATGTTTTATGCTAATTATCTAAGTTAAGGAATTCTTGATTGACCCTTAGTTTAGGTAGTCTCCCTGTAATCTATAGCAAAGGATTCTTAGTTTCCCTTTTCTCATGATTATCCTTTGTTCCTCATTTTAATCCTGGTCTGAGAATTCTTAAGTGCTCTCTCACCTTGATTAAGATCGTTTCACCCATCTGGCCCAAAGACCTGCACTTTACTCTACTAGCTTTCCCTTTGAACACTCCCTTTAATGAGTTAATTCTAGTTCTGTTGCCCTTCTTTGACTCCATAGCCCAATGGTCCAGAGACATCATTCTATCCATATGTTTTAATGATTCCACCATCCAACCTTCAATACAAATCAAAACCCCCTAAACTTTAAGAACTAGCCTAAAACCCCAGCAAACAAAGTTAAATCGTATAGAGAGAGCCCTCTCTGAGTCATAGGTTGGCTAGAGCCTATACTTAAAAGATTGGTTTGTGGTTACCTCGGTCTTTTCCTTCTTCTGATAACTTCTAGGGAAAACTTCTGAGTGATAACATAGTGGCGACCACACTGGGGAATCAAACCCTTAGTCCTAATAAAGCTTTAAGAAATTTTTGGATTTATATTTTGAGCTTCTTAAAGTAATTTATTAGAATTTATTTCAAAAATATCACAAAAAGAAAACAATTAGAAAATTTTTGAAATTCTGGCTTCAAGGAGAACTCATTTTACTAGGGCTAACCCCGATCCAAACCCTGCCCCAATAGTTGATAATCCCAACCTAATTTCAAGAAAATCTAAAAAAGAAGAAAATTCAGTTAGCCAAATACAATTAGTTAAAGCAGATTCATGTCGTGATGAGTGGTTATTATTAGAAGAACTTCCCTTTGATGTGCCATTTGATTTATCACTATTTAGAACAAAATCCGAAAGTGCACTTGAAGAAATTGTTCTAGACCCTGAGTTTATTGCAGACCTTGAAGTCAAAAAGGCCAACAAGTCAATTGATAAATACATTCTGAATTCTCCACAATTATCCCTTAGTACTGCCAAGATCCCTGAGCTTTATGAACAATTGTCCACTATTCTTAGTTCACCGTTGTTCCCTTCAACTTCTGAAGTCCATTCTTCACCACCATTTATACCTTCACTCCCTCACCAACCTAGCATTACTCATTCACCACCTACTAGTCCTGGTTCGTCATCCACTACTGCATCATCTCCAAGTACCTCAACCCCACATCTCAGCCTCTCCCAACTTACAGCCATGGCAAATAGATATGCTCCTCTTGTTTTACCTAGCCCACTTGGTTCTATGCCAGTAGACTACCAAAGTAAAATTGTTCAATTTGATGGTATAGGACACTACACTGCACAACACCATGTCAACAAGATGTCATATTACTTTGAACTACATGAAATTGATATTGGGGATGTTCAAATGAGACTATTTGCTCAGACTTTAGCTGGTGATGTTAGGAAATGGTTTAGAGCGTTACCTACTAATAATATTGATAATTTAGATATGTTTTACCAACAATTTTTGAATATATGGGAAAAGAAAAAGAACCCCTTACAGATCCTTTCAGAGTATGAAAATATTAGGAGGGGACCCAATGAAACTATACAAGATTACTGCACTAGATTCAATAATATATATAATGCAATCTCGGTTAACCTTAGACCCCCACCTGACTTAGCATTAACAAATTTTCTTGATGGTTTTGACATGGACATGACATACCAACTCAGGGAAAGAAACCTCCCAACCTTAGAGGAAATGCAAAGTGTAGCAGTTAGTGTAGAAGCTAATTTGTTAGCTAAAAGAGCCAGAGTTAGGAATGAAAGGAGAGGAATTGCAAAAGATGAAGCTTCACCATTTGACCTCAAAATAGATGGTTTAGCCAAAAGTATGGAGAAACTAATGGATAGAATCAACAATATGGAGAGGAAACCTCAATGGGATAACCAACAAGCACCTCCAGTTAGAAACTCAAATTTTAGAAAAAAACCAAAACCAAAACATTGGGAAAAATGGACCTGATCAGAACATTAGGCCTCATTTTCAAGAAAATTATGCAGAAACATCGCAGCCAGAAGATCCGAAACAAGATACACAGATTAACCTGATGGGATTAGATGATGAGGATACTGTTTTTCTAACCCAAGATGAGCAGGAATTGCATATGTTGCAACAATTGCAAATCTAGTCTAGAGAGTCATTTGATTATAAACAAGGATATGATTCTGCCATCTTTGAAGTGCATAAACAGTATAACCTAAGGAGTAAAAAGAACGTTGATATCCCTGACCAAACCAAGAAAATAGTGCAAAATCAACCCAAGAAAATCAAAGAAGCCCCTATTTCAAAAATCCTCCAGATTCTCCCTAGACAGAACCAGAATCCTTCTGGCCCCACCATTGTAGATATAACCCCTAATCAACCTTCTGATGATCAACCATCCACTTCAATTCCCCCTAAAGAACCAGTGGACAAACCTCAAAACACCAGATTTGAAAATCCACATAAAGAGGTCCCCAATAAAGGAAAAGAAGACCATCCTACTCAAATCCCTGCTGTGAAAATTCAAAACCCTCAAACAGAAAAATCCTCTTTTCCATTCAATCTGGGAGCAGAGGTAGCAAAGCTAAAGATTTTAGTTCCTTTAATAGAACTAATCAAGAATGAAACCTACAAGTCATAGATAAACCAGACTTTAAACATTGTTGAAAATGAGGATTCGGTCAACCTGTTTGATGACCAACCAGAACTTATATTTGGTCCAGATGTTAATGGCAAACCACTAGAAGGAGGAGTACCACCTTTCTACATCATCCTTAGTATCCATAACAAAATTCTACACAATGCAATGTTAGATTTTGGGGCCTTCCACAACTTAATGCCCAAATCAGTAATGGAGAAATTAAACCTAGACATTACAAGGCCTTACAAGGACTTATTCTCATTTGACTCATGTCAAGTAAAGTGTCTAGGATTGATTAAAGACCTGTGTGTTACTTTAATTCAATATCCTGCCAAAAGCATCCTTATGGATGTTGTGGTTGCTGACATCCCACCAAAGTATGGCATGCGGTTATCCAGATCACGGGGAGCCAAACTTGAGGGATCTTTACAACTAGATATGTCATATGCAACATGTTAGAGTCGGTCTAGTAGCCCTCCACCAGAGATCAAAGCTCTTTGCATTTCATGATTAGGTGTCCCATCAGTGTGATCATGTTGCATTCCGTTAGGCATGCCATAATCTTGCTGGGAGGAGTTTATGTCTTTATTCCCCTCTTGTTTGGCATTGCTGGTTCAGGTTTGTTCAAATAAATAAAGTCCTCAAAGGGTCATTCATCTTGCTTTAAGTTTAGGTCTTAGGTCAAGGGTTGAGTCTAGTTTTATCTTGAGAGGTCATTAGGGACCAACAGGCCAGAGGGATGTTCTTCATTAAACATTTCTCATCATTGTATAGCTAAATTTTTACCTTGTTCTCAAAAACTCTGCTTTTGAAAACAAGGTCATTATCTCATTTTTGTAAAAATTCTCAAAATTTCAAATTCTTCAAATGTTGAAGTACAGCCTTGGTCTCCTTTGCCAAAGCATCCCCGAAGCTATCCCTGCAAAAATTTTCAGAAGAAATCATCATTTCAACCAATTTTTCAAAGAAATGAAATTAAAAGTCAGAGCCAATTAAAGCAAAAAGTGTCAACATTCAAAACATTACAAAGTGGGTTTTGGGCAAGTAAAAATTAAAAGGAAGCCTATAAAAGCATGCCATTCCTCATTGGTAACTCATTTGCCTCTCAACACTTCAAGAGAATACTTGTCAAGTCGATTTCAAGGTTCATTGGGCGAATTGGGCAATTGCAGCAGCGCGCTACGCATCAGAGGAGGCGCGCTACGCGTTGGGGGCGCGCTACGCATCAGTGCGCATTCTCCAGTGCTAAATAACTCAGGCGCTACGCGTTGGAGGCGCGCTACGCATCAGGCTGGGCGCGCTACGCGTTGGGTTTCTTGCTCAGGAAATCGCCAGCAAGCCACCAAAACTACTTCTTTCTCAAAATCTTTTCAGGTAGGCCTCTAATCATGGTGATTTTTGGTTTGGCTAAGATGAATGAGCAATGAAAATGCAAAAAAATTCCATGCTAATATGAAGTAAAAACCCTACCTTGTTGTATCAAATTTTAAAAATGCAAATGTGCTAGGGTTTCATTGAAATTTGCTACCCAAGGTTACCCATTTTCCATTCCTCTTTCCCCATATTTTCCTCACCATTTTCCTTGACATTTTTCCATGCAAATCATATAATTTCCCTATTAAAAATCATTAAAATCCCTATACCCTATTAATTCCTAAAACCCTATGTAAATTTTCTAAACCCCACTTCCCATTAAAATCCCACAAATTATGATTGTATATGTTCCATGTTCCTCTCCTAAAATTTCCTTTCACATTTGTTTTCCCTAATCCCCTCAATGTTCCCTTTTCCCTAACATTTCCCATGTGTGTTTGTCCCCTTGGTAACAACATCTAAACAAGTCAAAAAAAACAGTTCATTGGGTGCACAGTCAACATTATTTTTCAGTCACTTGCCTCCAAAACCATGTCAGAAACCGAACAGATTATGAGCAAAGTGATGATCGTGAATCAACACCAGAGGTAGAGGTGCCAAGGAGGCATCACAGGGGTGGTAAAGGTGGTCAGCATGTCAGGGAGGAGCCCACCTCTTTGGCTTATTTACAAGCTTGTCCACTTGCAGTGTCATGTTTCCGATATCAATCATGCTATGAATATTGTGAGAGAATCTCCCAAATTCAACACCACAGGGAATTGGCCCGCTTGTTTGTCCTGCATTTGCACAATGGCCATGTGAATCTTGCAGGAGTGGACTTCACATTGTCACCCGAGATTGTTGCTCAAGCAACAGGGATACCCAATATTGTAGAAGAGTGGAACAAGCGCCAACAGTTGGACAGATTTCATTATGAGCCATATATCAAACCTGTATATATGAGGCACCTAACTGGTGTTTTTCCCTTCAGATTCTTAAGAGATGAGTATGCACCTTTGATGAGGATCATCATTCGCTATTTCACTTGCGAGGGCAGATTTTCACGTTTATATTCGTACCATATCCGTTTGTTGATGCATTTCACACGGGTACGAATGATGAACATTCCATTCTTCATGTGCCGAAATATAGAGAGGATGGTGCCCTTGGTACAAAGAAAGAGCCCAGCACAACAACACAAGAGCATCTATCATTATGCACTGATCAAGATTGTGGTCATGCATCAGTTGGCACAACAGGGTATTCCATGGGAGGATTTCATTTCCCGTGACTTTTTCACAGTGCCACAACCACCTCCTGAGGTTGTCCGTGATGAGGGAGGGCCTTCACATCAGTTTGACATTCCAGAGCCCGAGCATGTCAGCTCCCCTCCATTTGTTACATATCAGAGAGGCCACAGGGCCTTATTTGCATCTGCATAGCGAGTATTATCTCCACATCAGGTGGAAGGGGTCTCGCCTTTTTCATCAGCACAGCGAGTGTTATCTCCACATCAGGTGGAAGGGGCCTCGCTTTCGACAGCAGCACAGGTACCAGAGAGAGGCAAGTAGCCCAAGATTGATGAGGGGCCATCAGGTGTTCCAGGCATAGATGTTGTTGACCTTGATATCATTTCTCCTAGCCTAGAGTCAGAGGAGATCATCCAGCAGCTAAGGGCTGAAAATGACTTGTTGCAGCAAAAGTTGGAGATGGCAAATTGGACAATTACTTATTTAGAGCAGCGCAAAAAGCAATTAGAAGATGAACATTCTCTTGATGAGTTGCGGAGGATCCGAGAAGACCAGAACTTGGCTCGCAAGAGACCCGGTGATTTGACACCTAAGGAGCAAAGCTCTATGCTCATTCAGGTGAAAACACATCTAGAGAGGTTGATAGCAAAGGAAAACAGGGACAAAGACATGCTCCGACTCATGAAGAATCACTATTGGACTCGAATGCATGTATGCAAAGCAAAAATGAAGATACTTAAAGCACGCTTGGCCAAGGCACTAAAACGGAGGAAAAGGCCCGATCCGCTTCAAATTTTGGCTGAAGCTACCTTGAAGGAGCATGGTGCTCAATGATGCACTTCCAGCTCAAATTTCAGGAAATTTTGAGCAATTTTGGTCAATTTTGATTTTTTGTGTGCTACACACAGGTTTTTGCTCTCAACGCATAGCGCGCCGCGCGCTACCCTGAAGATGGGCAAGTCCATTTCTCAAAAACTCAAAATTTTTGGATTTTTCATGACAAATTACACTTGCTCAGCAATTGCCAAGACATTTCATCAGGTTTTGAGCCCTCAGAAGGTCAAAAAACATGCAAAAAATGACTTTCTGCCACTTTTTGGACACACAGGAAGCAGTCTTGGGAGATTGCAATTTTGGAGGGGCAAATAACCACCAAATTGAGAAATTCCACTTTCTGTTGGAAAGTATACATCCAGACCTTTCCAACAAGCCTACTTTTGACTCATTTGGATGCCGGGAAGTGCCTCAAAAGTTGGCTCAAAGGCGCGCTACGCGTTGAGAATTGGGGCGCTACGCATCAGGGAAAATTGCCAGATTTTCACCTACAGCTCAGCAAAACGCAGATTTGACTAGTTTTGTCTTTTTGGAGTGATTTTTCATCCTCCTTGATGTAATTGATGTAATTTTATGATTTTATGGCACTTATTTATCTCTTCTAGAAGATTAATTCATGAAAGGTCATAATTTAATGAATGAATTGGTTTCCTAGCTTATAGAGGCAAGTTGTTTTGACTGCCTAGATTTTAGTGCTCAGTTTAGAATTGGTTGAAAAAGCTCCTAGGATGATGAGCTCGACCCCTAGAGGCAAGGAAAGGTGTTAGCTTGCCTATATTATGTATTTTCTTAGTCATTTTCATGGTTGGACTCTTGAGGGATAAGCTTAGACTGTATTACTCTTTGTATCTCTGCAATTTTGGCAAAGGAAAGACCAAGGTTTTGCAGCACTATTTGGGATTCCTGTGGTTATTTTTGTTGATGGTGTGCTTCTCTTTTGTACTTGTAAGTGTGTTATGTGTATCATTTTCCAACTTCTCTTTTCTGCACATTAAGTAAATGAAGTGTTAAGGTAGAATTCATAATTTATATGCTCTGCCTTTAAGTTTGCTTAATATCTATGTTTTCCTCTGTCTAAAGAGAACTCTCGAAAGTTTCTTGCTCTCTTTAGCTCCTCACTGGTCATTTCTATCCATTCACTTAATTCAAAGGCATCAAGACAATCTCCTACCTTGCCCCAAAAAGACCTCTGCAAAAATTGTGTCTCATCCCCGCACCCAAAATTGCTGTTCTTAGTTTTCCACCAAAATTATTAAAATTTAAAAGAAAACTTTCCCTATCAGTTTACTAGCCTAAAATCAGTGTTCTTAATTGGTAATCTCCGCCCTTTGAAAACCTTTCGCCGAGATAGACCCGGAGAGAGCCCTCTCCTGCCCCGTAGGGCTAGGTACGAGGCTAAGTGGTTTGATGTTGCCTTGTATTTTGTCCTTTTCAGCCTGAGGCCAAATTCAAGCGCTAACATATTGGCGACCATACTGGGGAGAACAAACTTGTTTGTGGATTGATGTGTTTGTTTCATAATTCTTAGACGGAGCCTGAAGTTATGCCAGGTAGCCTTCGAAACGCTTTTGCTTTGCATAAGCGGAAGTAGATAAACGTTGCTTCAGCCAATCTCCGTGAGCTTGTGAATACGGTCACCTCGATTGCATTTTACCCCAGTTCATTTGTAAACTCTGAACTTTTGGATGATTAGTTAAGAGTTTTCACAGGCTGATTGGTTATTTGTTCCTTGATATCCAAACTGGCTTCAGACTCTAATCATATATTCAAATCTCATTCATGTCCAGCTATTTTTGAGTATCTTGAAGACATCGATTTTGACGAGAGTTTTGAGTTGTCCTTGTTCAAAACCAAATCTGAAAGTGCACTTGATTCTCTAGTTCCCAACCCTGATTTTGCTGCTGCTCTTGAAATCGAGAGACATAATAAATTGGTTGAAAATTTCATCCTAAGACATCTTCAGACAGATATCCAAGTCACTAATCTTGCTGATTTCCTAGAAACTATATCTAGCAATATTGGATCTACTATCACGGCTTCAGCTCCGCACGAACAGACCAATCCTCCTTTTATTTCTATATCCCCTATAGTCACACATCCTGAATCAATAGTCAATTCTCCTTCCTCGTCACATATCGCTTCTCCTCTGCCTACACCTCCCTATACCCCTCATACTACAACTACACCTACTCCACCTGCTACTCCTAGACCCAATCTACCTAAAGCAATGGCTGCCCGGTTTGCTCCACTTGCTCTTCCTCAAAATCTGCATGATATGCCAGCTGATTATCAGAGTAAAATTTCCATGTTTGATGGCACTCCTCAGGGTGTTTCCGCTTAGCAGCATATAGACAAGATGACAACTTTCTTTGATCTATATGAGATAGATGAAGAGGATGTAACTATGCGTTTGTTTGTACAAACATTTGATGGAGAAGTAAGAAAATGGTTCATAGGTTTGACAGCTAGAAGCATACCCACATTGGAAGAACTTCAGAAGCAGTTTCTAGATCGATGGGAAATCAGAAAGGATCCACTTCAGATCAATGCTGAGTACAACAATCTCAAACGTAATCATGGTGAGTCGGTCCAAGATTATATTATCAGATTTAACACAGTTTATAATGCTATTCCAGATGATTTAAGGCCATCTAGAAAATCAGCACTTCTCAAATTCCTGGATGGTTTTGATCCGGAGATGGCTTATTCATTGCGAGATAGAGATCCGCCTACCTTGGAGGATATGCAGAAAATCGTTGTTAGTGTTAAAGCGAATTTGAATGATAAGAGAGCAAGGATGAAAGCCGAAAAGCGAGTGACAATCAAAGAAGAAGCTTCTATATCAGATCAGCTCCTTCGCAAGGTAGCTACGTTGCTTGAAAATACTCATCTCAGCAAGCTGGAACCGTAGATATGTAATCCTAATTTCTGAGGTCCACAACAGCCACAATACAGAATCAAGTAGCGTGAAACAAGGGCACAAGAAACAGTAGTTCAACAGCAAGTAAAACCTCTGCTTCAGCAGAATTTTGTTAGCCAAGAGTCCGAGGATGAAGGTGATACTATAGGAGAGGAAAATCACTTTTTCACTCCTGATGATCTGCCTACCTATATTACAGAAGAAGAAGAATTTGTGAGAAATTCCATCATACATCAGGATGAGAATTATATCTTATCAAATGAGGCAGTACTTGAGGAAGAATCGGAGGAATACCAAAGAGGATATCTCAATGCTTTGTCCGCTCAGCAGAGACAATTAAGAAACTGAGTTGTTCCCATAAATCCCATTCAGAAAAAGAAAGATACTTCAGCAAAAAATGATTCCCCACAGACAAAAGGAAAAGATATAATTGATCCCCTAGCAAGTCAATCATCTTCAACGGATAAGGTAAATCAGCCACCAGGTATAATGAAGGATAAAATTGAAAGAAGAGAAGTTCCGACCAAAGAAGGTGAGAAAGTTTCAACATTTAGTTTGGAGAATGAAATTTCAAAGCTGAAAGTGTCTATTCCATTGACTGAAATCATGAAGAACACCACCTACCGAGGTCAAATTTCCAAAATTCTGAATATTGATCTGATGCTTGACACGGTAAATGTAGAAGATGATCAGCCGGAATTAATTTTTGGGCCTGCTTTGAATGGTGAGTCTTCTGAAAATGATGTTCCTCCCTTCTATATCAGTTTGAGGTTGCACGAGTATATCTTACATAATGCTATGTTTGACTCGGGTGCTTCGCACAATTTGATGCCGAAAGCAATCATGGAAAGGCTGGGATTGGACATCACAAGAAAATATCATGATTTGTATTCATTTGATTCCAGCTGGGTAAAGTGTATCAGATTGATCAAGGACTTGGTGGTAAGCCTAGATCAAATTCCAGCTAAGAATGTCTTGATGGATGTGGTTGTGGCAGATATTCCTCCATGATTTGGTATGTTGCTTTCGAGATCTTGGGGAGCTAAGTTGAAAGGTACACTTCAGCTAGACTTTTCTTATGCTACAATTCCAGTCTTCGGTCAAATGAGAAAGTTATATCAGGAGCAAAAGATGAAATACATGATAACTAGCAAAGAAAAGCCAATAAATCATCCTGTAAATTATGTACATACAGATTTGGAGTCGTTTGTTTTGTTTGCTGATAATTTTAATGAGGTAGATAGTCAGTTAGTTCAAGCAGAAGATATACCAGAGATTACCGAAAATTTTCGAGAAGTTTTGCAAAAGGAAAGAGAAGAAACGCCAGCTGCCATGGAGCGAACAGCTGAAGCTAATGGGCAGCAAGCAGAAAAAGCAGAGGCAACACATTTTCAGCACTTGGAGGACGATGAAGATGGTCTTTGGACCATGGATTTTGATGGCGCTGTGGGCAGCGATGGTGCTGGTATTGGTGTGTGGATTCGAAGTCCCTTTTCTGCCCAAGACAAAGTTCCAAGCAAGGTGAGAGTATGTTCTTATAAACTAGCATTCGATTGTTCAAATAATGAGGCGGAATATGAGGCTCTCATTGCTGGCCTTAAAATTCTTCGAAAGCTGAAAGCAAAGAAGATTGCAGTCTATGGCGACTCCGAGTTGGTAATAAAGCAAGTGAAAGGTGAATTTCAGGCCAAGCATCCTCCTATGAGAGCATATCAAAATGTTGTCCTAGATATTTTGAAACTGTTTTCTGAGCATACTTTGACATGTGTGCCCCGCATACAAAATGGTGTTGCTGATGCATTGGCCAAAGCAGCAAGTAACCTAAAAATTCCAATGAATTCCAGCAACAAATTTGAGATTTATGTGAAACACCGCCCTACAGTTCCGGACAATCAAAGATGTTGGCAAGTCTTCCAAGATGATGAAGAAATTAAAGATTTTCTGCAAGTTGAAGGTGAGTTTAAAGACATCTCCATAGATACAGAACCAGATGAGGTAAATCAAATGGATGTGCTGCAACTTAAGGATAATTTTATTCCTAAAGGATTGATTCCTTTGGAAGAGCTATTTGATCAAGATGATGTGGCCCGCAAGCCGACATTGAGACCAACCGAAGAAGGTGTTGAGGAGGTAAACATTGGAGCAGCTGAGAATCCCAAGATGGTAAAGCTATCTAAGTCATTGTCACCAAAGGTAAAGAAGGAGTATGTCAGATTGTTGTCTTCGTTTTCTAATGTCTTTGCATGGGATTATTCAGATCTGAAAACATATGATACTAATATCATTCAGCATACTATTCCTATAAAGCCAAATCAAAAGCCTTTCCGCCAAAAGTTGAGGAGAATCAATCCTAAATTGCTGCCATTGATAGAAAAAGAAGTCAATAGGTTGTACAAGTCCGGAATCATAGTACCTATCAGATTTTCCGATTGGATATCAAATTTGGTGCCCGTAAGAAAGAAGACCGGTGAGATATTTTTATGCATTGACTTCAGAAATTTGAATAAGGTGTCTTTAAAGGACAATTATCCGCTGCCCAAAATGGATCATATATTGCAGCGAGTGGTTGGAGCATCAAGGATGTCACTACTCGATGGCTATTCCGGGTACAATCAGATTTTGGTGCATGAAGATGATCGTGATAAAACCGCATTCACTACTCCATGGGGTACATTTCATTATGCAAAAATGCCGTTTGGTTTGAAAAATGCAGGTGCCACTTTTCAGCGTGCGATGGACATGGCCTTTGCCAATGAGAAAGATGTCTTTTTAGTTGTTTACCTTGATGATTTGACTGTATTTTCAAAATCCGATGAAGAACATTTGTATCACTTGCAAATTGTTTTTCAAAAGTGCAGAAAATATGGTATTTCGCTGAATCCAAAGAAAAGTCTTTTCGCCATGAGTGAAGGCAAGCTCTTGGGTCACATCATTTCCAAAGATGGCATCCGTATAGATCTTGCACGTGTTGAAGCTATTCAGCAACTTGAGCAGCCCCGGAACAAAAAAGAAATACAATCCTTTAATGGAAAGCTGAATTTTCTGCGTCGCTTCATTCCGAATCTTGTCGAGCATCTTAGAGAAATCACAAACATGCTGAAAAAGGATAGCCAGCTCAAGTGGACTGAAGAGGCGGTAAAATCTTTCAATTTGGTAAAGTTGGTTTTATCTTCAGCCCCTACTCTAATCAGTCCAGATTACACACAAGATTTTATTTTGTTTTCATTTGCTTCTGAGCACACATTGGCAGCTGTACTAATGCAAAAGAGAGATGGAGTTGAGAAGCCTATTGCTTTTTTCAGCCGTATTATTAGAGATGGAGCATTAAAGTATAACATCATTGAAAAACAAGCACTTGCACTTGTGAAGGAACTGAAGGATTTCCGTGTGTATGTATTGCATTCCCACATTATAGCTTATGTTCCTAACGTGACAGTAAAGGATGTGTTGGTACAGACAGAACCGGAAGGAAGGCGGGGAAAGTGGATTGCTGCTTTATTAGAGTATGATGTAGAAATTAAACCCACTAAATTGATCAAAGGGCAAGGTCTTGCCAAGTTGATGGCTGAAAAAATCTACATGTCCTAGACATCAATTTGATGGTTGCCATGTCCGATGAAGATGAGGAGAATTCAGCACAACAGGTATCTGACATCTTTATTTCTTCTCCTTGGTATGCTGATATTGTATATGTACTTCAAAATTTGTCTTCACCTCCTGGGATGCCTCGAAATAAAAGTAGGACATTGAAGTTGAAAGCAGCCAAGTTTTGCATCCTTAAATCTGCACTATATTGGAAAGACCCCGGTGGAATATTGCTGAATTGTTTGGTTGAGGAGGAAGCCAAAACAGTGGTGGAAGATTTTCATAAAGGTGACTGTGGGGGTCATTTGTTTTGGAAGACTACAACAAATAAGATTCTAAGAGCAGGTTTTTATTGGCCTTCATTGTTTTCAGATGTATATAAAGCTGTTAAGAGTTGTCATGAGTGCCAAATTTTTCAAGGAAAACAGAAATTGCAGCCATTGCCTCTCAAACCAATTGAAGTCAGCGCACCATTTCAGCAGTGGGGCTTGGATTTTATCGGTGAGATTCATCCGGCATCATCAGGACATCATAGATGGATATTGACAGCCACAGATTACTTCACAAAATGGATTGAAGCCATTCCCACCTGGCAGGCCACAGATGCGGTAATTATTTCTTTCCTTGAAAATAATATACTATCACGTTTTGGCTGTCCAAGTAAGTTAATTACAGATAATGCAGCAACATTTAAATCAAATAGAATGGTTGATTTTTTTTACAAGTATAATATCAGCTTGGGGCATTCTACTGCCTACCATCCGCAAGGAAATGGGCTGGCAGAATCTTCAAATAAATCCTTGGTAAATATCATTAAAAAGTTGTTGGAAATCAATAAGAAGAGCTGGCATAAAAAGTTAGTGAATGCACTGTGGGCTGATAGGGTAAGTCATAAAAAGTCAATTGGCATGTCTCCTTTTGAGCTGGTGTACGAGGTAGATGCAGTGTTTCCTACTTCGCTTGCTATTCCGATGGTCAAATTGCTTCAAGAAATTGATAGTGAGGAAGATCCCATGCAGAGGCGGATTAATCAAATGATTCATTTACAGCAGACACGGGAGGAGGTTCTTCACAATACTCTCAAGTTGCAAGAACGCATAAAAAAGATTTATGACAGGAAAGCAAAATCATATGACTTTCAAATAGATGATGTGGTTTTGAAGTGGGATGCTCGGAATGAAGACAAAGGGAAGCACGGAAAATTTGATAATTTATGGAAGGGTCCTTATAAGATCGCAGCATATCATGGCCAAAATGCTTTTCTTCTCAAGGAAATGAACGGAGATGATTATCCCGGAGGGTCGATCAATGGTCGACTGCTGAAGAGGTACCATGTCTGAGCATTTTTGTTCTTCTCACCATCATTGTATATACCATTTTACTTCTGTTTTATCGCATGTGTGTGCTGATCTTTCATCCTCAGTCTGGGGCCCGCGGTGAAGGCTATAATTCTGAAGATGGAGATTGGTTGGTTTGAGGTTTGTCAAGGTGTTTTTATCAGTCCATTTTCTGTTCACTATTGAGTTAGTTTGGGTCAAAGTTGTGTCTATTTTTCGGTCAAATCTGCAGTCATTAAAGCTGTCAGAGTTTGTGTCAAATGAGTAAATAATGACTCCATCGCCCAATGGTTGAAAACACTGGTCTGCTCTCCCAGAGGTTTGCGGTTCTTGGCACCTCCAAGGAGCTACCATCCCCATTGGAGCCAATGTTAGAGTCGGTCTAGTATCCCTCCACGAGAGATCAAAGCTCTTTGCATTTCATGATTAGGTGTCCCATCAGTGTGATCATGTTGCATTCCATTAGGCATGCCATAATCTTGGTGGGAGGAGTTTATGTCGTTATTCCCCTCTTGTTTGGCATTGCTGGTTCAGGTTTGTTCAAATAAATAAAGTCCTCAAAGGGTCATTCATCTTGCTTTAAGTTTAGGTCTGAGGTCTAGGGTTGAGTCTAATTTTATCTTGAGAGGTCATCAGGGACCAACAGGCCAGAGGGATGTTCTTCATTAAACATTTCTCATCATTGTACAACTAAATTTTTACCTTGTTCTCAAAAACTCTGTTTTTGAAAACAAGGTCATTATCTCATTTTTGTAAAAGTTCTCAAAATTTCAAATTCTTCAAATGTCGAAGTGCAGCCTTGGTCTCCTTTTCCAAAGCATCCCAGAAGCTATCCCTGCAAAAATTTTCAGAAGAAATCATCATTTCAACCAATTTTTCAAAGAAATGAAATTAAAAGTCAGAGCCAATTAAAGAAAAAAGTGTCAACATTCAAAACATTACAAAGAGGGTTTTGGGCAAGTAAAAATTAAAAGGAAGCCTATAAAAGCATGCCATTCCTCATTGGTAACTCATTTGCCTCTCAACACTTCAAGAGAATACTTGTCAAGTCAATTTCAAGGTTCATTGGGTGAATTGGGCAATTGCAGCGGCGCGCTACGCATCAGAGGAGGCGCGCTACGCGTTGGGGGCACGCTACGCATCAGTGCGCATTCTCCAGTGCTAAATAACTCAGGTGCTATGCGTTGGAGGCGCGCTACGCATCAAGCTGGGCGCGCTACGCGTTGGGTTTCTTGCTCAGGAAATCGACAGCAAGCCACCAAAACTACTTCTTTCTCAAAATCTTTTCAGGTAGGCCTCTAATCATGGTGATTTTTGGTTTGGCTAAGATGAATGAGCAATGAACATGCAAAAAAATGCCATGCTAATATGAAGTAAAAACCCTACCTTGCTGTATCAAATTTTAAAAATGCAAATGTGCTAGGGTTTCATTGAAATTTGCTGCCCAAGGTTACCCATTTTCCATTCCTCTTTCCCCATATTTTCCTCACCATTTTCCTTGACATTTTTCCATGCAAATCATATAATTTCCCTATTAAAAATCATTAAAATCCCTATACCCTACTAATTCCTAAAACCCTATGTAAATTTTCTAAACCCCACTTCCCATTAAAATCCCACAAATTATGATTGTATATGTTCCATGTTCCTCTCCTAAAATTTCCTTTCACATTTGTTTTCCCTAATCCCCTCAATGTTCCCTTTTCCCTAACATTTCCCATGTGTGTTTGTCCCCTTGGTAACAGCATCTAAACAAGTCAAAAACAACAGTTCATTGGGTGCACAGTCAGCATTATTTTTCAGTCACTTGCCTCCAAAACCATGTCAGAAACCGAAACAGATTATGAGCAAAGTGATGACCGTGAATCAACACCAGAGGTAGAGGTGCCAAGGAGGCATCACAGGGGTGGTAAAGGTGGTCAGCATGTCAGGGAGGAGCCCACCTCTTTGGCTTATCTACAAGCTTGTCCACTTGCAGTGTCATGTTTCCGATATCAATCATGCTATGAATATTGTGGGAGAATCTCCCAAATTCAACACCACAGGGAATTGGCCCGCTTGTTTGTCTTCCATTTTCACAATGGGCATGTGAATCTTGCAGGAGTGGACTTCACATTGTCACCCGAGATTGTTGCTCAAGTAACAGGGATACCCAATATTGGAGAAGAGTGGAATAAGCGCCAACAGTTGGACAGATTTCATTATGACCCATATATCAAACATGTATATATGAGGCACCTAACTGGTGTTTTTCCCTTCAGATTCTTAAGAGATGAGTATGCACCTTTGATGAGGATCATCATTCGCTATTTCACTTGCGAGGGCAGATTTTCACGTTTATATTCGTACCATATCCGTTTGTTGATGCATTTCACATGGGTACGAATGATGAACATTCCATTCTTCATGTGCCAAAATATAGAGAGGATGGTGCCCTTGGTACAAAGAAAGAGCCCGGCACAGCAACACAAGAGCATCTATCATTATGCACTGATCAAGATAGTGGTCATGCATTAGTTGGCACAACAGGGTATTCCATGGGAGGATTTCATTTCCCGTGACTTGTTCATAGTGCCACAGCCACTTCCTGAGGTTGTCCGTGATGAGGGAGGGCCTTCACATCAGTTTGACATTCCAGAGCCCGAGCATGTCAGCTCCCCTCCATTTGTTACATATCAGAGAGGCCACAGGGCCTTATTTGCATATGCACGACGAGTATTATCTCCACATCAGGTGGAAGGGGTCTCACCTTCTTCATCAACACAACGAGTGTTATCTCCACATCAGGTGGAAGGGGCCTCACTTTCGACAACAACATAGGTACCAGAGAGAGGCAAGTAGCCCAAGATTGATGAGGGGCCATCAGGTGTTCCAGGCATAGATGTTGTTGACCTTGATATCATTTCTCCTAGCCTAGAGTCATAGGAGATCATCCAGCAGCTAAGGGCTGAAAATGACTTGTTGCAGCAAAAGTTGGAGATGGAAAATTGGACAATTACTTATTTAGAGCAGCACAACAAGCAATTAGAAGATGAACAGTCTCTTGATGAGTTGCGGAGGATCCGAGAAGACCGGAACTTGGCTCGCAAGAGACCCGGTGATTTGAAACCTAAGGAGTAAAGCTCTATGCTCATTCAGGTGAACGCACATCTAGAGAGGTTGATAGCAAAGGAAAACAGGGACAAAGACATGCTCCGACTCATGAAGAATCACTATTGGGCTCGAATGCATGTATGCAAAGCAAAAATGAAGATACTTAAAGCACGCTTGGCCAAGGCACTAAAACGGAGGAAAAGGCCCGATCCGCTTCAAAGTTTGGCTGAAGCTACCTTGAAGGAGCATGGTGCTCAAATTTCAGGAAATTTTGGTCAATTTTGATTTTTTTTGTGCTACACACAGGTTTTTGCTCTCAACGCGTAGCGTGCCGCGCGCTACCCTGAAGATGGGCAAGTCCATTTCTCAAAAACTCAGCATTTTTGGATTTTTCATGACAAATTACACTTTCTCAGCAATTTCCAAGACATTTCATCAGGTTTTGAGCCCTAAGAAGGTCAAAAAACATGCAAGAAATGACTTTCTGCCACTTTTTAGACACACATGAAGCAGTCTTGGGAGATTGCAATTTTCGAGGGGTAAATGACCACCCAATTGAGAAATTCCACTTGGGTTGGAAAGTAGACATCCAGACCTTTCCAACAAGCCTACTTTTGCCTCATTTGGATTCCGGGAAGTGCCTCAACAGTTGTCTCAAAGGCGCGCTATGCGTTGAGAATTGGGGCGCTACGCATCAGGGAAATTTGCCAGATTTTCACCTACAGCTCAACAAAACGCAGATTTGACTAGTTTTGTCTTTTTGGAGTGATTTTTCATCCTCCTTGATGTAATTGTTGTAATTTTATGATTTCATGGCACTTATTTATCTCTTCTAGAAGATTCATTCATAAAAGGTCAAAATTTAATGAATGAATTGGTTTCCTAGCTTATAGAGGCAAGTTGTTTTTACTGCCTAGATTTTAGTGCTCAGTTTAGAATTGGTTGAAACAACTCCTAGGATGATGAGATAGACCCCTAGAGGCAAGAAAAGGTGTTAGCTTGCCTATATTATGTATTTTCTTAGTCATTTTCATGGTTGGACTCTTGAGGGATAAGCTTAGACTGTATTACTCTTTGTATCTCTGCAATTTTGGCAAAGGAAAGACCAGGGTTTTGCAGCACTATTTGGGATTCCTGTGGTTATTTGTGTTGATGGTGTGCTTCTCTTTTGCACTTGTAAGTGTGTTATGTGTATCATTTTCCAACTTCTCTTTTCTGCACATTAAGTAAATGAAGTGTTAAGGTAGAATTCATAATTTATATGCTCTGCCTTTAAGTTTGCTTAATATCTATGTTTTCCTCTGTCTAAAGAGAACTCTCGAAAGTTTCTTGCTCTCTTTAGCTCCTCACTGGTCATTTCTATCCATTCACTTAATTCAAAGGAATCAAGACAATATCCTACCTTGCCCCAAAAAGACCTCTGCAAAAACTGTGTCTCATCCCCGCACCCAAAATTGTTGTTCTCAGTTTTCCACCAAAATTCTTAAAATTTAAAATCAAACTTTCCCTATCAGTTTACTAGCCTAAAATCAGTGTTCTTAATTGGTCATCTCCTCCCTTTGAAAACCTTTTGCCGAGATAGACTGGAGAGAGCCCTCTCCTGCCCCGTAGGGCTAGCTACGAGGCTAAGTGGTTTGATGTTGCCTTGTATTTTGTCCTTTTCAGCCTGAGGCCAAATTCAAGCGCTAACACAACAATCTATGTTTTTGGACAACCTAAGAAACGTACCGAGAAACCTTAATGAAATATATGGTAAGTAGCCAGGATCGGCCTCAAAACTTTCCTATCTACTCCGTACACTCAGACATTGATTCCTTTATCCTGTATAATGTTGATCAAACACAAGAAACTATTTTAGACAATATTGATATAGAACCAAAAGAAATTGCAGTTTCTATACAAAATGAAACTAACCAAACTTTAGAAGTTTCCAATAAATAAGGTGGCCAAATTGCTATAAATGAGGAAAAGTTTGTTGCACTAGATAGTGAAAATTATGAGCATGAGATATTATGGCATCCTGAGTTTGATGGGTTAGTCAATAAGTTTGGAGCAGAAGCAGGAGTGTGGACATATAATCTGGAGAATAATCACTCGGAAGGCCATGCATACAGACTGAATTTTAAATGTACTAACAATATGGCCGAGTATGAAGCATTAATTTTAGGTCTTAAATTAGTTAGGAATCTAGGAGCTAAAAGAGTTTCTGTCATGGGAGACTCTGAACTAGTTATAAAACAGATTGATGCTGTATATATGACAAAAGACCCTAGATTAAGTTGTTATAGAGGAACTATTGTAGAAATGATTCACACTTTCTTAGAAACCAAGATTGCAATAATTCATAGAAAACACAATATGTAGGCTCATAGTTTAGCAATGTTTGCCAGCATCTGCAAGTTGCCCTTCCAACCTAACTATCAGTACACTGCTGAAGTTAGGCACAAACCTGCAATTCTAGATAATTTGAAGAACTGGAAAATATTTTCTGATGACAAACAGATAAATAACTTTTTAATCTCAGAAGAAGAGTTTGTAAATAACAATATAGATACTGACACATCAATAGATCCTAACACTAAAAATGAGATAGAAATAAATCAGATAGAAGGTGAAGAAATAGATAGATTTCATCCTACTAAATTTACTAAGTCAGATGTGGAAAACCTAGAGTAAGTTGAGATTGATGAAATAATCAGTGAAGACACCAAAGTAATTAATCTCAAAGATAATTTCTTACCTAAGAGGTTAGCCCCTTTGGAAGATTTGTTTGATTCGAATGATGTTCCTAGGAAACCTAAAATTGAACCTTTGAAATCTGATATAGAGGAGTGTAATATAGGCACTGATGAAAATCCAAAATTGATCAAACTTTCGAAATCATTACCTCCAACTGAAAAAGTGAAATACATTGAGTTATTGAGAGAGTTTCAAGATGTCTTCGCTTGGAGTTATGAGGACCTCAAATCCTATGACACCAACATTATACAACACACCATTCCTATAAAGGAAAATCAAAAGCCTTTCAGACAAAAACTTAGGAGGATCAATATGGCCTTATTACCTTCAATTGAAAAACAAATTCAGAGGATGTATGATGCCAAAATAATTGCACCAATCAGATTTTCTAATTGGGTCTCAAACTTGGTGCCAACTAGGAAGAAAATTGGTGAGATCAGACTCTGTGTGGATCTCAGAAACCTTAACAAAGTGTCACTAAAAGACAATTACCCTCTCCCCAAAATGGATCACATTTACAAAGGGTAGTTGGATCAACCAGAATCTCATTATTGGATGGGTTTTCTAGTTACAATCAGATCTTAGTTCATCCTGATGACTAAGCCAAGACTGCCTTTACTACTCCTTGGGGCACATTTATGTATGTGAAAATTCCTTTTGGACTGATGAATAGGGAGCCACTTTCCAGAGGGCTATGGTATAGCCTTTGCAAAAGAAATTCATGATTTCCTTATGATATATCTAGATGAAATTACTGTGTTTTCAAAATCTCACAACCAACATTTCTATCATCTAAGGCAAGTTTTTATTAAATGTAGGAAATATGGAATTTCTTTAAACCCCAAGAAGTCTTTGTTTGGGTTAGAAGAAGGAAAGTTATTAGGTCATATAATTTCAAGATGGTATACGAATAGACCCTGCTAGAATATAAGCCATCTTACAGATACAACATCCGAGGAACATTAGAGAATTGCAAGATTTCTTAGGGAAAATTAATTTTCTTAGATTTATTTCTAATTTAGCAGAGTTAATTAGATCACTTAACAATATGCTGAAAAAAGATTCGACCATAAAATGGACTGTTGAGGCTAAGAAATCCTTTGAAGATATTAAACTAGCCTTAACTAAAACACTAGTGTTAATCAATCCTAAATTTGACAGATATTTCATCTTATTTTCCTTTGCTTCTAAGCACACAATCGCTGTAGTTCTACTGCGGAAAATGACTAGGGCTATGAAAAACCTATTGCTTTCTTTAGCAAAGCCCTGAGAGATGCCCCCTTGAAATATAACATAATGGAAAAACAAGCCTTTGCTTTGGTCAAATCCATCAAGGATTTTAGGGTATACATCTTATATTCTCATATAGTGGCCTACGTTCCCAATTCAGTAGTTAAAGGCATCCTAACTCAGGAAGGTCCAGATGGAAAGAGGGGAAAGTGATTGCTACTATTCTAGAATATGATATAGAAATCAAACCAACTAAGTTAATCAAGGGCCAAGGTTTAGCCAAGCTCATGGCTGAATCAAATTGTCAGGCCTTCGATATAAACTTTATTGCAACAATAGATAATGGAGAGGAGATGGCGACTCCACTAATCAGCCAGGGCTTTATTGAATCACCTTGGTATGCTGATATCATTTACATTTTACTAAATTTGCAAGCTCCTCTTGAATTATCTAGGACTAAAAGCAGACGTTTGAAGATGAAATCCTTAAAGTTTTGTATATTAGACAATGCATTGTTTTGGAGAGATCATGAAGGCATTCTTCTCAATTACTTATTAAAAGATGAATCTGACAAGGTGTTGCAAGAGTTTCATGCAGGTGACTATGGAGGACACCTTTATTGGAAGACCACTGCAGATAAAATTCTTAAAGATGGTTTCTACTGACCTACCTTGTTTTCTGATGTCAAGAAATATGTGACCTCCTGTCACAAATGTCAAATTTTTTAGGGAAAGAAAAAGTTTTTACCTTTACCCCTCAAGCCAATCTCTGCTGAAATACCTTTTCAACAATGGGGTTTAGACTTCATTGGCAATATCCACCCACCCTCCTCTTCCCAACACAAATGGATCCTCACAGCCATAAACTACTTCACAAAATGGATAGAGGCCATACCTTCAAGGTAAGCCACAGACACTGCTATCATAACCTTCCTTGAAACCAATATTCTATCAATATTTGGATGTCCAACTAAACTCATTACGGATAATGCAGCAACCTTTAAATCCAAAAGAATGATAGATTTCTGCAACAAGTATCATATAACCCTGGGCCATTCCACAACCTATTACCCTCAAGGAAATGGACTGGCAGAATCCTCAAACAAAAGCCTGGTAAACATCATCAAGAAGTTACTAGAGGACAATAAGAAAACATGGAATAAAAATCTAGTCAATGCCTTATGGGCAGACATACTAACCACTAAGAAATCAATTGGTACTTCTCCCTATCAACTAGTTTATGGGATGGAAGCTGTTTTTCCATCTTCCTTGGGAACACCAGTGATGAAGTTGCTTCAAGAATTGTAGGTTGAACCAAATAGTATCCAAAGAAGAATCAACCAAACAATTCATCTTCAACAAACCAGGGAAGAGGTCTATATCAGGTCTCAAGTTGTGCAGGAAAGGATTAAAAAGATTTTTTATAAGAGAACCAAGGTTGAAGATTTCTACCTTGGTGACAAAGTACTCAAGTGGGATTCAAGAAGGGAAGACAAAGGTAAACATGGGAAATTTGATTTCCTATGGAAAGGCCCATATGTCATTTATGCTTTCAGAGGTAATAATGTTTTTTTCCTAAGAGAAATGGATGGTACAGAAGCAGAAGGTGGGTCAGTGAATGGTCAAATGCTAAAACACTATTTTGAACCTGGTTACAAATTTTCATTTTACATTAGAGTATATTTTATTTTCAAAAGCCTAGATTGGATTGGATGGTGATGTTTGAAGTTGAAGCGCGAAGAGAAGGCCCTAAGCTTTGAAAGATTCACTGTCATAAGTAATAATAATGCAGAAACATAGAGAAACATTTTGCAAGGTAACATCAACAACGATTCAGGGGCTATTGATCTACAAAGTTCTTGAAATTTCACTAGAAAATGACATCCCCAAGTGGAGCCATTGTTAGGTTCCTATACCAATAGTAGTCATAATTTTGAATGACTAAGATGAAGCCTTGTAATATTGTACATACCTTTGCTTTCTGCAAATGTTTTCCATATTAAAAAAATTAAAAGAGGGTATGTCCTAAAAGAATAATCAAAGGACAAAAAGAATAAGAAAAGGTAAAAAAAAATGAATGTATATGAACCCCAAAAGACAAAAAGAGACCATGAAAGTGAGCAAGTCAAAAGGCCACTACTATTTACTTTTACGCAAAATAAATGATTGTGTGCAGATTGTTACTCATGCCATAATCCATGATAGTCAAAATGTTTAAACTTGTCTATTTCATGTTTTAAATTTTATGTTTATAGTTAGAGAATAAAATCTTACCAAACAATGTAATCTTGACAGATCATTAGATAGGTAGAGTAAAGGAGCTCATCAGTTTAATCTGAGCCCTTGGATGATATAAGGTTAGAATTAGATAGTTTACTTTGTAAAAGAAAAGAAAAAGATTGATAAGGGTTTGATAGCCTAAATGCACCCAAATAAAGTGAAAAAAAATGGTAGGGTAAAGTAAATGGGTAACTAGTGGAAAGGTTGTAGAAATATCATATGATTACATAAAAGCACTTACGTCATTGTTTTAAATGCATCTTTCAAATATGCATAAGCAGTAAACAAAGCAAAGACAATGGTTCACAACATGGTTTATTTAACAGCCCCTCATTCATTTCACCCCTTTACTTCACTAATTTCCCATAAATAAGTTCTAGTACTTAAATCTTACAAGTTAAAATGGCTCAGACCCTCAACTAAATGACTTAGGGGGACAAGTACTAGAACCCCCTTCATAAAAACACATTCCCCCTTCATAAAATCTGTTTCCCCTCATTTCCCTAAGAAAATCCATTTTCCTAAGGTTTAAACACCTTTTACCTAGGAAAAATAATACCCCCCTGCGTATAAAACCTTTCATACAAAAAACCCACAAAAAATCATTTTCCCTAAGTATAAAGCTAAATACGCAAATGTTTACTTTACCCTTGTACTAAGGAAAAACCCAATCCGCCATCGCAATTTCATATTAATTTCTAATATTATTATATAAATTCCCCGAAATCCCCATCATCCTGTATTAAATTAATTCCCTTACGTAATTACCCCCACCCTTATTTTTCATAAAAACTAATAGAAATTCCCCATACCCCGATATAACTTTACTTAGTTTACCTAATCTCGGTAAACTTAAGTTAATCCCGGTATTAAACTCACCCGACTCCCTAATCCCTCATTAAGCCGAGCCCGATCATTTTAAACCTCCGATTTATCCCTAAACTATTCCCGAACCGTTGTGATTAAATCCCTGGGCCCCCCATCAACTCCCGCCATTTTCCCCGTGCAGCTCCTCCGCCCGAATATCGTTGGTCATCACCCCCCCCTCATCCAACGGCGCGCAGCCATATCGGCCATGCCCAATGGCTGAACGTTAACCACTTGATAAAGTGGTTTTCCCCGACCTCGCGGATGCTACGTGTCAAGCGTTGTATTGCATCGGGTGACCCCTCCCGAATACCGCCCGCGCCACAAAAGCGGTGCAATGGCCCTCCAAAACCGCTTCCCCCACTTAACCGAAAAACCGTCAACTGTTCATCCGAAAGTGAACTCGCCAAAATTAATCATTTTCTCTATAAAATGCCGTGAAGCCCTATTTCGCCCTTTTTCTGCGTGTTCTCTTTGTAAACTCTGTGAACCATTGCAATCCCTGCAAACGCCAAATTTACCACCAGACTTTCAAGACCAATCCAGAAGAGGCTGCAGACAACCCAACTGATTTTCAGCCCGTACCAAGACCACGCCAAGCATTGCAGCTGCCGTGAACCACCATTTTTAGAGCCAATTCGCCCAATCCCAGGCATTTCACCACAAATTACCCCTTACCCATGCAAATTTCAAAACCTTTAGCTTGTGCAACATTTTGATTTGCAAATTGAGTAAGAATACTGCCAATTTTAAAGAAACTGCTTGCCAAAACCCTTTGAAAATCCCAAAACCTTTGATAAAACCCCCAGAGCATAATTCAAATCCACAAGAACTGAATTATCGCTGCCCCTGTAGCCATGGAAATTAGACCCATTACCACTCCACACTTAGACCTGGACCATCTTCCCCTGGTTGACAAGGATTTTCAAATCAAAGACATAACTACAATAGAGCTCATGCTGAAAATTCATTGCTTAATAAAAGATAGACACCTGAACCATACAGATGATATTGGCCTCTGGGAGTCTAATTTACCCAGATACCAGTTCCCCCAAGTTCATATCTTTCCAGAAGTTGTTCATATGTGCTATGCATGCTACGTCCCCAGCCATAGAGCCATAATATCTCATGACCAGAAGGTTCTATTCACTATCACAGCCGAGTCCATTAATGAAATGTTGCAGTTCCAACCAGGGCCAAACCTAACCCCACTCTCAATTGGAGACCTGTTAGACCAGTATCCCAAGCTAAGCCCATCAAGGTTGGCCCAATTGTTCCAAACCTTCATTAGAGAGGAAAACACATCCCTAAGGATCCCCCTCCATATGTAGAAATTGTTTTCTGTAAATGGGGCCAGAACATTGTAACCATGATCTCATGTGTTTTGGATTACTCTACCAGTGAATACATTGATGAACTTATTCTTGGCTTCATGTCCATTTATACCCCAAGACAGCCTCCTACAGCCATATATGACTTTGCCAATTTCATAGTTGATAGAATGAATGAGCAGTTCACAAGAATGGTCAATGAGAGAGTATTCAAATACTCCTCTATATTATACCATATATTTTTGTATTATTAGTCGGATAAGTTTCCTTTTACTCTCCAGAAGCTTGACACTAGGGGCCAGCCCAGATTTATCATTTTTTGGACCCCACTTTTCCATGAGTTTGGATCACCAAATACATACTCAGACTTCATAGATTCGTTTGTGTATCCAATCATGACTATGCTCATTGGAAATCCTCCACCTAGGATAAGTCCATAGATAAAAAGAGTCCTCCAACTTTCCAAGCAAACCAAAGTGGGTGATTGGTACCTTTATCAAAACCACACAGAAAAAAGAATATATGGTTGCCTGCTTTCACCATATAAGTCGCCAAGATACTTCCCTATGAGGTTGTTTGCCTTAGACTATTACAGACAGATCATCAATGCAGATGAAGTCAACTTTGTCAATGCCAAGAAGAAGGCCTATTTCAAAATCAAATACCAATTAGGTCCCTTCATATGCAATTCCAGAGAGGCAGGGAAAGAGGCAGACTTGATCCTGCAAAAAATGAAATTCCAAAGGAGTTTTGTATGGAGATATGAACCTTTAGAATTCATAACCAAGAAAAGGAAAAAGGTGAAGCTAGGATCATTTATCCACCACCCCATACTAGAAATAGAGGCATATGCAAATCAAACAGAATGGGTGGAAAATACCTTAGTAGACAGAGACAACACAAGGGTGGATGTAGAAAATGCTCTGATTGATTTGTAAAAGCAGCCTGATGAGAGCTCTTTTCTGTAGGTACCAGGAGAGCAAGAAAGAGCTATGAGCACACCTCAAGTGATGCAGACTCCTCAGAATGAGGAGAAAAATCCAAAAAGAAACAGAGAGGGAGCTTCCACTTCAAGAATGGACACCTCTAATTTGCAACAAGAAATAAGTCACAACAAGAGGAAAAGGCTCAATCCGGCCTCTGAACAGGAATATACAGAAGGATCAACACAGGTAACCAACACAGAGGTAGACAGAAGTAGGCCCACAACTCCATCTGAAGACATACAAGAGCCTTCCACATCACAGACTTAGATGTTGGAAAGGCAGCTTAGTGTGGAAGTGTCTTCCTTCAGTAGGCCTGCTGACAAAGACTAGGACATAAAGGACAGGTATAAGGAAATCAAAATGAGGAATGAGAGGCTTAAAGCCCAAACATATGCTCAATACCTAAAGCTCACTCCCACAAATCAAACAAGGCTAATGTCAACCTTTGACATCAAGGAGGGAAAGCTACAAATGTCCTTCATCAAACCTACAACATAGTATCCCAAGATATCATCAGATTTCAAGAGGGTTGACTTTGAAGTGTTGGCAAGGGATATTCATCCCATATGCCAAATTGAATTGCATAAACAGGTTGGGGAAATGATATACTCCACCCTCACAGGTAAAGCCATAACTGCCCATCAGCTACAAAACTCATTAAGCAACATCTCAGCATAGTTTCAGTTAGAGAAGGCCTCATCACAGGGTAAGGATACCATGATTAAGTCTTTGGAAGACTTGGTTATTGAGTTGGGACATGATCCCAAAGATATAAAAGCTACTGAGCAGCTGATAAAGAAGAAGAATGATGATATTGCTGCACTGAAGAAGCAATTGAAGATACCTCATCTACAACATCCTCAAACACTTGAAGTCATAGAGGGCCAAACCAAACATGAAGAGTTTATGGACTTGGTCTTAAAACTCAATGATCAACTAAGGGAGACAAAGAAAGAATTGGATAGCTTGATCCAATTAAAAAAAATTGACATAGCCACAACTTCTACAAATGTCATCCCTACAGTATCTACAACAGTCCCTTCTACACTGACAACTTCACTTGCACCAACAGCTCCACATGCCACAACATTGCCAGTTACAACAGAGTCTACAATAGCAGTAGGTACATCAGGAGAAAAAGCAGCAGAATTAGTTAAATCCATGGAAGAGATGTCAATTTAGGCTACAGAAATGAATAGACTGAAGGAAAAGGTGGCAAGTTTAGAAATTGATTACAAACTTGCACAAATTATGCAAAAAGAAGAGGCACAGAAAGCCAACAAGATGAGTGAAAAGGTCAAAGCCTTGGAAAAGGACCTAACATTAGAGAAACCCCTTGGACAGGCCAAGGAACTGTTATGGGCCAATATCATTGACTCCGTCAAGGATATTTGGCCATCTATTCAGGTTATGTTTGAGCAGACAGAATTGATAAAGATAGCTATAGTAGCTATTCAGAAAGTCAAGGAGGAATTGGGTGAAATGCCTGAGGATACTGTTGTGCTGTACAACAACCCCCCATTTCATAAAATTTTTCTTTAAAATCATAATATGAAATGGGTCCCTTTTAAACATAGATGTGTGAATAAATTGGTATTAACTCATCATTAGAAAAACCCTCATCAAAAGGTCCAATGGAAATGATATATTTTAAAATAAACCTTTTGAACAATAATAAAATAGGTCTTTTAAATAATTATAAAGTTCTTTGTTATTACGATAAAGCGATCGCAAGATCGCATATCGCAATAATAAGAAAAACATATATAAAAGACCCATTGACTCACTCCGATCCGAAAAAGGAAATCGCTATCGGATATCAGGGAAAGGCAAAAACACATAGTATAGAGAAACGCCTCCCTCATTTCCCCGATGCGATAAAAGGTATCGCCATCGGCAGTCGGCCGTAACAACCCAATACATGAATTGTGACACCTTCAAATCCTCCGATGCGATAAGGCATATCGCCATCAGTGATCGGCGATTTTGCAATGGCATAAGTAATATGACCCGAACCCATCCCCAATTGCGATGCATTAAATCAAGGCGCGTGTTTCGAAACATATTTAAAAGGCTTGCATGCATTGTATCACCTTTTGGTGATCGAAGGATATTTTGGACTATTATTAAAACCTTCCCGTTCACGTTACCAATCACCGATTGCGATTTACTTCTGATTATCCGCCAAAAAATCTAAGCCACACTTGAATGGATCATTCATCATATAAACGATATGATGGGTATTTAAAAACTCCTTTACCATGATTGACAGGTTAAACGACCAATTAATGAAGCAGTTATGTCGAGATTTTCCCTTAGATTGTATCTGTGATACTTTCACTATAATCCTTTATTATTCGCTAATTGATATAATTCTTTCATATTGGCTCATACTACCTATTCTCTGTATCACATTGGTTTCATTCCTTGCGTAGAAATCTGACAAAATAACAAATTTGAAACAAATGGGAAAGAAATCCAAGAGATCCGTGGCAGCAGCGGCTCCTACAACAACAGTGCAGCCCACCAGTGATCCAGGACCAAGTAAAAAAGGTTTAATGTCAGACACTATGTGTCTTGGCCTTGGAAATACAAGTTGGAAAAGTATCTACAATTTAATTGAAGCAGAGGAGCCCGAGGAAGTGTCGGAAGAAGCTACTGCAAACTCAACTAATAAATCATAAGCTTCCCTGAAAGATTTAGCCGACTCATATTTGCACAGGATAGCAGCACAGGAGAAAATTCTTCCATACACTGATGTAGTCAGATGGGTGGTTGAAGAAATTCCAGTTTCAAATAGAACGTTTTGCACAGTTGACGGAAGAATTTTTGGTTCATTTCAGCCTGATGACTTAAGGAAGATGTATCACTTGCCCGAACCTGAAAAGAAATACAACAAAGCCTTTTTGGAAAAATTCGCAGCAGAGAACGAGACTGAATCGGCCCCAATTAAGCAATGGAGACAGAATCCCGCAAAGCACAAACATGAATCATCGGGTAAGTACTCCGTGGATTCATTGTCATCTCCTTACTGTTATGCTGGGGCAATGATGTGTAGAATGTGGGGAATGCATGATTCTGCAAAGTTTACTATTGAAATGGTTCCTTTAATGGAAGCGGCGGTTAATAGTTATGTGATGGATTGGGCAAACATATTGTCCGATAAATTAGCCACTGCAATTCTTGACTTCAGATCAAATGCACGTAAAACCACCAGAACCATTCCCCCTTTTTATTACAGTGCTTATATTATGGATATTCTTTGTTTTAATTCTGAATATCCTGTACTCGGGTGGAGATGGACTGCACAAGACCCTAAGCCAATCCACATTTATCATCAGATGTTATGGAAGGCACACTATAAAGACCACTTGTACCAAATCTGTAATGGTTTCATGTTACCTATCTATTATGCCATTTTTGATAAGCCTACCCCAAGGATTTCCGAGGAAGCAGGGATTGACTTGACTGCTGTAGGGAATTGGTTTGGGGAAGACAAGTTCACATATATAAGGGTTTATGGTAGCCTTGCAAAACCCCATGTCCTTCCTTTGTATGTACCTGATAAGTTGTTGGCTCGAGAGTTTGCCTACCAAATAACAATAGCAGGAACATCCAAAACTCTTAGGAATTCTAAAAAGCAGTCGTGGCCTACATTTCCTTTGAGATGCGATGTTTACACTCTACATGATTACAAACATGCGGAGAAGGAGACAGAAAAAATAAACATGCTCAATCTTGCAACCATCCCTAATAGGTAATACGACCCAAGGAAAATTGCCTATAACGTGCTTGAACAAGCCAAACTTACAAAGTTTGATCATGAAAAAGATGAATTTGACGACCTGTTTTCTTCATCAGAATCATTATTTCAGGTAAAAACATTGGCCAAAATGAAATATAAAGATGAAGGACTGGTAGAATTCAATAGGCTCAGAGAACAGAGGTTGCAAACTCTGCCTCTGGACTTATTAGCTACTACCCCAACAACTCAGTCAAGCGAGCTTGAACAACAAATTATTGACAAACCTCTTGCTACAGAGAAAATTCCCGAGAAGGGAAAAGAGCCAGAACAGGAGATAGAGCAGGAGAAAGAGAAGAAACAGGGCAGTGAATATATTGATATAGATACTCAGATTGATCCCAAACTCCTAAAAGAATGGCAACAATTTGACTCTATTATAAGCAATCCCGAGACTTCACAAGGTTTCAGTACACCTCAAGTAACAATCGGTCAAGAGACAACGACAACTACGGTTCCAATTGAAGGGACCAGTAGCCTACCCACCAGCAAAGATGTAGAAATAATTTCTAAGGCTCCATCCGATCAAATTGTTTTGCAGATAGAAGACATACCACCATTAGATGTCTTTTACAGTCCCAAACACAGGGCTGTAGTGAAAAGACAAAGGAAAAGGAGAAGACTTGATCAATCTTCCCTTTTACCAGCACAAACAGAGATGGCTAATGTGGTGTGGAAGGAGGAATTTAACCCTTCCGATGACCTTACAAAACTTTCTCAGTATGCTGGAGCCTATTCGACAACCACCATGGATAAAGCCTTAGAAGTAAGCAATCTACTTAAGGAAAGAGACCAAACAATTGTTTCATTGCAGTCACAGGTGTCTGAAAGACAACAAAAAATAGAACAGTTAGAACAACAACTATCAACACAGCAACAGATAAACAATCAATTAAATGAGCAATTGCTCAAGGAGAAGTAGAGGATAGACTTAAGTGCAGTACAGAAACAAAAGGAATTATCCGAAGCATTGGCCAGGTTGAAGACAATGAATGAACAAATGAGTAAGACGAAAGATGAGAAAATCACTCAACTGTCACACCAAGTAGAAAAGTTCAAGAGTCTTCCGCAACCAGCAGATTTCAGGTCCGAAGCTCTCCAAATCAATAAAGCATTGATTACACAGCTAAAACTGCTATGTCATAACATTTCTCTGGTTGAGCCCCTTTGTGAGATTACTGCATCAATAGTTGATAAATCAATCGATGCCAGGCAGGATTTGGAACAGGCCGATGAGACTTTAACCAACTTTCTTGCTTGGAAAGACACTAGTGAAGGGAAAGCCACGAATCTGCCTAAAATTCTAGAATCACACAAAGAAATCCTTTTCCTAGAATGGCAGTCACAACTGATGAAGGCAGAAAGAGAAACCTCAAGATGCAGATTATCAACTAGTAATTTAATTGAGTTAATCAATGACACTCTTTATCTGTCTAACTTGATTTCACAATGCACTCCAGGTAAGCTGCTGTCAGCCAAAGCATTGGAACAAACATGCAATCAAGAATTGGAGAAGAATGGAAGATTAATCGCCGACATCCAAAGTTTAACTTGGGATACCTTTTGGTTTTTCTTAATTAAACCATACAGTCAAAGGGTCGCACTCAAATGTTTAACCGATGCGATCGGTTACATGATTCCCGAAATCCATGATGCCACATACTCAGCCCAACTGCATTCTCATCTGAGTTTCCCTCCAGAATTGCAACCGATGCTTACTATCTGCCAGCTCAAGCCAAAGGGAGATCATCCAAAACAATGAATCATGTTGCTGACTGCAAATAAGCCTATTTTGAGGAGATACTCATGATTTAGTTGTACCATTTAATAGCATTTTTATTTCGTAATTAGTTAGCCTAATTAGTATTTATAGGCCCTTTCATGCATTTAGAAAGGGTCCTCAGTTTTTGTATGAACTCAAATCAGTAAGTCACACTATTGTGCTTCTGATATTTTTTTTTATGAAGACTGGGCCAGTATTCTGAATTTTAACGAAGAAAGCTTTGATGAGATGTGCACTATTGCCTTGTTGTGGAAGTGTTTCTAAGTTAGAAGAAGGAATTTGAATGTGATTGATATCGGGAGTGATCCAAATAACATATGGTACTATTATCTATGCTCTTGCTTCATTCTTGCATGTGAATCAACATTTATTTAATCTTGCTATCATTGGATATATGTATGTGTTTTAACAGCAGTCCTTATACTTATCACTATTGAATGTCTAAGGAGTGTTATTCTTTCAATCATATTTATGTCTATGATATATATGAAGAATAGTGTAATAATGTTTTCTTGATTACTTTGTTCAACTACTTGAACAAAGTAATTATCATATGAATAAATGTCTTTGTTTATCAATAGAGTCATCTATATGCCTGTTTGTAGATAAAGATCATCAAAAGTTACACTAAAGCAGAAACTTCCCGGGATAGGATAGTTGTTCATAATTTTACTTTTTAGATTAAATCATTCATCCATTATCATTATATATTAGAGAATCAACCGCTTATCCATCCTATTTATCCATCATTGGGAAACTGGTCCCATTATTTCCAGTCGGAGCCACCACACCAAATGGAAAAGGAGTTGCCTTTAAGGTCCGGACCGGGTGGTTTTCCCCAATGTTATTGCAATGATTTTCGAGGCATCAACAGATACCAATAGACTCATCCACTTCCTTAACAGCAAAAACATGTATGAGATTCAAGAGCTACATATAGAAGACATGACTGAAACGATTTTGGAAATAAAGAAGTTCCTTTCCAAGAGACACCTAATGCTGAAATTAGAAGAAAAGTGCCACAACATGCAGGTGGCCATTGATAGATTCATGGACAAATTCCAAATTTTGAGGGAGAAATGATTGCTTAGTCCATTAGTCATTAATGACAAACTTATGACACAACTAGAATATGATAATAGACTCAGGCAGTTGGCTAAAAAACAAACTAGAACTTCATCTATAAAAGCACTGCCAACAAGCAAAGTTTTGTATAACACCTTCAAGAACTTGCTTTTTCTCTAGCATGAGATTAAACACTTATTCATCAGTAGACCCAATTTTGCCAAGTATACCGAAGCTAATGAGATATATAGGCGGATTATGAATGTCAAATTACCTAATGCAGAATGGTGGGAAAAAATGACTGATTTATTGTGAGAAATTTATAGTAAAAAGTTACTGTACAGTAAGAATAAGAACAAGCAGGTAAACATATGAAAACAGGACAACATGGTTAAAGAGTATCAGGGTCAAAGAGTATGAAAGATAAAAGTTGAAGAAGATTCCAGCGTAAAAGACCACAACTACAAGCCGCATAAAGGGCTACAAATCCAACCATGAAAGGTAGCAGTACCACATAGAAAGGGACAACATGAAACAATTCAATAGTGGTCTCTATCTTCTTGCAAGAAGATATTTGTATTTCCTAGATTAAATCTCAAGTTAGTTTGAGATATTTTGTAATAATTTTTTGTATAAATACTTCACAATTCGAAGTATGTAAGGTGGATTCTTAGACATTTCTATAGACCTTATTGATCAAAAGACTGTAATCTATTGTATCACTATTTGGACTAGCAAGTTGGATTAATGAATAAAGACAAGACATTTCACAGGATTCATGTGTAGAGCGAAGTACAGACAAGTATTTTCTCTTGTGTTGTTATCTTTCTTTAAAAGTTTTTCCACAATCTTTAATGTATCTGAAATCTGAATGCTATAATATGGAATGATATCTCAAAACTTGCTTCATTGCACTCTGTTTTAACTATTATGCATTTTAATGTTTTCTGCTAATTATCTAAGTTAAGGAATTCTTGATTGACCCTTAGTTTAGGTAGTCTCCCTGTAATCTATAGCAAAGGATTCTCAATTGCCCTTTTCTCATGATTATCCTCTGTTCTTCATTTTAATCCCGGTCTGAGAATTCTTAAGTGCTCTCTCACCTTGGTTAAGATCATTTCACCCATCTGGCCCAAAGACCTGCACTTTACTCTACTAGCTTGCCCTTTGAACACTCCCTTTAGTGAGTTAATTCCAGTTTTGCTGCCCTTCTTTGACTCCATAGCCCAATGGTCTAGAGACATCATTCTATCCATCTGTTTTAAGGATTCCACCATCCAACCTTCAATACAAATCAAAACCCCCTGAACTTTAAGAACTAGCCTAAAATCCCAGCAAACAAAGCTAAATCATATAGAGAGAGCCCTCTCTGAGTCATAGGTTGGCTAGAGCCTATACTTAAAAGATTGGTTTGTGGTTACCTCAGTCTTTTCCTTCTTCTGATAACTTCTAGGGAAAAATTCTGAGTGATAACAAAGCCAAACTGCTAGCTACTCTATTTTCCATTATTGGTGGTAGAAGTTGGAGGCTTGTAACCTAAAGGTGTGAGAAGAACTCTCCTAAACTAAGTGAATTAATGGATTTAGATTTAGCCATCTCTATGTTTTTCTTATGAGTACAAGTTGAGTTGAAATAAGTGTTTGGAGGCCTTCATAGGCTAGAGAAGATCTCTACATTTTCCAAAATATTTTGCGTAGGTCACTACATTGATAAGAGTCTATTTCAACCATTTTAAGCAAGCTAGAAACTTAGCAAGAATTTGAAATTTGAGGATTGACCTCCCTAGTTTCAAGTTGTTTTTAAATTTTTGGATTGGGGGTATATCAGCCCTTGGTCACATGGATAATAGGGGCTGCAACTAAGGGATATTCACAAAGTGAAGCACTTAGGAATTGGATGCACCCATGGGACTGACTTCAAGTTTCTTGGGGAATTCCCTAGAAATCCCAATGGCGTGGTGGTCATTTGATAGAGAAGTTAGCTAACAGAGAAATGGATCTCCATTAGTTGATGGAATGTCAACCAAATCAGTCTAAACCAAGGTGAATGCATTGAATTTGTTACTAGTGGTTCACTAATTGGTTTGAGAGAGGAATATGAAAATGGAATTATGTTAAAAGTTGTTGATAGGAGTAGTAGGATATGTTAATTGACTGAGACTAGAGATTTGGTGTAAGTTGAGATGTAGACATTTAGACATCTGAATTTTCTTATAACTAAAACCTTAAAGGAAAACCTGGATCTCAACGCCAATGTGGCATGCGATGTGGATACTACTGGACCCCACAAGTAAGCAAGTGATAATGTGGAAATATGATGTGTCATGATGACATGGCACAAAGGTAAGTTTTGGGTGATGTGGCACGTTGATGTGTTGATGATCTGGCATGTCGATGTGGTGAGACAATGTTACTTGGTAGTGTAAGTGAATTGACATGGTAGATGGCATGTCAACTATCATGGTAGGTGACATGGAATCCATAGACCTACAAATCTAAGGTTTTGTTAAACTAGTACTTATGGAATTTTTTTCCAAATCTAGATAGGATCATGGATAAATTTAGAGATTTTGAAAACCAAAATATCAAGTGAGTGGGGATTGACCACAAGGAAATATTCTAACATGGTGACTACTAATGAGGATTAGAGTAACTTTGTGGCATTGACGTGGAGCCTAGATTGCAACCTTGTGGTGGTGACACGAGCTAATGGATGTTCTAGTTAGAAAAAATCCAAAAATTTAAAGATTTGGAAAATAGACCTTTTCGATTTTTTTTCTTCGAATTCAAATGGATCCAGATCATCATGATTTGAAACAAATTCCCATTGATCAATATTAGTCTACCTAACTGGCTAAGGGAATGAGGATTGTTCCTAATTTCTGTCGTCACAGTGTTGGCTCGATGGTCGGTTGAAAAACTTGCAGGATGTTGGGTATCCAAGATCTATTGAGTGATGGGATTGGTTATCTGGATTTTGTAGCGATCTACAAGACCGAGAAGCTAGAAAATAATTATTATAACAAGTGTATAAAATAATGTGTAGAATCGAAATCGCTCATGAAATTTACTAAATCATAAGACTCGAAGCTACTCTGCTAATATGCGGAAGTCAATTCACCATATAGAACATAAATCATAGACATGCAAAAGGAAACATAACACTTGCACAAAGATTTATCTAGGGGAAAGTAACTGCTCAAAACCCCTTACTATCTATATAATTGCATTAATAAGTAATAGAGATGAATTACATATGCTTACTCAAGCATGAGCACACCCTATTGGTGTATAGTCTATCCCTCTGCTTGATTGATTGACTCTAGCCAACACTTAGCAAATTTTCAAGCCCTCTAAGCTACTAATTCCTTCTGTTGTGCCCTTGGGAAATTGGCCCCTAGTATTTAGGAATTTCCCACTATTGAATTCCACAATTCCCCAGGGTCCTTCCTCTAAGTGCATGCACCATATGTACACATTGGAATATGCTACAACTGATAGTACATTGCCTTGGAATCTCCATGTGATCCAGGTGGATGTTGGTGGCCACCCATCAACCCATTTGGACCCCCAAAACTATCTCTTTCAGTCTTTTCAGTTTCCTAAATTGTAGCACAATTTACTATTTTTAGCAGTTTTTCGGGTCCTGAACTTCCGGAGCCGTTTTGAGGCCCTAAACGACGTTTTTTGGGAAATCTGGGGGCAACATGGGTCCATGGACCGATGTTTCCCTTCCCAAAGTGGTAGTACTCGGATAGATCTTTCTAACGAGCTATCGTGCGCGTCAAACGGAGATCGTATGCCAAAGTTACGACCCCGGGAAATTGATGTACCAATTTACCCAAACGGGGCCCACAATTTGGCGTTTCATCTTCTAGGGTTAGGTTTCGGGATGTGAAGGGTTTTCCATTGTTTCTCAATAATAAATAGGCCTTCGAGCCTCATTGTAACACAGTTCGGAACAGTTCAGAGGCATGTAGCCGCACATCTCTTCTCAGAGATAAGCTACCATCGCCCTAGCTGGTTTATTTCCATTTCTGGTTGTAAGCATATTTCGGTATTTCCCATTAATGAAATGAAGTATTATTTCCGCTGCATATCTGTATTTATGGTTATCGCATCTTTGTACTTATGGTTATCTCTGTAATCTATTGCGTTCCTGTTTAAATCCGGATCACCATGTCAACTGGGTAACTCAAATTCTTTGCACGCAACAATTATTTTGGGTTGATTGATCAATTAATTGGTTGATCACTGAGTGTGGTTGAAGTTCCACTTCCACAACTTGACCTCCAATAGTTCTTCTAACATTTGGAACTAGTTAAACTGAAAATAACTTAAATTAACTGAAATAGATTGCTACAAATTAGCAATCAAACATGAAAAACTAAAATCTAACTCCTCCAACTTGAATTTACTGAGTAAATTGTGTGACACAAACCATGTCACATAAGGTAACATCGTCCAAGTTGTCTGCTGATGTGGAAATTCAAATTTTCTCTATTTTGAGCAAGGCAAAGTCAAACTGATATTTTCGTGTTGCATTTTCAATTCTCCCTCTTAGCAAGAAAGGGATTATCAACCACCCCTATCTTGCACCTATGGAACTCGAACTTCCCTCTTGACAAAGCCTTTTTCAAAATATTAGCATCTTGTTCCTTTGTTGGAATGTATTGCAACAACATAATCCACCTCTGCACACAATCCCATAGATGGTGATACCGGACATCATTATGCTTGGATCGATCGTGAAAAATAGGATTCTCAGAGATTTTGCTGCAACTATGGTTATCACATTGGGATCCATCATTTGACCAAACAATCCAACAAATATATTTCTCATCCAGATCCCCTCACATGTTGCTTGACTTGCAGCCATGTATTCTACTTTTGCTGAGTTGAGTGCCACTTGTCTTTGCTTCTTGTTGTACCAAGAAATTGCTATGGACCCAACACTGAAAATTCCACATAATGTACTCTTATGATCTGATGGACTTCTTGCCCAATCTGTATCGGTGAAGCCACACAGCTACACTCCCTTTGTCCATTTGTACCATAGTCCAAACTGGGTAGGGCCGATGAGGCATCGTAGAACATTCTTAGCTACCCTCCAAAATATTTTGGTTGGCCTAGACATAGCTTGACTTAGTTGGTTGACGGCAAATCACATGCTTGGTCGTATGTTCACAAGATACATGAGTGAACACGCTAACTATTGGTAAACATTCGCATCCACTTCCTCATATGAAGTGGCATCCTCTTTCCTCTAGTTGGTCGTTAGAGGAGTCTCCATGGGTTTGCACATGGCCATGTGGAACCTATGAAGTATCTCGTTGGCATACTTTCCCTGAGAGAAAAACAATTCCCCATCACCTTGCAATACTTCCAATCCAGGGAAGTTGTGCGTGAGACCCATTTCCTTCATCTCAAACTCTCTTGCAAGTTCCTCCTTGGAAGATCTAATCAGATGCTCATCATTAGTCAAGATCGAGTCATCAACATATAAAACAATAATCAACAATTTACCTTATACCAAAATATGATAGAGGTTTGCATCTGCTTCACTTTGGTGAAGCCCAAACTAGTGAGATAATTATCGATCCTTGTGTACCAAGCACGGGGTGCTTGCTTGAGACCATACAACGCTCGCTTGAATTTTCAAACATAAGACTCTCGATCAAAAGTATCCAAGCCTTCTGGTTGTTTAATATACACCTCCTCAATAACTCCATTTAGGAATGCATTTTTCACATCCATCTAATGGATCTTTCACCCCATATGTGTAGCCAAAGCAAGGATTGATTTGATGGATGATTACCTTGCTACAGGAGCAACGGTCTGCTCATAGTCAATCCCCTCCACCTGAGAGTACCCCTTCGCCACAAATCTAGCCTTGTAATTTTCTATGCTTCTATATGTTTCCTTCTTCACCTTGAAGATCCATCTCAAACCCACAATTGATTTTTCTACTGGTCTTGGGATCACTTCCCAAACACTGTTCTTCACAATGGATTCATACTCCTCCAGCATTGCATCAACCCATATTAGTTACTCTAGTACTTCCTCGAAAGAGGATGGCTCAATCTCTACTAGCTCAATCATTAGGGCCATGTAGCTAGTTTACTGATCTGGTGACCTTCTCTGCTTGTGTTGATTTGAAGGAGCACCTACATTCTCCCTCGGATCTTGCACAAGTCTCTCAACTTCTTTGTTTTTCTTCCAATCTTCTCTGGATGGTTCTACTTGAGTGGCTATATCCACTCTCTGCTCCTCAACTTGTGGCTGCTCCACAACATCCTGAGGCTCCTCCTTTGGAGCTAAAATCTCCTCCTCTGGTGGGATCTGAAGCTCCCTCTCAAGAGAGCATCACATGGATTTATCCTCATCAATTTTGACATCCCATCACATAATTGTCATTATGAGGGATGGAAAATACACACGGTAGTTTTAGGGAGTTTCTGTGTAACCCAAAAATATCCACAAGTCTGTTGTCAGCTCTAGATTCTTCCTTCATTCTTTGGAGACATGGCAATAGATAGAGGCTCCAAAGATCCTGTAGTGTGACACATCTGACTTCCTCCCCAAGAAATCCTTCTCTAGTATGATCATATCAAGAATCCAATGAGGACTCTTCTTATGCAAATAGACTGCTATGTTGCATGCTTTAGCCTACAAGTTCAGAGGTAGGCTTTCTTCATGCAACATCATCCATGTTGCTCCCACAATGCTTCAGTTCTTGCCGTCAGCCACCCCTATTTTGTTGTGGGTTGTGGGGTGTTTTCAACTCTCATAGAATGCCTTATTTTGCACATAAGTTTTTGAACTCATTCAATACTTACTTACCTCCATCATCGTTATTGAGAGCCTTTGTAGGTTTTAACCCCGTACAGAAATTACCTGCATACGAATTCTAAAACACAGAAACAATGCGAGAGAATAACACATAAAACACATATACACAGAGATTTTCCCCTGGATCCCAAAACTGGGACTACCAGCTTGATTTTTCATTTTGTTCATTTCAATGTTATAATACATATTTATACATGCCAAAGCATCCAATACCATTGATCGAAAACCATCGCATCCAAAAACATGTGCGAAAAACATGCACAAAACCATAGGTGGGTCTGCCCATCCTAACATAGGGTCCAAAACCAAAATTTTCTGGGGCGCTGCCTCGAACCCCATCAAATGGGGTTACAGGTACACCTCAAACCCCCTGTGACCCCCCCCACTACACAATTGGCGCAATGAAAGGGGGCTCCGCTCCCCCTCTAACCCCCCAGTTAACTACGTGGGCTAGTCGTGGAAAGAATATAACACAACCCAACATTCTCCCACTTGTTGTTTTCTTTCCACAGGGGGGCACCAAAGAGCTTAATCATTTTTCCAGCCCTGAAATGCCCATTGTCTCTCTAAACCAAGAGAACTTCTCAGAGCTCACAGATTTTGTCAATGCATCATAGTATTCTTCAAAGTATCCACCTTTACTAGCAACACCTTTTTGTCTTCTATCATATCCCTCACAAAGTGATACTGAACATCAATGTGCTTTGTCTCTTAATGATATGCGGGGTTCTTTGCCAAGAAAATTGAACTTTGGCTGTCACAGTCTATCCTTATAGCTCCCTGTACTAACTCTATACTTGAACACAATCTCTACAACCAAACTGATTCCTTGCTTGCATGAGTGGCTGCCATGTATTCTGCCTCTGTAGTTGATAGTGCCACTACATATTGTTTCTTACTCATCAAAATGATTGCACCTCCAAATAGGTTAAACACATACCCACTTGTAGATATTCTCTAATCTCAATTTCCAGCCCAGTCTGCATCAACAAAGCCACGAATATCCAACACTTTGTCCAATCCTAGTCTTCCTTGGTAGCACAAACCATAATCACTAGTGCCACGAAAATACCTGAAAACCCACTTCATTGCTGTCCAATGCTCCTTTCCTAGTTTTGACTTAAACCTTCTCAATACTCCCACTACATGTGCAATGTCTGGTCTAGTACAGACCATTGCATACATCAGGTTACCGACTTCACTTGCATATGGAACACAAGACATGTCCTCTTCCTCTTCTTTTGTCTTGGGACACTGTTCAGCAGATAACTTCACACCTACAGGAATAGGAACCTTCACCAGTTTAATATCTTGCATATTAAACCTCTGCAATATTGTCTCGACATACTTCCTCTGATTTAACCAGAGCTTCTTCTTTGCTCGATCTCTTTTAATTTTCATGCCCAAAATATAGTTTGTTGCACCAAGATCTTTCATGTCGAATTTGGAGGACAATTGGGTCTTCAAATCCTGGATAATTTCTTTGTCATTTCCAACCAGCAACATATCATCCACATACAAGACCAGATAAATAACACAGTCACCAATTAATTTAAAATACACAATGATCTGCTTTGCTTCTGGTGAAGCCAAGTCCCCGTATAAATGTATCAAATTTCTGATACCACATCCTTGGTGACTGTTTTAACCCATACAAAGACTTCTTTAACTTGCATACAAGTTCTTTCTTACCCTTCACAACAAAGCCTTCATGTTGCTTCATGTATATTTCCTCTTCTAGATCCCCGTGAAGAAATGTTGTCTTCACATCCATTTGTTCTACCTCAAAATCAAAAGCAGCAACAACAGATAAAAGTAATCTAATAGAAGTTACCTTGGCAACATGAGAGAAAATATCACCAAAATCGATTCCCGGCACCTGGGAATAACCTTTTGCTACCAACCGAGCTTTGTATTTCTCCACCTTTTCTTCTGCATTTGTCTTCTTATTGAACAACCATTTTCTGCCAATGGTTTTCCTTCCAGCTGTTAACTCTGCCAGATCCCAAGCCTCATTTTTGTGCAAATATGCCATTTCATCAACCATGGCCTCTTTCTAGAGTTTTCCATCCTCTAAATCTACTGCTTCCTTCACAGTTCTGGTATCATCGTCAGTAATAGATAAAGCAAAATTTGAACAGAAAGCAAATGGACTATACCTTTTTGGCTGCCTTCTTTCTCGAACTGATCTTCTCACACTCGGAGTTTTTGGCTCTTCATCTTCTGATTCCTCCTTTGCTGTAGAGTTTGGTTCTTCCTCCTTAAGCTCAAACTCTAGCTTCTTAGCTTCCTTTGGTTGGACTTCATGTTTAATAACATCTTTTACCTCTTTGAACACCACATCTCGGCTGTACACAACCTTCCTTTTGACTGGGTTCCAAAGCTTATAACCCTTTAAACCATCCTTATACCCAATAAAGATGCACTTTTCAGATTTACTATCCAACTTGGTTCCTTTCTCCTTTGGAACATGTACATATGCATCACATCCAAATACCCTCAGATGTGAAAGAGAGGGTTTCTTACCAGTCCATACCTCTTGTGGAGTCTTATCCTCCAATGCTGATGAAGGTGACCTGTTGACCAGGTAACATGCAGTATCCATCGCCTCTTCCTAGAATTCCTTTCCTAACCCGACACCACTGAGCATGTTTCTTGCCCTTTCCATCAACGTCTTATTCATTCTTTCTACAAATCCATTTTGCTGAGGTGTATATGGAGTAGTCTTCTATTGTGATATACCACACTTCTTACAGAATACTTCAAATTCCTTGCTGTAAAACTCTCCACCATTATCTGTCCTCAGCACCTTTATCTTCTTCTCTGTCTAATTTTCCACGAGAGCCTTAAATTCTTTAAACCTGTCAAAGGCTTCAGATTTCTTCTTAAGGAAATATATCCATGTATTCCTTGAGAAGTCATCTATAAATGATACATAGTACATAGAATTACCCAATGATGGAACCTTCACAAGTCCAAACACATCATTGTGCACAAGTTCTAATATCTGTTTCTCCCTCTTACTACCAGAGGGGAAACTCACCCGATTCTACTTCCCATACACACAATTTTCACAGAAATCAAAATCCATAGAGCTATTACTCATACCTTCTACCATACCTTTACCATGAAGTATTCAGAGGCCCTTCTCTCCAATGTGTCCAAGCCTTTGATGCCACAACATGGTCTTCTCTCTAGATACCACTAGATTTTCTGCTCCACTTTTAGGAACCACAGAAATGTTGCACCCATCAATAACAATATAACCTTGCAACTTGTATAGAGTTCCAATTCGAACTCCCCGCATCAATACCAGTGCTCCCCAAACCATTTTGCAGGTATCCTTCTCGAACACTGTTTTTACACCTGCATCATCCAGCTTGCTTACAGAAATCAGATTTCTGGCCAATGCAGGAATCTGCAGAACACCCGAAAGTGTTCTGACCCTTCCACCTTGCAACTTCAACTTTACTTTTCTGCGACCAATGATTCTAGCCTTCCTATCATCCCTTAAGAAGACATCACCACCATCGTATTTCTCATACTCGCAGAACCACTCTCTATGGGGAGTGAAGTGAAAGGATGCACCTGAGTCAATCAACCATGCCTCATGATCTACATGTGTACTTGAAGAAGCCAAGTACACATCCCCACCTTCATCTGAGGTGGTTTTCACCTCTACAGAAAGAGAATCATCAGATGCCTTTCCTTTATCAGGAGTTTTAGATTTACAGTCCGTTTTGTAGTGCCCTTCCTTTCCGCATTTCCAGCACACCATCTTTATAGGTTTTCCTGGAGATTTAGATCTCCCTCTAGATTTAGATCTCCCACTCGATGACTTATTTTTGTTTCTATTCTAGGACCGTCCTCGTATAGACAAGGCATCACCATTCTGGCTCTCCATATTTTTTTGTCTCATCTCCTCCGTCAACAAGGATGAGACTATTCCATCAAACTGCAAGGCAGTTGCATTGCTACCTATTGCAATAACCAAACTATCCCATGAATCTGGTAGAGAACACAACAAACTGATGCACTTATCTTCATCTGAAATTTTAATATCAACAGATGCTAACTGACTTACCACAGTATTAAATGGGTTCAGATGCTCTGTCACTGAGTCTCCATCTTTCATCCTCAGATTATACAGCTTCTTCCGTCTTTGTGCTCAATGCAACTCAATCCTCCACATTTAGCTTGTATAGGTTCTTCACAGGAACCCCATTCTGCTTCACCTATCCCGTGGAAATGTGTCTCAAGAATGCCTTTCCTTTGTTGAATATCACATCATAACCACGGTCCTTCAAGACTACAATGGAGACAAGATTCTTCTTTAGACTCAAAACAAACATCACATCCTTGAGCCTGAGAGGGGTGCCTAACTCCCTATGAAATGTGACTGTACCAATTCCGTTCACGTTATACCTTCCATAGTCTCCAATTTTGATGTGAATCTAGAGATCCTTCTCCCCCAAATCACTGAAAAAATATTTATTCCCTGTCATATGGAATGAGGCACTGTTGTCTAGGTACCACAACCTTCCCATCACTGTGCTGGCCATGCATGTAATGAGAGTAAAATCAAGCTCGAACTGTGAAGCCAAAGCTTCATCTGCTCCTCCTTCTAAGGTCTTCTTTCTTTCCTTCTTGTGTAGACACTTCATGGCATAGTGCTTGAATTCATGACAGTGAAAGCACTTGATTCTGGACAAGTCTTTCTTATTTCCCTCTTAACTAGATTTTGCTTTGGATTGGGATTTCTTCCCTTTCCCTTTATTTTTCTTTCCATACAAGGCACAATTCTCCTCATATGTGCCCTTGGATGAAGTCCCATCTCTAGTATTATGCCTTATTTCTTCCTGCACTAGTTCAGACTATAAGCGCTCCCAACTTGGTAGTTTCTCCCTACCATTTACCGAATCTTGATAGATATTCCAACTCTTGGGAAGGCCCAAAAGGGTTAGAGATACCAAGTCTTCTTCAGGGACATTAACACCGACCCTGCCAAGTTCATCATGACACTATGTAAATCTACTTAGATACTCCAGAATTGTTTCATTCTTCTGCATATTGATACTTTGAAGCTTGTGCTTGAGTGTCAGCTTCCTGTGATCACTATTATTCTTGAAAACTTATGTCAATGTTTTCCACATCACGAACAGAGTCTCTTTTCCATGGAGATTCAGGATAGTATGATACTATACTACCTCCAATATGATTCTCCTCACTTTGTCCACATCTTTATTCCACTGAGCAATATTCAGGGCATTAGATTCTTGGGGTTTTACTACATCTGTCTTGATGTATTCTAGCATCCCATTGTCATCCAATACTGCCTCCATGCAACAAAGTCTAAGGTTCCTTCCAGGGCATACTTGAGTCTGAGTCCATTGAAAGCCATCTTCTCAATCCTGAACAAAACCTGCAACACTGATCTTCAAATTCGAATCTCCTGCAATGACAAGTTCAAAATATCTGTTCTATAGTGATTCCAACTATGATACCATGTATAAATTAATGTGCAGATTCTAAACTGCTCATGAAATTTCCTAAATCACAAGACTCAAAGCCACTCTACTAATATGTAAAATTTAATTCACCATATAAAACACAAATCATAGTCATGCAAAAGGAAACATCACACATGCACAAAGATTTATCTAGGAGAAAGCAACTTCTCAAAACCCCTTACTATATATATTGCATTAATTAGAGAATAGAGATTAAATACATATGCTTGTTCAAGCCTGAGCACACCCTGCAGGTGTATAGTCTATCCCTTTGCTTGAATGAATGACTTTGGCCAACACTTAGCCAATATTCAAGCCCTCCAAGCTCCTAATTCCTTGCGTTGTGCCTTGGGAAATTGGCCTCTATTATTTAAGAATTTCCAACTATTGAATTATGCAATTCCCTAGGGTCCTTCCTTTGACTGCATGCACCACCTGTACACATTGGAATATGCTACAACTGATAGTACACTGCCTTGGAATCTCCATCTCAATTGGGTAACTCGAATTCTTTGTATGCAACAATTATTTTGGTTTGATTGATCAGTTAATTGGTTGATCACTGAGTATGGTTGAAGTTCCATTCTTGACCTCCACTAGTTCTTCTGATTGTTAGGACTAGTTAGACTGACAATAAGTCAAATTAACTGAAAAATATTGCTATAAATTAGAAATCAAACATGCAAAACTGAACTCTAACTCCTCCAACTCGAATTTATGGAGTAAATTGGGTGACACAAGCCATGTCACACTAGTTAAAATCATCCAAGCTGTCTGCTGATGTGGAAATTCAAATTTTCTCTAGTTTGACTAAGGCAATGTCAAACTGATATTTTTCTTGTTGCATTTTCAACAACGAGGATTTATTTAAAATCCTGAATTCACATGCAAGTAGGTGTTGATATGTTTGATGAGGACATGGTCATATAAGAATTACCACACGTCAGTGACGTAATGCTGAAATAGTATTGCACATATGTTGACATGGTGCCTTATAGGTAAAATATTTAATAGGCCATAACCTTGTGCCCATAGCTTAGATTTGGATGAAATTTATGTCGTTGGAAATCATTCAACAAGCAGAACACAATGATAGTCTTAGAAATGAGTTTTAGGGTGGTTAAAAGAATATATATTTTGATAAACTATATCCTTAAGGTGACTTAGGGGTTACATATGTTACAAAGTGGTATTATGGCAAAGGTTTAACACTAGAGTTAAATGGGCTTAAGAGAGATTGAATTTCATTTTAATGATGTTAAAAGTTTTTTTACAAAAAGAGAAAGGTTTGCTGTAAATAAAATTCTTGAATCAAATTTATTGATTTTTCTACCCCAATTTTAAGTGTGATGTGCATGAACAATAAAGTTTCAATTTCAAGCCAAACTAGGCCAATGCATGTATAACCCAGACCATCGGATAAACTGATTTTTTTCATTTGACAATTGTGTGTTATTTTAACACATTGGAAGACTTACTAATAGAAGAAAAGGAATGAAATGCTCAGTAGATTGGTGCAATATAGCATGAAAGGGACATCAGACATTAGGGATGAGAAGTTAGAAGAGAGAAAGGTTGGTGAAACCCCTCCATACTTGGTTGAGATAGTGAGAAGTTTGAAGGCTAGACTTCAGAGTTGTAAAGATGATAATGAAAAGATAATGAGAGCACAAGAGAAACAAGCTAATGTTCTTCATATTTTTGTAGCATCAAAAAAACATTCTCCCACTGGGTCATGCTGATTTGACTATTAGGGGAATGATACATTCAACCATGGGGCCATGCTGATTTGGCTAGAGGTGAATGGCCTAGGGGTAGAATTTCTCCCATGGGTCCATGCTAGTTTGGATAACAGAGATTGGCCCATGATGCTCACATTATGCTCTGGGATGGAGTGATATATTTTTTTATAGAGCGGGTTTGAATTGTTTATTGATTAGGGTTTTTCACCCAACAGTGGGGTAAACAATTCTAGTTTAATGTTGATTTTGTAGGTTTTAACCCCGTATATAAATTACCTGCATACGAATTCTAAAACACAGAAAATAAACAATGCGATAGAATAACACATAAAACACATATATATAGAGATTTTCCCATGGATCCCAAAACTGGGACTACCAGCTTGATTTTTTATTATGTTCCTTTCAATGTTAAAATACATATTTATACACGTCGAAGCATCCAATACCATGGACCGAAAACCATCGCTTCCAAAAGCAGGAACCAAAAACTATCGCGTCCAAAAACATCTGCGAAAAACATGCACAAAACCATAGGTAAGTCCGCCCAACCTAATATAGGGTCCAAAACCAAAATTTTCTAGGGCACTGCCCCGGACCCCGTAGAGTGGGGTTACTTGCACCCCTCAAACCCCCTGTGACTCCCCTCGCTACGCAATCAGCGCAACAAAGGGGGGGCTCCACCCCCTTCTAACTCCCCGGTTAACTATGTGGACTAGTTGTGGAAAGAATATAACACAATCCAACATTCTCCCACTTGTTGTTTTCTTTCCACAGGGGGCCACAAGAGAGCTTAGTCATTTATCCAACCCTGCAACACCCATTGTTTCTCTACACCAACAGAACTTCCCAGAGCTCATATATTTTGTCAATGCATCTGCAGTATTCTTCAAAGTGTCCACCTTTACCAGCAACACCTTTTTGTATTCTATCATATCCCTCACAAAGTGATACTGAACATCAATGTGCTTTGTATTTGAATGATATGCAGGGTTCTTTGCCAAGAATATTGCACTTTGGCTGTCATAGTCTATCCTTATAGCTCCCTGTACTAACCCCATACTTGAGCAAAATCTCTACAGCCAAACTACTTCCTTGCTTGCATGAGTGGCTACCATGTATTCTGCCTCTGTAGTTGATAGTGCCACTACATATTGTTTCTTACTCATCCAATTGACTACACCTCCAAATAGGTTAAACACATACCCACTTGTAGATATTCTTTGATCCAAATCTACAGCCCAGTCTGCATCAACAAAGCCACGAATATCCAACACTTTGTCCAATCCTGGTCTTCCTTGGTAGCACAAACCATAATCATTAGTGCCACACAAATACCTGAAAACCTGCTTTACTGCTATCCAATGCTCCTTCCTTGGTTTTGACATAAACCTTCTCAATACTCCCACTCCATGTGCAATGTCTGGTCTAGTACAGACCATCGCATACATCAGGCTATCGACTGCACTTGCATATGGAACACAGGACATGTCCTCTTCCTCTTCTTGTGTCTTGGGACACTGTTCAACAGATAAATTTACACCTACAGGAATAGGAACCTTCACCGGTTTACTATCCTACATATTAAACCTCTGCAATATTGTCTCAACATACTTCCTCTGGTTTAACCAGAGCTTCCTCTTTGTCCAATCTCTTTTAATTTCCATGCCCAAAATATAGTTTGTAGCATTAAGATCTTTCATGTTTAATTTGGAGGACAAATGGGTCTTCAAATCCTGGATAATTTCTTTGTCATTTCCAATCAACAACATATCATCCACATACAAGACCAGATAAATAACACGGTCACCAATTAATTTAAAATACACACAGTGATCTGCTTTGCTTTTGGTGAAGCCAAGTCCCCGTATAAATGTATCAGATTTTTGATACCACATCCTTGGTGACTGTTTTAACCCATACATAGACTTCTTTAACTTGCATACCAATTCTTTGTTACCCTTCACCGCAAAGCCTTCAGGTTGCTTCATGTAGATCTCCTCTTCTAGATCCCCATGAAGAAATGTTGTCTTCACATCCATCTGTTCTACCTCAAAATCAAAAGCAGCAGCAACAGATAAAATTAATCTAATAGAAGTTACCTTGGCAACAGGAGAAGAAATATCACCAAAATCAATTCCCGGCACCCGAGTATAACCTTTTGCTACCAACTAAGCTTTGTATTTCTCCACCTTTCCTTCTACATTTGTCTTCTTCTTGAACACCCATTTGCTACCAATGGGTTTCCTTCCAGCCGGCAACTCCACCAGATCCCAAGCCTCATTTTTGTGCAAAGATGCCATTTCATCAACCATGGCCTCTTTCCTGTGTTTTCCATCCTCCGAATCTACTGGTTCCTTCATAGTTATGGGACCATCATCAATAATAGATAAAGCAAAATTTGAACATAAAGCAGATGGACTATACCTTTATGGCTGCCTTCTTTCTTGAACTGATCTTCTCACACCTGGAGTTTGTGTCTCTTCATCTTCTAATTCCTCCTCTGCTGTAGAGTCTAATTCTTCCTCCTTTAGCTCAAACTTATCTTCTCAGGTTCCTTTGGTTGGAATTCATGTTTAATAACATCTTCTACCTCTCTGAACACCACATCTCGGCTATACACAACCTTCCTTGTTATTGGGTTACAAAGCTTATAACCCTTTAAACCATCCGTATACCCAATAAAGATGCACTTTTTAGATTTACTATCCAACTTGGTTCATTTCTCCTTTGGAACATGTACATATGCATCACATCCAAATACCCTCAGATGTGAAAGAGAGGGTTTCTTACCAGTCCATACCTCTTGTGGAGTCTTATCCTCCAATGCTGATGAAGGTGATCTGTTGACCAAGTCACATGATGTCTCCACCGCCTCTTCCCATAATTCTTGTCCTAACCCGACACCACTGAGCATGCTTCTTGCCCTTTCTATCAATGTTGTCACACGGAATCTGTCAAGGGTGCGGACACGACTGACCTTCCTAGAAGTCTAAGACGTTCTAATGACAAACAAGACAAAATGGAGTGATCTTTCTCTAAATACACCTTTTACAACATGAAAACTACAAGTGTTTAGGCTTACCTTATTCCAAAACGCTGTTGTTGAAGTCCGTTCTTGACGATCCGGATGAGCTCCTCCTTCAAGTCAATTCCTGCAACCACAAACAATCAAACAATTACCAAGCACTTGCATTTCATATAATAAAACATATATTCAACATGCAGACCAAGGAACACATGAAATAACTCATTAACACAAGCTATTGAGAAAAATAAACCAGTTTGTATTAATAACGAAACAAAGAAACTCTTACAACCTGGCCTTGGTGTTGTGCAAGTTCCTCCCAGGGTCCATCAAGGGTTTTCCTCTACTTTGACAAAGCTCACCCTCTCCCAAGTAGAATCAAGTGAAGACAATCTCTCCTCACAAAGGCTCTAATGGAAGACCTAAATCCTGCAGCATTTACCCAAAGAAAATGTATAGCTCCAACCTCTCCTCCTTCTGGCTCAATGCCTTTATTTATAGTGCTGTAAAGAGGTTATTCAGGTCCACTATCAATGGGATCATCCCCCTCTATGGGTGGGATAGCTCCCTTATTGATGGGATAAGTTCCCCCTTAATAGAGATACATGAACCAACTGGAGGCGCATCCATTTCATCAAACCGACCTCTAGAATGTTCTAGAAGTAACCACAAGTAACTTTTTCAAGATAAAACTCGCGCATTTTGCCTTTTACAGAGGGACGCACCTGTCCCTTAACATACAGAGCGTCCATGGACGCAGATTTTGTGAACATGGTCAGCGTCCCCGCAGGTAAGGCTAGAGAGAACCTGCGACCCCAGAGATAAACATAGTTTTTACAAGACTTTCTCTCTTCTTTGAGTTTGAGATGGATAACAGAGGCATGAGACTTGCCTAAGAGGGTAGCATGACTGTTGATTTGAGCCATACTAACTGTAAGTAGTCAAGGTGACATTTTTTAGTGTAACAGATTGCCCCCTAAAGTGCGAAGCCTGGAATAGAATAGGGTTTTGTAATTCTAGGAAGGGTGAAGCGCTTTATCATTTCAAGGATTGCCTTGTGGATGGCCTGGTTGGAACCTGCAATTTTCAACACAAAATACATGGATAAGATTATATCATCACTGAGGTAGGCATTCCCATACTCAGATTCAAAACTTTAACTAATGGACTAACTATTCTGATACAGGAATGATCTTGCAGTACATCATTTTTATAGACTTTTGTAGACACAGTATGGACGCAGCCATCTGTTTATGATTAGTCTACATAGATAATGAATACAAAACTCCTCGCAGCCTGGATGGTAGAAACTAGATCCAGGGTCTTCACTTCTACTTCCCGAATTGGTACGATTCTAGCCATGTGATTAAATGATTCGATGTCGAACATGTTAGAAACCACTTGATTACCAGTCAATGATGTAAACTGTTAACAAGCGTGAGAGAGACCACCAGTAATGTCAATGGTTCTCAAAGTACCAAGCACAACCCGTGAAATGTGAATAGATGTTTTGATGTCGAACACTTCACGGAATCCTTTGATCGAAAGTCAATGATGTAAACTGACGTCAAAGGCGAGAAACCTGCCATTGATGCATGCAGACTTCAAGGTACTGTCGATTCCTAAGTCATCTTTCTAGATAATGTGTCGATGTCGATAGAAAGCGACCCGTTGCAGGCAAGCCCGCAACACGAAATCATTGTTCAAGTTGAAGAAATGTTGCTGTAAGGACTGACTCAGGGATGGTCAAATGGATGACAAGTATTTTGCAGATGAAAGTTTTTTCTTGCAGACCTCTTGAACACATAACGACACAACAGATGGCTTGGTGACGAATAACTCAAAGTTAACCCCTGGAACCCGGTTAAAGACTTTCAAAGTGATTTGGTCAACTGTGAGGTAAAAGATTTCCCAACCCAGGTGAATGAAAAGTGTCGTGTTCAAGAGCGGTAATAAAGTTTCTTCTGAGACAAAAGGTGACAAATAGGTTCATTCTTCTCTTTTTCCCCCACCATTTCTGGCAAGTACCTCTTTATTTTTAACAAGCTTGAGGAGGATAACATATGCTTGATTATAAGCTCATCCTTCGGACGAGTCCAACCTAGTTTAAATTCGAACCCTAGGAAGGAGTGGTTCGTTCCTGTTTGTAATTGAACAGGTCCTCTACTGTAAAAGTTTAACGAGCCCAGTATAGGAGAAACTCGGCGTTTTTCAATTTTAGAGAGTCTGAAAAAACTAAAGGAGACTCCACGTTGAACTTTTTCGTATATTTGTGTCCCTCAAGCCCGAAAAAGTATAAAATAATACCTGGGGGAACCGCTTGATCTTGCGACCAAGGAGTACTTTCATAATAGTGTCGTTAACCTGAAAAGTAAAAAGCGATCAAGGACACGTCGTTTTATTTCCTTATCGAGTTCGAAACGACAAAAACCCGGCAATCTTTTCCTGATTTTGCGGTCAGAAAAGAGCTAAAAGGGGACCGTCTTTTAATTCCGTTTTAACGAGTGAAAAAGAAACACTCGGCGATCTTTTCATGTTTTAGGAGTCAGAAAAGGGCTTAAAAGATGACTCTGAAATTTTGTTTGTGAAAAATTACAATTTCCCTCGAAATCCCTTTGTCCTGCACAAAAGCGACACATTACTCATACCTGTTTAAAATAGGCAAAAATACATTCAAAAACATCTTTTCATGGTAAAAAATGAACTAATTCATCCAAAAAACCTATAAAAAGACCTTTTACCATGTCATTTTTACCGTTTCACTGTTGAGGTTGAAAAAGGAGCTTTTGACAAGAAACTTCCCGTGGTCGCTGCGGAAAATCTGACCGTCGGAATCGAACGCCGTCTCATCCAGGTATTTTACACATCCTACTCTGCATTTCTATCCGTTTAGAATCAATTTTTAGGTTTTAGTTTCATTTTTTGGGGGGGTTTTGGTTTTGGAATGCGCCTCTCGGCGGACGCAGGTGCCCTTCGGGTGACCTGCGTCCCCCGACTTTTTCTCATACGGGAAAACGGTCGGAAGACGCAGCCCGCCTTCAGGCCAGCTGCGTCCGGGCGCCCTGTGCTACAAAGCCGGGGTGCGTCCTCCGAGAAACGCGCATTTCAAAACCCCAACTCTCTCAAAAAACCACCAAAAATTCCCAAATTAATTTCTAATTGCTATTTTTGATATGCAGGGCATTAATCATGTTAGACTGGAGAGAAAGAGAGCATGTAGAGGAAGATGAAGCTGCAATAAATCATCAACCTTCCCTGGATGCCCTAAGAGCATGCGGATTATACAAATATTGGACCATACCGGGCATGAGGGGCCAGGTAAGATTCTTGGAATGGCTGGTTGAGCGATGGAACGTACAAGAACAATGCTTTTACATAGGAGGGCACCAGCTCGAGATAGAGCCCTCGGATGTATACTTTCTCACTGGCTTGCCAAACAGAGGTGAGCAACTCAGTCTTGCGGGGACTAGGCCGGGTGGCCAATCCCTTGATAGTCTCCGCGAGAATTGGTGCACACCTGGGGCTCACCATTCAAAAGGCATAGAGATAAAACACATCACTCTACCGGAACTCAAAGTCATAGCGTTCACGGTTACCAGAATTTGCGGCGCGGCCGCTTTACACATTGCTTCCGGATCCCAAATGCGGATGGCAATTGACTGTTACCAAGGCACCATTTTCAACTGGTGTGAAGCTGTGTCGGCTCATATGAAGAGCCAACTGACCAAGGCAAAGAACGGACGACTAAAGACTTTTGGATATGGGCCTATAGTCGTGAGCTTTGCCTTGGAGAGAATTCCAATGCTGATCCCTCAGCAACTCACTGTTGATATCTTGGGTCCTCAGCAGCCAAAGCTGATACGATGGGTTGCGGTGATGGCCCGGCATCCTGACGAGGGCGCGACAGTAGTTCGATTCTCAGATAGTTATTTTGACTGGTTAGAGGGCCAGCTTTTTGTGATACAGGACTTTCCGTATGCCGGAATGGATTTCAGAGGTGATCCGGACATGGTTCTTCCACAGGGAGAACAATGGGACGACAGAGGTACTTTTTATTTTCACAAGTTTTCTAGTTATGTATTTTTTGTATTTTTTATATATATCGTCTCAACTAATAGTAAATCTTTCAAAATGCAGATGTTGGTCCACAGCGTCCAGCCAACCTCCGGCCTTATGATAGACTACATCCAGCTGCACCGGTACCGGCCCCACAGGATGCGACAGCAGAAGTACTAGCTGAGTTGGAGCATGATCTAGAGCGTCTCACGGCAGATATACCTGAGACTACTATGGACGACATTCCTATCAGGCTTCAGCGCTTCGTAGTCGCGGTCCCTGGACCGTTTAGGAGATTTTTGCGTAAGGTAGCCCGCGCAGTGGTGTCGTACAGAGAGCACCACCAGTGATTGACTAGTCACTTTTGTAGTCACATGTGACATTTTTGACTTTTGTACTATCATTTTGCCGATCATAAGGTGTTTTAAACCTATGATCGAAGACGATGTATATATTTTTTGACACACTTCTATCTATATATATCACTATTACCGGCTTATCTTGTTTAACATATGTGATGAAATGTTTTTAAATTTACTTGCATGATTATTGTAAATGTCTGTCCAACATTCGAGAAGCAATTGCATCTGCTAATGTATTCAAAGACCTTGGAATATGTTGATATTCAATGTAATCAAATTCACGTTCCAAGAGACGCACTCTCAAAAACAACCTTAATAACACAGGATTTCTAATGGCATAAACTCTATTAAGCTGTAATACAACAAGTTCAGAATCTAACCTCACTATCAAACGTCGAATTCCAAATGAAATAGATTCGGATAATAATTCAACCACTGCACTGTATTCTGCAATGTTATTCGTTGTTTGACCGAGGCTTACCCCATGCATAGAAACTAACTCGTCAGAGGGCGAATAGATAACCCAAGCTGCGGAAGAGATATTCCGTGTATTACGACAAGCACCATCAGCAAATCCAATGTATGTTTGGAGAGGCGTCGACATCTACAATATCAAGAGTAAAACCAAGATAAGCCAGAATAATGACGAAAAACCACACTTGCTAAGCTAAGCACACTGACTAAACTAACACACTTGCTAGCTAGAAAGAAAATCTAACCTATCTAAAAATTTCTCCATACCCATCATTTTAAGCATAATACCTCTTTAGGTAAAGTCCATTTCTGGGTTTACCCAAAGAGTCCCCATCAAAATCAACTAACTCATAAGCCCCTTTTGCTAGCTTTCGCTTTACAATGTAGGGCCCATGCCACATGGGAACGAATTTTCCGGCACCTAGCTTATCGTTAGCTTGATCATATAATAGTACTAGGTCTCCTTCCGAAAAACTTCGAGGGGTTACATTTTTATCGTACTGAGCTTTCATTCGTTTCGCGTGAGTCTCGATAGCTAAAGTAGCGTCACGTCGAGTCTCATCTAATTTAGCCAAGTATAATAACCGTTTCTCCTCTTCGGAAGTAGCTGGAAGTAATTCGACAGCCATTTGAAGTGATGGGATTTCGCATTCAATAGGTAACACAGCTTCTAAGCCATAAACTAGCTGGAAAGGGGTGAAACCTGTTGAATTTTTCACTGAAGTTCGATATGCCCATAGCGCCGAAAATAACATGTTATGCCAATTCGTTCGATGGATACCAATGATCCGTCGAATCATGATGACTAGAACTTTGTTGATTGACTCAACCAAACCGTTGGCTTGCGGATAATAAGGAGTAGAGCTATCGTGGCGCAAACCAAGCTGGCTTGTAAGCTCAGTCATCATGACGTTTCGAAAATGGCTCCCATGGTCAGTAATGATTGCTTGTGGGACACCAAACCTAGTTATGATATGATTGAATACGAAAACTGCAGCTGTCTTGCCGCTTGCGTCGAATGTAGGCATCGCCTCGGCCCATTTTGTAAAATAATCAACCGCGAGGATGATATACGCATGCCCCCCGGCCGAGTGAGGGTTACAAGTAATAAAGTCAATGCCCCATTTGGCGAATGGACCAGCGGCAATTATAGGGTGGAGAGGAGCAGGTGGAGCGCGCATCTTTCGATCAAACACTTGACAGTTGTGGCATGTTCTGACAGCAAGGATACAATCTTTAAACATAGACGGCCAGAAATAGCCAGCGCGCAACACCTTCTGAGCTGTGGCATACCCAGACATATGACCGCCACATGCTCCAGAGTGACAATCATTCAAAACTCTCTCAGCCTCTTCGTGAGTTAAACAACGTCGAAAAACTAAGTCTGCCCCCCGGCGATAAAGTGTATCTCCAATAATTCTGTATTGCTGGGATCGAAACCGAATTTTTCGACGGTCTTCCTTGGAAGCTTCAGGCCGAAAGGTTTGGGTTTGGAGATAGATGATTATATCCCCATACCACGGATCTAAAGTGCTAATAAGAAACAAAGATTCGTCCGCAATGGACTCCTCTGCCACAGTCTCTGTGTCAGCACTCGGGAAATCACACATCAATTCCGCAAAAACTAAAGATTTCTTAGACTTGGACTTCTCGAACTCCAAGTCGAACTCTTGCAGGATAACAATCCATTTAGAGTACTTGCCCCCTAGCAGTTGTTTTGTCAAAATATAAATCATAGGGTTGCAATCCGAAATAACTGTAGTCTTGCGGAGAAGAATGTAGTGACGAAAACGCTGGACAGCTTGAACGGCTGCCAGGGCCAATTTCTCCACATGCGAATATTTTAACTCAGTGGGATTTAAGGTTCTACTAAGATAATATATCACATGCTCTGCTTTGAATTCATCTTCTTGAACTAACACCATTCCAATGGTGGAATGCGAAGCTGCGAGGTATAAGAAGTAGTCCTGGTTGTAGTTGGGAGGATGCAATAACGGTGCATGGGTCAACGCGTGTTTCAGTGCATCAAAAGATTGTTGGGCAATCTCGTCCCAAAAGAATTGTGCGTTCTGTTTCAACAACCGTGTAAAACCTTTAGTGACCTCGGCGTAGTTTGGGATGAATCGGCGTAAAAAGTTCGCTTTCCCTTGCAAACTTTGGAGTTGGCGCAAACTCGAAGGAGGAGGCAATTTGATGATAGCCTCGACTTTCGAGGGATCGACGCGAATGCCGGCTTTTGAAACAACAAATCCCAGCAATCGACCTGTTTCTATACAGAAAACACACTTGTGGGGATTCAACCGAATTCGATAATGCCTACACCTCATAAAGATTGCTCGTAGGTGGACAAGGTGATCAGCTCGTTGTAAAGAATGAGCAGGCAAATCATCGAGATAGGGTTGCACAATGTGCTTGATGTCATGAAATGCATAAGACATTGCCCGTTGAAAAGTGGCCCCGGCATTCTTAAGTCCAAAAGGTAATTTGCAATAAGCAAATGTCCCCCATGGACAAATGAATGCCGTTTTTGGTTGATCGGCAGGTAGAATATTGATTTGATTATAGCCTGAGAAACCATCCATGAAGGAAAACATCTCACTTCCGGCACAATCATCAATAATTTGATCGATATAAGGCGTAGGATAGTTGTCTTTTGGACAAGCTCGATTGATATCCCTATAGTCGATACAGATTCTTATTGTTCCTTGTTTTTTATTGACGGGAACAATATTCGATACCCAATCCGTTAACGGGATCGGATAAATGAAACCTGCTTTCAACAGCTTTTCGACTTCTGCTTTAATCGCAGCCGCTTTTCGAGGGTGAATCTGACGCAACCGTTGCCGAATGGGTTTAGCATCCGGGTAGGTTTTGATTTCATGAACAACAATGGCAGGATCAATTCCCGGCATTTCCTCGTAAGACCAGGCAAACACGTCGCGGAATTCTTGGAATAGGGCCTTGTAAGTTTGGATTTCTTCTTCAGTACATGCGGCACCTATATGAATGTTCTCCTCGATTCCGGGCTTCACTGAAATATCAATGGGAATAGTACGAGAAATATTCCCTAAATTCAGCTCTGAATCAGAATGTTTCGTTGGATCCTGAGCGTCTTTGACATATTCAGCGGTAAAGATAGATGAAAAATCATTTTCAAATGCATCATCCTTAGGTAAAAACGAAGATCTGTGATGGAGATCTTCCCATGGTAGATCATCTACACTTAGGATTTCGCGAAGTTGTTCGTCAGATGACACTTCTTCGGGAAACGTTATCCGTTCTAAGGGTGAGGTGAAAAGTGACTCTTCACTGACCACATTCATTTGGTCGGTTGAATGAAAGTCGGTAAAAGACATAAGAGCTTCATAAGCAATCTCATACGGACTCAACGGCATAACATCACCGAGTGAGTCTAGCTCAGAGTCAGAGGGAACATACCAAGGATCATCATAAATAATGTTTTCTGACGTGATCATATGAATTGTTGCAAACGAAGGGTCTGCATTGAGTGGAGGGAGAGGAAAAGTTCCCAGTAAACCGGAATCCTTAACTAAACCTACACCAATGTCCCTATAAGGGATTGTCGTTTTACCAACATGCTGGATAGTTTCTAAAGAGGTTGGGTCGGATGAAAAGTATGTCAGCTGATCAATAGTCACGATCTTACCGTTATGTGGAAACTTAATGACTCTGAAGACCGATGAAACGACCGCTGTCATAGCATATGACCAACTTCGACCCAAAAGAAGGTTGTAGTCTAGAGGGGCATCAACCACTTCCACATCCAGACTAACGGTTTTACCTTCGACCCCTATAGGCAATTCTTGTAGAATACCAAACGGACGGAACCCACGGCCATCAAAGGCCTTAAGGATGGTGGGGGATTGGTTCAACGAAGGAGAACCAAGCGATCTCCAACATTGAATCGACATAATACACGTAGAAGCTCCCTCATCAATCACAGTCCGATGAATAGGCCTGTTTTTGACTATCACTGGAATTTGGAAAGCCATTTGATGGGGGAGACGCGGTGTACTACTTTCTAGATCAAAGATCATTAGGTTCGGGTCCTGAACATCGACAGCTCCAATAGCCGACAAAAGCAATTTTCGTTGCGCTGGACATGATTGCAGCACTTCGAGTGCCGACATTGCTGAAGGTGAAACAGCTAAGTCTTCAACAATGTTGTAATTCTGGGCTGCTCTCGCATGTGGATTGAAAGCAGACCTTCGAAGTACACCCTTGGCGGGCGGCTTAATCACTAAGTCTGGGTTAGGTTTTTCGATCTGTAGTGGATCGGAACCAGGAGCTGAGGTTGATGGGTTAGAGTGAGAAGATTCTGCTTCCTTACCATCAACAGGAGCCTTACTACCATAATCTTGCGATCGAGTCGCAATCCTGACATGAGACATCATCAAAATGGGTTCTTCACTGGCATTCGAAGAAGAACCTATCATCTTATTCTCCTGCTCTGGAAATGGATTTTTTAACACAGCAGGAGTGGGAGAACCTTTGACTATTTTCACTACCTCGGCCCGATGAGGGCAGTCTCTCGTAAAATGATCTTCTTCACAAATAAGACAAGGATATCGAGGTTTGCGCTTTTCGTCATTGGTTTCCGACTTTTCCGTTTTCTCCTTTGGAGCCTTGTCTGCTTTAGCCTTCTTCTTTCCTTTCTTCTTTCCACCGTTTTTGGATTTGGCCGTAGATGACTCTACAGCGTGAATGTCGGCGGTAAGTTCAGGAGGAGAAGACTCTCCTGTCGGAGAATCAGGCAAAGTGATAATTGGAGTATTGGAGGCCTTGGAAGACTTCTTCTTACTCTTCGTAGTCACGATACCGATCATACCATCAGCGGCATGAGATCCCGAAGGAGCAGCAGCGATTTGGTTTGACTTTGGAAGATCCGGAATTTTCTCGTGTAACGTACCCGACTGAGTGTAAACTAAGTCAAGGTATTGTGCCTGAGCAATGACTTGCTCCTCAGTAACTACTCCGGCCTTAGCTACATCTTCAGTAATTCTTGGTAATAATGATTTGACAAACCATTCAGCTAAGATTTGGTCCGGGATAAAAACTTTCACTAATCTTCTTCGACGTCTCCACTCATGGATGTGATCAGAAATGTACGTGGATGTCGATTGTTTTAGCGAAGTTAATAATTCTGTACCATTATCGTATCTGACTGGTAACTGAAAATGAGTTAAGAACGAGGTAGCTAACTGGCTAAAGTTGTAAAAAGAGGCCCGTGGTAACTCAATGTACCACTTGGCTGCGAGACCAATGAGTGTACGCTGGAAAAGACGTAAGCGGATGGAATCATCTGAGATGGAATTTGATGCACACCAGAGGTGGTAAGTCATCACGTGATTAGACGGATCCTCTCCAGACTTACCTTCGAACTTGGGTATATCGCTGGGCAACTTATTTGGCATTGGCGGCCAGAACGGAAGATATTGAATTGGATCGTTCGTTAGGCGCGTCAAGTCGGGTAAATCTAAAGTCGCAATAAACGGTAACTGCCGGTTAGGATCTCTAAAACTCTGAGTCACAATACCAGCCCCAGGAGGAGGATATCCAGGATAACTAGGAACAGGAGTCGCATTTGGGATATTATATCCTCCTGGAAAACCAGGATTAACCGGACCGTACTGGGGTTGCTGAGGTGGTTGATAAGTGTACCCAGGATACGGTTGATACTGGTAAACCGGTTGTTGGGCAGCTTGCCCAGGTTGATACTGTCCCTGGTACGGAGGTTGAACAAATTGAGGTTGAGTAGTAACAACCGTACTTGTACCAGGTTGGCCTGCAGGCATCTGGACTGTGGTTTGAACCGTGGGTCCAGACAACGGTACAGATGTCTGAGGAGTGGTTACAGGGACAGTAGAAACCGGAGCTGCCGATACTCCAGAAGTAAGCATGGTAGATGAAGCGGTAGTTGCTGCAGCCGTGTGAGGTGGAGTACCAGGTGCAATTGGCGGCTGAGTAACTACAGAAGTTACAGGGGTCTGAACACTTGACTGGACAGGTTGCGGTTGCTGGGGTGGACCAGGAACTGCAGGTTGTCCTGCTTGAGGTACCGACTGTATACTTGGTTGCGACATCTGTTGACCCTGTGACGGATCCCATGTTAACATTCCAGGGTATTGACTCGTAACAGGTTGAGGATACTGAGATCCATAGCCGTATTGAGGATAGGGTTGATAACTGTAAGGTGCAGTCCCATATGATTGCCCTTGAGGTGGTTGATAACCTTGACCAGGGTATTGACCCGTAGGTTGATAACCTTGAGGTAAATACGAATACTGGGGTTGACCTTGACCTTGAGGTTGGTATCCTTGAGGTTGATACCCTTGGGGTTGATACCCTTGGGGTTGCCATCCTTGAGGTTGCCATCCTTGAGGTTGATACTGATACTGAGGTTGACTTTGGGGTACATATTGAGGCTGGGGTTGATACCCTTGGGGTTGATACCCTTGAGGTTGCCCCCCAGTCACAAATGAAGTACCTTGAGGTTGCCCCCCAGGCATTAACGAAGGTTGCCCCCCAGGCGGTAATTGGCCACCTTGAGGTTGGTTAATGGGAGTTGAACCTGACATCATATAAACTTCACCTATACTCAATGGTACATTACCACTGTTTCCAACTAATAACCCATGATCAATGGGTTGAGGAGATGCTCCCGCAAAGGTACCAGAAAGTGATTGATACCCAGTAGGAACAGAAGGACCGCCATGTAAAAATGATTCAGGACTTTGTGAAAACACAGATGACTGACCAGACATATTTACAGGAGAATGAATTCCTCTAGGTGGAACCGGAGTACGAGGTGTAGAAAAACCTACTGAGTTGTCTAAAAAATTGGTTAATGCAAGGTACCAAGATTCACTTCTAGGAGGACTGTAAAAGATGGATTCACGCTCCCTTAGATCAAGGGTAATTAGATCTTCAGAATCAGAAACGCCTATTTCTTCCTCTGGAACAAGTTCTTCTATAGCAATTAATCCAACAGGAAGATTTTCGGTGATAATTCTTTCTATTCTTGGTGAATCAGGAACACTAGGAGTTGGAGTAACAGGTTCTGAAATTTCAGGTTCTTCGCCTGTTTCACTGGCAGATGAAAAACTACCAGCAAGCTCGGAAACTGTAACAGCTTCGGGATTGTAACCTGTTTCTAAACTTTGGTAATCTGGATGGACTACCAAGGAAAATTCTCCTTCTTCAGGTGATCCTACTCTACTGCCACTAGGAGGAGTTACAAGGACCTTTAACCCTTCTAAATTACCTGGGTCGTCTCGAGGAGGGGATCCCCTAAGTCTACGGGATCTTCTCAACAATTCGGCCACAGAAACAACTTCAGGAGACTGGCCCGCAATTCGACGGGACCTTCTCGGTAATTCCGCCACAATTAAAGATTTTTAACTACAACACACGAAAACAAAGTAAAAAATTTCAAATCAAACCACCTAAAGTCTTCTAAAGAACCAATCAAATTTGAAGCACACGCCTAAATAATCTAGAGCGTCAAACCACACACAAACAGTAGTCTTCCGGACCAAAAACGCTAGTTGGTGATTAGGCCCAACCTCGCAGGATTCAGTACAGAAATAGTGGGTGGAACAGTTACCCCGGCAACCTGCTTAATGAATAGACTGGACCAAGTTCCTCCACTTTAACCGTCTCGAAGTGAAGCGAACCCCCCAGAAAATCCAAGTGAGTATAACCGACGTCTGCTCCAGGTACAGTGGGACCTTCCCTCCACCGTCACCTTGGGTAGAATCCTAGATATTATGGCCACTAAGGTTACCAATCACAACAATTACACCTGGGGGAACAGTCTAAACTCCGACAGCACGCAAGGGCAGAGTAGCAAGCTCCAATCCCCTTACCGGCTCCTTGACAACAATCCAAGGTTTACCGATAAGTGACCCCTGGCTCCTCGACAATGGTTAATCCGAGGTTTACCGTTTGTAATACGTACTGCCTGGCGTCGTTCCCAACGAGGGAGGAATGATCCCCTCACTGGTTCGGACACGAGCTCGTGCTTCTCCTTTAAGAGGAGCTTTCCCAGAATGTAACTGAAACAATTGGATTTGTTCTACTCAAGATAGACTATCTGTTTGGTTTTGTAGTCTTGGAGAGTTAAGTACTCACCTACTCCAAGACCCTAGCCTAAGCTATGTTGGTGCTTCAGAGCCCTAGAAAAATAAAGATTACTAGATTGATTTTAATTTAAGCGTTACTTTTAAGGTTGTTTCTTAAGTCAAAAGGTGATGGAAGTGAAACCAGTGGTGTGTTGACTCGACTCGAAACCACTACAAAATGCACCTAGAATGATTTATCCACTACTTTACTTTTTCGATGAATTGCTTAACTAAAAAGTTGAGAGAATGCAATCTTTATAAAAGCAACTTCTTAATTGAAGACAATCAAAGAAACAATTCGTTTTTCTTTTCCAAGCATAAAAACATAACTTCTCTTTACATGCACGAAAAAACTCTTTTCTTCTTTTGAAAACAAAAAGCTACTTGAAACAAGACTTTTTAAGAAGATGTTTTTGTATTTTTCTTTTAATAAAGCAAGTAAATCTAATATAACCAAAAAATCAATCTTAACAACTCTTAAAATCTATGAAAATGCACTCATAAGCAAACTAAAGGCAAATTTACTCTAAGCAATCTTAACGAGGCCAAAACTAACAATGATTATTTCTAAGGTGTTTTACTTGATCACAATCAAATCAAGGACTAGCTTATTGCAGAATCAAAAACTAGCCAAAACAAAACTCTAATCTTTTTGTTCTTTTTGTAAAATGGAAATCAATACTTTATAAACAAGTAATTCGAAATTTGACCCAAAACAACTCAAATGGCAAGTTGCTCACAAAAGGAGACTTTACGACAGGCCCGACTTCTAAGAAGGTTGACTAACCAGAGAGATCTAAGGCTGGACAACTTTCTACTATCAAAGTCACTACAAAGCCTTTCCAAAAATCAAACCCTAGGTCTAAACTTCGTTGAAAACCACTAAAACACTCAAAGCTCACAAAACAAGTTCAGGTGAAAATTCTTGACAGGGTACTAAAGGATCTGGGCAGAAAACACTAAGGAAAAACAAAATCTAAAAGCAATTTAAAGCAAAAATGGAATTTTCTTAAGTTTTACAGGAAGACGCAGGCAACCCGTTGTCACAGGTGCGGCCCCGCTCTGTGCAGACGGCAACAGCGCGTCCAAAGACGCACTGTGCAGTACTCAGAGACTGCGTCCTTCTGGGAAAATGAAGAAAAACCAATCTAACTAAATCTAAAGCTAAGCCACCCAAATACTAATTCTCACAGTCAAAAACCAGAAAATAAAAATGATTTTCTCAAAGCAAAGTTCATATAAAGGAAAAGACTCTCTCATTAATGGATTCCCCAGTGGAGTCGCCAATTTGTCACACGGAATCTGTCAAGGGTGCGGACACGACTGACCTTCCTAGAAGTCTAAGACATTCTAATGACAAACAAGACAAAATGGAGTGATCTTTCTCTAAATACACCTTTTACAACATGAAAACTACAAGTGTTTAGGCTTACCTTATTCCAAAACGCTGTTGTTGAAGTCCGTTCTTGACGATCCGGATGAGCTCCTCCTTCAAGTCAATTCCTGCAACCACAAACAATCAAACAATTACCAAGCACTTGCATTTCATATAATAAAACATATATTCAACATGCAGACCAAGGAACACATGAAATAACTCATTAACACAAGCTATTGAGAAAAATAAACCAGTTTGTATTAATAACGAAACAAAGAAACTCTTACAACCTGGCCTTGGTGTTGTGCAAGTTCCTCCCAGGGTCCATCAAGGGTTTTCCTCTACTTTGACAAAGCTCACCCTCTCCCAAGTAGAATCAAGTGAAGACAATCTCTCCTCACAAAGGCTCTAATGGAAGACCTAAATCCTGCAGCATTTACCCAAAGAAAATGTATAGCTCCAACCTCTCCTCCTTCTGGCTCAATGCCTTTATTTATAGTGCTGTAAAGAGGTTATTCAGGTCCACTATCAATGGGATCATCCCCCTCTATGGGTGGGATAGCTCCCTTATTGATGGGATAAGTTCCCCCTTAATAGAGATACATGAACCAACTGGAGGCGCATCCATTTCATCAAACCGACCTCTAGAATGTTCTAGAAGTAACCACAAGTAACTTTTTCAAGATAAAACTCGCGCATTTTGCCTTTTACAGAGGGACGCACCTGTCCCTTAACATACAGAGCGTCCATGGACGCAGATTTTGTGAACATGGTCAGCGTCCCCGCAGGTAAGGCTAGAGAGAACCTGCGACCCCAGAGATAAACATAGTTTTTACAAGACTTTCTCTCTTCTTTGAGTTTGAGATGGATAACAGAGGCATGAGACTTGCCTAAGAGGGTAGCATGACTGTTGATTTGAGCCATACTAACTGTAAGTAATCAAGGTGACATTTTTTAGTGTAACACCCGACACCACTGAGCATGCTTCTTGCCCTTTCTATCAATGTCTTGTTCATTCTTTCTGCAACTCCATTTTGTTGAGGTGTATGTGGAGTAGTCTTTTGCCATGCTATACCACACTTCTTACAGAGTTCTTCAAATTCCTTACTGCAAAACTCTCCACCATTATTTGTCCTCAACACCTTTATCTTCTTCTCTGTCTGGTTTTCCACCAGAGCCTTAAATTATTTAAACCTGTCAAAGAATTCAGATTTCTTGTTAAGGAAATATATCCATGTATTCCTTGAGAATTCATCTATAAATGATACATAGTACATAGACTTACCCAGTGATGGAACCTTCATAGGTCCAAATACATCACTGTGCACAAGCTCTAATATTTGTTTCGCCCTCTTACCACCATAGGGGAAACTCACCCGATTCTGCTTCCCATATACACATTTTTCATAGAAATCAAAATCCAGAGAGTTATTACTCATACCTTCTACCATACCTTACCATGAAGTATTCGAAGGCCCTTCTCTCCAATATGTCTAAGCCTTTGATGCCACAACATGGTTTTCTCTCCAGAGACCACTAGATTTTCTGCTCCACTTTCAAGAACCACAGAGTTGTTGCACCCATCAACAACAGTGCTACCTTGCAGCTTATACAGAATTCCAATCCGAACTCCCCGCATCAATACCAGTGCTCCCCAAACCATCTTGCAGGTATCCTTCTCAAACACTGTTTTTACACCTGCATCATCTAGCTTGCTTACGGAAATTAGATTTCTGGCCAATGCAGGAATATGCAGAACACCCGAAAGTGTTCTAACCCTTCCACCTTGCAACTTCAACTTTCCTTTTCCACGACCAACGATTCTAGCCTTCCTATCATCCCCTGAGAAGACATCACCACCATCATATTTCTTATACTCACAGAACCACTCCCTATGGGGAGTGAAGTGAAAGGATGCACCTGAGTCAATCAACCATGCATCATGATCTACATGTGTACTTGAAGAAACCAAGTACACATCCCCACCTTCATCTGAGGTGGTTTTTGCCTCTGCAGAAGGAGCATCATCAGATCCCTTTCCTTTGTCAGGTGGTTTAGATTTATAGTCCCTTTTGTAGTGCCCTTCCTTTCCGAATTTCCAACACACCACCTTTACAGGTTTTCCTAGAGATTTAGTTCTCTCTCTAGATATAGATCTCCCACTATATGACTTTTTGTTTGTTTGTTCTGGGATCGTCCTCGTACAGACAAGGCATCACCATTTTGGCTCTCCATAGTTTTCCATCTCATCTCCTCCATCAACAAGGATGATACTATTTCATCAAATTGCAAGGCAATTGCATTGCTACCAATTGCAATAACCAGACTATCCCATGAATTTGGTAGAGAACACAACAAACTAATGCACTTATCTTCATCTGAAATTTTGATATCAACAGATGATAACTGACTTATCATAGTATTAAACGCATTCAGATGCTCTGTCACTGAGTCTCCATCGTTCATCCTCAGGTTATATAGCTTTTTCTGTAAGAACAATTTATTCACCAGAGACTTAGATTGGTATAAAGTCCCTAACTTGTCCCACAAAGCCTTCACCATAGCTTCCCCTTATACATTTAGCAATACTGAATTTGAGACACACAATTGTATTGTGCTCTTTGCCTTCTGATCCAACTTCTTCCATTCTTCATCAGACACTCCCGTTGGTTTAATACCTGGATCTACCACGATCCACAGATCTTTATCCACCAATAGATCCTCCATCTTGATTTTCCACAACTCAAAACTCTGACCATTAAATTTCTCGATCTCTATCTTTCCACTGCTCACCATCTTCTTTCACCACCAGAGTCGATCCCAAAGATATCCCACTGAACAGGGTCTACCACAGGTTCGAGCGAAACCCCTTAACATCAAAGAAGTCCCCTTGAAGCCAAAACAACTCTGATACCAAATGTAGGTTTTAACCCTGTAACACATAAAAAACATATACACAAAGATTTTCCCCTAGATCCCAAAATCGGGACTACCAACTTGATTTTTCATTATGTTCCTTTCAATGTTACAGTACATATTTATACACGTTGAAGCATCCAATACCATGGACCGAAAACCATCGCATCCAAAACCATGGACCGAAAACTATCGCGTCCAAAACCATGTGCAAAAAACATGAACAAAACCATAGGTAGGTCCACCCAACCTAATATAGGGTCCAAAACCAAAATTTTCTGGGGCACTACGCCAGACCCCATAGAGTGGGGTTACCTGCACCCCTCAAACCCTCTTTGACTCCCCCCGCTACGCAATCGACGTAGCGAAGGGGGGGCTCCGCCCCCCTTCTAACCCCCCGGTTAACTACGTGGGCTAGTTGTGGAAAGAATATAACACAACCCAACAGATTTGTGATGTAGGATCCATTAGTGAAGGGTCTTCTTATGATGAGGAGTCACCTTGATGGGTCTCCACTCAACATTATAGATTTATATAAATAGACAAGCATTTGAGATGCAAATAATTAACATAGCGAGCTCATTGATCCTTTCTAGGGGAGGATAAATTTCAGCTAAAGAAGAAATCTACTCTTCATCTTTTTCTTCAACTTTCTATCTCTCTTAGAGGCTGCACATGTGAGAGAAGGATGAGTTTGAAAATGACTTGAAGGCCACATGTGTGAGACGTTAACTGAGTTTGACCACAACAATTTGACCGAGTTTGAGTAGGTTGACCAAGATTTTACTGCAACAAAGGCCACACATACAATGGTTTTGACTGTAGGATTGACTATAGTCGCACAACTATTGACCACAGCCTTTGAATAGGGTCGAGAGCTTACTACATGGAAGTTTGACTAGGTTGTTGACCAACATTGACTTATGAAATTTGACTAGTTTTAGTAGCAGTTGTTTGAAAAATTGTGACTGGAATTTTGACTTGTATATTGGCACATATTTGTAGACAAATTGTTGACTTGTAAACTTTGTTGAAAGACAATTTCTCCTCAAGAAACGAATGTTGGGTGTTCTCGAGAGGTTGGGTTTCTCAGGTGAAATTTTTTGTCTATTATGCAAGGTTGTATTTATATAATGTTTATTGTTTCCACTGTATTTACTATTGAGATTTTCTGAGTATAATGATTCAATAATAGCAGTGGATAAGAAATATAGTTTGAAAATCATTAGGAAGTAATTATTAAGTAGAAAATTTTATTCTACTGCACTTGCCATAGAATTTCAATATGATATCAGAGCTTTGTTGAAAGATCACCCATTGAAAGACCTCATATTTTGGTATTCATGCAACTTGTATAGGTTTTAGTTCTTTCATCAAAATGGTGCCTAGTCTTAGGGTAAAGAATAGGTTGGATGGTGCTACAAATTTCAAATATTGGAAGACCAAGATACTCGTCTTTGAAGTAAATGATATTCAGAATTATGTGAAGGAAATTGTCCCAGAACTAGCAGATGCTAAGGAGAAAGCCAAGCATAAGAATAATGAAGAAAATGCTAAGAGGATCCTGATAGATTCCATCAAGTACCAATTAATTTCACATGTTGCTAATTTAAAGACTACCAAAGAGATGTATGATTCCTTGGTGGGTTTGTTCGAGAGTAAGAATACTAGCAGGAAATTAGCCTTGAGGCATCAACTTCATTGTACCATGATGTCTAGATAAAATTATGTTGCCAATTAGCTCATGAGAGTCTCCTAGTTAAGAGATTAACTTAATCCCATTGGAGCTACCATTGATGATGCAAAGCTTGTTACAATGACTCTTAATGGATTTCCTTCTTCATGGGATCCATTTGTACAAGGTATTTGTACGTGGGTTGAGTTGCTCAAGTTTGATCACCTTTGGACTCATTGTGTCCAATGAGAGGCCATATTGTTGTCCAAGAATATCTTGTAGAGACCTCAAGATGAATAAACTCAAGACCTTGCAAGGAAATAAAAAGGAAGAAGAAATTTTGATAAGAAGAGTATAGGTGGAAGATCCAACCAAGATCAACTCGAGTTCAAGAAAAAAAGAAGAAGGATATTTAAGATTAGGTGCTTCAAATGTCATACATTTGGGCACTATGCCTCCTAGTGTCCTTAGAGGAAAAGGAAGGGAAATAAACATGCAACAACAACCACTGTTGATGATGATGATGAACATTTACCATAGAAGAAAACAAAGGAAACTAAAATTGATCAGATTGTGAACTTCAAAAGGAATATTTCTTTTTCTCTACTCTTTCAGACACAATTACTGATAGTAATTATATTTGGTTGGTGGATAGTGGTGTTTCTAGGCACATGACAGGTTCATGATATTCTCTCTCAGATATGATATAGAAGGATTCAACATTGCAGGTGGAACTTGGAGATAATGTCAAGTATGTAGTGAGAGGAGTTGGAAAAACATTGTTTTAGTTAGAGTTCAGAGATTATCTACACATGAGAGGTATTATTTGTACTAGGATTGAAGAATAACCTACTCTCTATTTCAGCGTTGGAGGTTATACATTATAGAGTTGCTTTTGTGGATGGTTAGGTTCTTGTGTGGCCTAAGGGGTCGAGCATAGAGTCAACAAGAGTGATTGGTTTTTTAGCATGTAGGTTTTCACAGTCATAATTATGTTGATGTTGAGTTCTTCTAGAAGATTGTGTAGTATTCTTGAGGTGTCATATTTGAAACATCATAGGTGCTTAAATTGAACCAAAATATATTATATTATATTACTATTTTACTTTTTATCAACAACTAATAATTAATTTAACATAAGTTATTAACCTTTATAATTGATCCAGGTGGATATTGGTGGTCATTCGCCTATTCCACTTGGACCCCCACCACTGTCTCTTTTAACTTTTTAGTTTCCTTAATTGTAGCATAGTTTACTATTTTTGGCAGTTTTTCGAGTCTTGAACTTCCAGAGCCATTTTGAGGCCCTAAATGACGCTTTTTGGGAAAATCAGGTTTTCATTCAAAATTTGTAGTCCTCGGATAGATCTTTCTAATGAGGTATTGTGCTTGTCAAACATAGATCGTATGCCAAAGTTACAACCCGTGGAAGTTGATGTACCAATTTACCCAAACGAGGCCCATAATTTTGGCACTTCATCTCCTATGGTTATGTTTTTGGATGTTTATGGTTTTCCATTGTTTCTCAATAACAAATAGGCCTTCAAGCCTCACTGTAACACAATTCAGAGGCATGTAGCCACCACATTTCTTCTTAGAGATAATCTACCCCTCGCCCGAGCTAGTTTTATTTCTATTATGTTTGTAAGCATATTTGAGTATTTGATATTAATGAAGTGAAGTGTTATTTCTGCTGCATCTATGTATTTATGGTTACATCTGTAATTTTTTGCGTTCCTGCTTAAGTTTGGATCAGTGGTATCAGAGAGGTTTTATCTTTCTCTATTTTTCTTTGCACGTCTCCAACAAGGTCGGGATATAAGGAGTTAGGGCCTGAACTGGTCAAACCTTTGCAAGACCAACCTCGCAACCCTGACGGCCTCCCATGGTGGAAAAGGAGAAAGATGAGGGTGCATGAGGTCCTTTCAAAATCTTTTTCGAAGAAGCCCTCGAGCGATGGAGGAACGTGATGATGGAAAACTTTTCCTACATCCTTCAGCGACTGCCCAAGGGCGATGCATCTCCTTCCAGCAGCTACTTTGGAAGCGCCACACCCTTTAAGTTACAAGTTAACTTTGACATCCCCATTTTTAAAGGCCAGATAGATGCAGACACTGTAGATAAATGGTTAAATTGGCTAGAAGGATAATTTTCTATTCATGATTTTCCAATCAAGAAAATATTACTTTTTCACTTCTCAAAGCCACCCCCCACGTCAAGGACTGGTGGGAAACCTACTGTGAGAAGAAGGATGAAAGTACACCCTCACTATTTTCAGCTCCACCCACATGGAATTCATTCCAGGATGCCATCAAGGAGCAGTACTACCCATTCCAGAGCTATGAGGATAATTACATAAAGTGGACCACGCCGTGGCAGAGAAGGTATCAAGATGTTTTGGAGTTTAATTTTTTTTTCTATACTCTTCACACAAAGTTGGGTATCAAGGTGATGAGCCTCGGTATTGCAACAAGAATGCTACAACTCCCAAGGCTACTGAGTTTAATTATCAACCTGGGGTTCATACAAACTTAAGAGGTATCGGCACTATATGTGCAACATACAATGTGTCCTTCCTTTGTTGTCATGATGTAATGGAGTGCATGTACTGAAGTCAAATCCTAAACTAATTGCAGAAAATGAAATGTTCGAAATGGAACCTTAACCTATTGCAAGAAAGAAAGTACAAGGAAAAAGACTGAAATCAAATGCTAAAACACACCATTTTCTAACTAACTGCTAAGAGGCTTTACTTCAAAAGAATGCTAAGTTAACATCTATGCAATCCTATTGTCCTAAGCATGCAGATTCGAACCATCAAACCTTCTACTGTTGTGCATGTAAATGAATAAAATAAATCTATTTTTCTTTTTGTCTTTTTTTTATGTGAGAGTGTGAAAGATAATCTCTTTTGGTGATGTGGCAGGTGGCTTGGAGATGATGGTGACTAGTCAAAAGGCTTGGGAGACAAGTAGGGACCCTTTGCTAGCTTCCTCGAGGCTTTTTCCTCAATTCGGCCTCAAAACATGGTTTCCTAGAGGATGCTACAGGATCCCCTAAAAACCTACAGGATACAGTCGAGAGCAAAAGGATGGATGTTGAATGTGATGGAAAGATTAGGGAAGGTGATTGGTGGATGGAATGAGGCAAGGGAGTGCCTAGAACCACTTCAGAACTCAAAACCAAAGTTGGGAGATGGATGGATTTGCTTAAAAAGCTTGGAGAACTTTCCTTGTGAAATGATGAAATTGGTGAGGGTTTAGTGAAAGAAAGTGAGGAGCATGGGTGGATGAAGTTGGGATGAGGTTGCTGACTATGAAATCTCTTTGTACTCCTGAAACACCTGCACTACATCAAACATTGACATTTACCCAAAAATCATGCAAACAAGAAGAATTTCAATTATCTAAAGGAAACATAATTTCATGAGCTAGTTGTCTACTTCATGCATGAGGAAAACTTTGTAGAATGATATAAAACATTGATGAGATCTAATGTAAGATTGAAGATAGAAGAAATGGAAATCAAATCCTACTATTGAAAACTAGCAAAATGATGACCCAAGTGAGGAGAAAGAGGGTTAAAATTTTCTTGATGGTATGAAGGTCAAGTAGAGGCCTAATCTCGACTTCAATGATGATTTTTCTCAATTTGGGCTCAAAACAAACTTTCCTACAAGATGCTATAGTGATTTACTACAGGATGTACAAATTTACTATAATTCATCGAATGACCAAGCAAATCAAATCCAAATTGGACGGGACAATTTTTTTTATTAACTAGGATGTCTTAGGTCCCCATTCCAAGTGGAATCACTCAAAAAGACCTATGTTAACCTATGCTGAAAAATAGAAAAACATTACTAGTCAAAAATCTAGAAATCTGAGAACTAGTGAGCTAGTAAATCTAAAAAATGACTAACCAAATCAAGTGCAAATGAAATGGGGTAATTTTTGTTATGAACTAGAATGTTTTTGTGATCTAATGCAAGTGGAACCAACTCGATTGAAGCTTGTTATAATGCTCTAAAAAATAGCAGAAATTTACTGCTCTTTTCTAAAAAGGAGGTCCAAAAATATAGATTTGGGAATAAGAAGACTAATCCAAGCAGATCAATGACTACTATGAACTTCCAAAGATTTTATAAGGATGAAATAATGCTTGTGATCCTGCAAAAGAACTTTCATTAACCATTTAACTCAATCCTGCAACAAGAAATCATTAATACTAAATGCAGAAGTAGAAAGAAATAAAAACTAGAGATACATGTGAATAAGCAACGAAAAGAAGGAAAGAAAATGATACAAAAGGGATCTGAGGCTCCTATGATGGCCAAGCCCAAGGAAACTCATAGACATATGGAGGAGAACAAGAATTAGAAGCTGAATATGACACCAATATTCATTTTTTTCATCAATTCAATGACATCCCTGCAAGAAAATACAATGGAGTTGCCAAAATACGAGTTCTCTCCACAAGAACACTAATGAAAATCTATCCCCTAGAGGAAAATTCGACTTGGTACTTATAAAAAATTATTAGGAATCATTCCCCATGAATGGAGGAAGCTTTCCCCACAAAAATCCCTTGATTAGTGGAACACATTCCTAGATTTCCTCAATCATTGGAGTTCCACAATCTGTGCCATAATTCCATAATATCTTGTTGATTTATTATTTATTATTGATCGTCCTGTAGTAGGGAACAATTCCCTAAATTATCGCCTCCTCCAAATCTTCATAATCTACCCAATATTCCCATAATATTCCACAAAAATAAATAATATTAGGCACATATATCCAATTATTCATAAACCTTCCTAATGAATATATTAAAGTTAAAAATAAATTATCTAATACAGAAAGAGAGGTTTAATGTGTTGAAGGATGGTCATAGGCCTTAATTTATGTTTTAATTTAGAGGCAAGGGCCTTAATTTATGTCTAATTTAGAGGCCCATCACAAGGATTATGAGCAACATTTGGTACTCAAGTACCGCGACTGCCTACACAGGTACATCGAGGATGATATGGAGTTCCTAGACATCTCCTCACTTGACACAACATACCGATACACTATCAAGATTGAGAAGAAGTTTAAATAGAAAAAGCGAGACTTTGGATCTGCGAATCCGAAGAAAGGGAAAGGCGCCCCCAAACCTCAAAGCAAAGGACAAAGACAAGGCGGGTTGACCCATGACAACCCGCCAAATCCACAAGAAAAGAACAACACCTTGAATACAAAGGATACGGGAAAGTGGTGTGAGTTCCATAAGAGCTCTACTAACAACACAAGTGAGTGTCGGGCCAAGCAGTCACTAGTGGCCGAGTTGAAGGCTTTCGAATCAGACACATGTTTTGACTCTAAGTCGGAAACTGACAAGGGGAATGAAAAATGGAAGAAGATCATTGATGCAGAGCTGAGTGCCACCGTGGCCACCAACAAGATCCAGAAGAATGAGCTTGAAGATCTAGAGGAGGGGGAACGCCGCTTCCACTTGTAGATGTGGGTGAAGGGTTCTCTGTTGCAGTTTGTTGTCGACAACGGGAGCCAAAAGAACCTCATTTCAGCAGAAGCCATGAAGCGGTTGGGCCTACTGACTACATCACATCCACAACTGTACACCACAGGGTGGCTTCACCAAAGACGAGATCTCCACCTCATCCAACAATGTTGCTTTCCATACATCATCAAGCCCTTCACAGATGAGGTACTGTGTGATTTTTCCCCTCTTGAAGTTTGTGATGTATTATTCGGACAACCATACTTGTGGAAGCGACATGTAGTATATGAGTCTAGACCTCGCTATGTGATTATTACTTTGGGAAATAAATTGTACATGATACTAGAGGTAGCCTCGCCTATCGTAAATTTGTTTTCCTTATAATTCGCCCTCAAGCAAAGAAGAATATTTTGGCTACGGTTTCCATATAGGGCTCCTCCTTCTAGCAGCAGCAGATGGACAAGGTCATGGAGGAGTACAGGGACATTTTCTCCTCACCTACGGGGGTGCCTCTACACTGTCAAGTTAAGCACTCCATCGATTTGACCCCGGTTGCATCGCTACCCATTGGACCAGTCAATCTACATTCTATTCTTCAGAATGACGAGATCAAGAGGTAGATTCAAGAGTTATTGTATAAAGGGAACATAACGCCAAGCTCATCACCCCATGGGAGCCTGATTATATTGGTACAAAAGAAGGATGGGACTTGGAGACTTTGTATTGACTATCGGACCCTGAACAAGATCACTGTATGGAATAAGTGCCTAATCTCGTGGATTGATGACCTTCTAGACCAACTCAAGGGGGCCAAATATTTCAACAAGATTGATTTGAAGTCTGGTTATCACCAAGTGCCTATTGAACCCTCCGATGTGTGGAAGAATTCGTTCAAATCTAAGGAGGGATTTTTTAAATGGTTGGTCATGCCTTTCGGGTTGACTAATGCCCCCACAACCTTCATGAGATTGATGGATGACATCTTATGACCCTTCACCAATGCATTCACAATGGTGATGACATATTGATCTTCAGCTAAGGTTGGGAAGAGAACCTCCACCATATTCGAGAGGTCCTCCAAACCCTTGTGGCAACACAAGCTGTGTGCCAATTTGTAGAAATGCACTTTTGGCATGACCCAAGTTCAATATCCTGGGTACATCATTGATGAGAAGTGTGTGCATGTGGACCCAACCAAGATACAAGTCATACGAGATTGGCTAGCCCCAACCACTCTAACAGATCTCCGAAGATTTCTGGGTCTTGCCAATTTCTATCGCAGGTTCGTGTTGGGGTTCTCTCATATCACTTGGCCTTTAAGTCAAGTCACCAAGGGTGGAGCGAAAATAAAGTTCTTTTGGTCTGAAACCCAACATAAGGCATTTTTCGAGTTGAAGCATCGCCTATGCTCTGCACTGGTGCTCACATTACTAGACCTATAGTAACCATTTTAGATTGAGATAGATGCCTCCAACTATGCTATTGGTGCAGTTCTTACTCAATAGGGGCATCCAATGGCTTACCATAGTGAGACACTTTAATACATAGTATAAAGGTATCCCGCCTATGACAAAGAAATGTATTTCATTGTTTAGGCCTGCCATGAATGGAAGCATTACATTATGGGGAAGGAAACAACCATTGACACGGACCACCTACACCTACATTTCGTACAAACACGAGGGAAGTTACAGAACGATCACCATAAAAAATGGTCCACATACCTACAACAGTTCCATTTGAACATTAAGTACAAGAAGGGAAACACTTATAATGTTGCAGAATACCTCAGCTGACCACTAGCCATGGTGTTGATCACTGTGCACAAATAATTTGGGCATGAGACTTCAGGGTGGTCGCATCTTTACAAGAGCAATCTAGAATTCAGTAGCACATACCAGACACTCCTGGAAGGTAAGCAAGCTCCAAATTTTCATCTCAAGACTGCACTGTTATGCCACCTGGGACACATATGTGCATCTTTGTTCCTTCAAGCAAGCATGGCAAGATGATTTGGGAGGTGCCCTACAGTTGGGTCGCTAGACATTTTAGAGTAGAGAAAACAGTGGCAATACTGCAAAAGTATTTTTATTGGTTGAACCTTTGTCAGGATGCTGGGAATTACATTCGATCCTGCACTGTCTGTGTCATTGCCAAACCAACCATCAAGAAGCAAGGCCTATATAATCCTTTCCCTACTCCTATTCGACCTTGAGAATCCATCTCCATGGATTACATGTTGAGCCTTCCTTCGACTAAGCATGACAACGACTGCGTTTTTATGGTCATCAACAGATTCTCTAAGATGGCCATTATGGCAGCCTGCAAGAAGAGTATCACAGTAGAGGCCACTGCTAAGCTATTATTTGAGCGAGTGTGGGTACACTTTGGGATCCCAGTATCAGATCGGGACAACAAATTCCTAAGTCAATTTTGGTCAAGTCTCTTGTTGATGCTGGATACCAAACTTACTAGGTCCATGAATATCCACCCCCAAACTGATGGCCAAACAAAGGTCATCAACAAGCTAATCGTGCACATTATGTGCATGTACAACTCGAACCATCCATGCACATGGGATGAAAGCCTCCCCTATGTCCATCAAAACTAACACAAATCTCTCCATATCTCAACATGCCACAACCCCTTTCAAGTAGGGCTGGGATTTCAACAATTATGTCCCATTAATGTGGCCATACTATTTGCAACCACTTAGACAGATTCAGATCATGTCCAGTCTAAAGTTGATAGGGCTAACAACTTCATTGAGAGAATTGAACAAATCCACTAGCAGGTCCATGATATATTTGATGCCAATGCTAAGTACAAGAAGTGCCATGATCAACATTGGGTGTGCGCAAGTTCCAGGTGGGTAACAAGGTTTGGCTACATTTGTAGAAGGAGCGCCTCAGTGGACCTCACCACAAGATTCACCCACTCCGATATGGGCCATAAACCATCACCAAGGTTGTAGGGGACAATTCCTTCGAGATCATCATTCCACCCATCCTGGGTCTGCACCTAGTGTTCAATGTAGACAACCTTAGACCATACTTTCCACCATTGTTGGACACATATGAAATTGCAGAAAAAATCACACCAACAAAATTAAACCCAGACTGCATGGACCAAGCCACAACTGATCGGATCATGGTGATGAGCACCAATATTGCAGTAAGAATGCTGCAATCTCCTGGGGCTACCAACTTTACTTTATCAACCTGGGGTTCGTACAAACTTGGAGGTGACAATGTTGTATACACAAGTAGATGCAATGGGTCCACTCTTTGTCACTGCTGAGTTGGCGATAGACCACTAGGGTTTCTCAAACCAACCTTATATTGATTTAGAAGAAGTATGATTACCAATGGAGAAAGGGGGATTTTACCCTAATTGAGAGAATTGAAATATTGTCTACTGCAGTCATGAAAGACTGAAATAAATGCTTTAACCACACCACTTATCTAACTACTTGCTAAGAGATATTGCTTCAGAATAATCCTAAGCTAACATGTGTGTAATCCTAACTATTCTAGGCATGTAATCAGAGATAAGAAAACACTTTACTGCTGTGCATATGAATGAACACAATAACATTTTTTTTCCTTTTTGGTGAAAATATGAATGCTAATTCTTCTTGGTGGTATGGCAAGTGGGTTAGAGATGGTTGTGAAAGTTTAGATGGTGTGGGAGGAAAGTAGGGGTCTTCTCCTATCTTTCTGGATGCTTTTTCCACAAATCGGCCTCAAAACAGGCCACTACAGGTCGTCCTACAAGATGTCCTAATGTACCTACAGGATGTCCTAATGCTCCTACAGGATCCCCTGTATTTCTATAGGATCTGGCTGAAAGCAATAGGAGTGATTTGGAAGGTGGTATAGGGCTTAGAGAAGGTGAATGATGGAAGATATCAGGCAAGGGAGTGGCTAGGACTTCCTCGGAACTCAAACTAAAGTTTGTAAGATGGTTGGATTTGCTCAACAAACGTGGAAAGTTGTTCTTGTGGAATGATAAATTGGTTGATGGACTTAGTGGCTCTTGGTGATCATGGATTGATGAGGTTAGGATGGGGCTACTGACATGAGATCTTCCTGCACTATTGAAACTCCTAGAATACACACATCACTGGCATTTACCCATGAATCATGTCAAACAAGAAAGATTTCCAATTAACATATGAAAACAGAATTCCATTATTTAATTGCCTAGTTTATGCATAGAAATATTTGTAGAATTTTGTGAAACACCATGAGATCTAATACAAGGCTGGAAATAACAGAGATAACATCTGAAACCTATCCTTGAAAACTAAAAAGATGCTAGCCTAAGTAGCAGAAAACCCTAAATTCCATAAGAAATCAGAATTCTGTCTTTTTGGGGCTGAATAGGAGTTTTTCCTCAAACCATGGTCCCTGAAGGGAGGAGTGAGGCCAAATCCACTTTCTTTAAACCTTTTTGGTATTCCTTTATCTCTCTAAAGCTACTGCTAAAGCTATGCACAAATGGAAGCAAACTAATCAAATTCACCACTACTTGCAATGAAACAATGCTAAAATCAATTCAACAATTAATCTATGAAATAACCTAAGCATACAAGTACAATAAGAGGAACCTATGCTGCTAGGGTTGGGCCCTAACCCAAGAGCTTCAGCCCTCTGAGTCAACTCAGTGCTAGATCAAGGAAATGCTCATTCTCATTATCATATCAAAAAAATTACATAACAGTGTTTTGCCACAATCCTTTAACTCGAAAATTCTTAGTACTCTTACATAAAAAATATGAATCCTAATGAGGCTCTAGGCCTCCTTATTTATAGAAATAAAGTCTCCAATAACTTCCTTAAATCTAGGGAGGCTTGGGTCCCAAACTCAAGATGAACTGGTTCTTAACTATCACTGGCTTGACTGCCGATGATCTCCATGACTCAGGTGCTTGTAACTCCGAGCTAGTGTGATTTCATTGAGGGATATTTGAATGAGTGAGGATTTAATGAGGAAGATCCAACCCCTATAATATCTCCTTCTTGTCTCATTCGAGTTCCTGCACCTTAATTAGCCAAAATTGCCATGATTTTCTCCTAAAAACTTGTAATCAATGCAAATTAGCCCACTAGATATAACATCTTACTTTTACTCATCTCATTAAGAAAAATATAATTAAAACATGTAAGGAATTATGAGAAGATTTGATTTTAGTAAGCTTGGAGGTGCATCAGGGTCCATATAGTTACCCAATGATGAGGCTCATCATCACCCCCTACTGAAAGTATTGCTCATCCTTTGAGAAACTTAATCTATGTCCATGTCCTTCATTGCTCTGGTGGCCTCCTTGACATCCCATGCTTCTGTTGTAGTTTCCTCTTCCTGTAAATAAAATCTTGCCTTCCTCTCTATCTCTTCCCACTGCTTTCTTTCTTCTTCTTCTGTCCTCCCTTCCAACATTCCTAAAAGAAATGGTGGACTGAGTCTCAAGCCAATCCAATTGAATGTCAATCTTTTTAGAGCTTGCTTATACATGGGTGTTCTACTTAGTGCCTCTCTCATTCTCTGATTTTTAGGTTGTGAGGCAAGGTGTTCCACCTCCTTTGGCAAGCTTTCATGCTGCCATATCCTAGCAATCTGAACATGTCTTCAAAGTGTGTGTCTGCTTATTCTTGTGCAACAAGGTACCTAGGTGCAAGCTTAGGATAATTTGCAATGAGGTTGTGAGTTCTGATGACAACCATTGGATTATATTGTTCAGCTCTGATCATGAGGGGGTTTGTCTCTTCTCTTGCCATTACCTTTTTCATCTATGTAGCTCTTGCCTCCTCATGATTCATCCACGATGCTAAGGCCATCAGTTGCAAGTCTCCTAGTTTTGAATTTGGGTCCCACACATTTAAATCTGTCAAGGCCAAGTTGTGTAGGTAGAACTCATACATTTTTGCTCTATCTTCCAAGGTGATTTGATCATAGAGATCAATGAATTTTCTATAGTCTTGGAAGGGCATAGTGCCTCTCTGTGCTAAAGTCTTGATTTGGAATTGTATCCATTGTTCCTTGAGATACAAGGCATAAGACTTTGCTGGCATCCTGCAATGGATTGCCTCCAAGTATAAACTGGCCATAGTTGCCAACTAACTTTCCCTTTCTTGTAACTATCCCCTTAGCCATGCATTTTCTGCTTCTAACTAAGCTTTCATCATTGCCTCTTTGTCCCTTATGCTGCTCAGTTCTCTACCCATCTCCTTCAATTTCTCCTCCATGTGGCCTATATCCTCCACTCGTTTTGATTTGGCAATTTTTCTCCACCTGTGTGTCCTTTCCCTCTCTTTTTCAAGTTCAAAGAATAAGGGGATGGTAAAATTTTGTGAGATTACCCTACCTCCTTCAATGAATCTATAGTATGAGTTTATGTTAGGCTATGGACTATGTTCTCTTAGTTCTGGGTCCTCTTTCTTTGTTTCTTGCTGAGTGATACCTTCTTGGTCCCCTTTCTACACATCCTGTAGGTTTGACAGGGTTTCCTGTAGGATGGCTTCTACTTCCTGTAGGTCTGTCTGTGTCTCCTATAGGAGACCTTTTCCCTTTGATGAGGCTGACCTTGTGACATGCCTCCTAACATAAGTGATGGGAGATTTGGGAGAGCTTTTCCTAATGATCCTTATCCTTGACTTTTCTCTAGAGGGGCTGCCTTTTCTTGCTGCTTTGGTGAATCCTCAATGACAATTGGAGTTTTTATGGGGGTTTGAGGTCTTCCTTGCCTAATCCTTGTGCTCTTTCTTGTCCTGAAGTACAGTGGGGTTTGTCTTTGCCTCTTCCCTTTTGACTTGATAGGTGTACTTAGGGTAGTAAGAGCAGTTGCTGCCTCTTTCTCAATGGGTTCTAGAGATACCCTTGGTGATTCTTCCCCTTATTTGTCTTGAATTGTAGACCTCTATTCTTCCTTCTGTTTTGTCCCTTCTTTTCCATTCTCCTTCTCATTCTTATCTTTCTCTTTCTTTTCCTCCTCTAGTTCCTCACTCTACTCATCTGTCTCTTCTTTTGTTTCTCCTTCTGTCTCTTCTTCATTCTCCTCCTCCTTTTCTTCCTCTTTTTCCTTTGTTTCATCTTCATTCTCCTCTTTTGTTTCCTCTTCATTTTCTTCTTCTGTCTCTTCTTCCCTTTCACTAGTAGTGGGGATTTTGACATATTCAAGAGCTTGAAATCCCCCTCCTGCCTGCATGTCTCTAAAGGTTGTCCATGTAATAGGGAGTCTTAGGTTTTGTAGAGCATCTTCTAGGATGAGTTTGATCAACCCATGATGGGCTAGTTGTTGATGTTTTCCCTCCTGCACTTTTATGCTCATGTCTATCATTGATTGAAGAATAAATTAGGGTATACTTAATCTATTTTGAGGAGGCGTGTCTGCTCCAAATCTTAGCTCTTGGAGGATTCTAAAGTGGATCCACACACCACACTGTATCTCCCTTCACATGATATGTATTTAATGAGGTGGTAACTAACTTCATTCCAAGGGTATAAAATGCTTCCTCTTCTGACCCCATTTTTGTCCTCCATTGGATCCTCCCCTTCTAAATAGAATTTCTTCTTTGCAAGGGTGTTGTTACCCTTATCTTCTTTTCTCCATGGTAACCCTAAAGGGAGTGTAGTGATTCTTCTTATAATTTTAGGGGTAATTACTATTGATAGGCCTTTCACCACAACAGTGGCATGGGTCCTAGTGAGGGGTGTAAGTGAGAGAACAAAGTCTCTTGCCACCTCATCATTGTATCCACTCATCCTCTCAAAGAACCCCATCCATTGGTGCCATGTGAAAATTTATACTATAGGAGGATGCTGGTGGATCCTTAGTATGTTTGTGGGCTCCCTCTTGTTAAAACCTCCTGTCATCTTTCCCTGGTAATTGTGGAGGCTTCTATGGATACAATTCAAGAATTCTGGTAGGTGAGAGAGGTTTGAATGTTAACTCTGCATACAATTCTCCTATACCGCAATTCCCTTAATCAAATTGATGATTTTTCTTCTTTTAACTGGAAAACATGGAAGGCATAACTCCTACCTCACTTGTTACGTTTTGTTGAGGAAAACCTTTGATTTTTCCTCCCTTAGTGCCCATTGATAATCCTGTAGGTTGATTGCTCTATATCCTATAGGATCCTGTAGGTCTCCTGCGTTGCGAATGCTAACAATCTCCTGTAAGTGTTGCTTCAAGAATTCCGAGAGCAACCTCTTTCCGATGAATTCCCAAGATTACTAATGCTCTCATTGTATTGGAATCAATGTTTTATTTCCAAATATGGATGATCGTGTGGGACGGTGTGATGGCTGTCTAAGTACGAGAACCTCCTTTTGGACCGTTGGTACCACTATCAGTCCATCATTCCACCTTACCTCGTAATAATCTCCCACTTCGTTCCTCCATAACTTAACCATTTTTTGCCTTATCTCCTTTTTCTTTTGATTTGACTGCTGCCACGTGTGGAGTGGTCTAATTGTTTTCTCCTTGTTGACTTGCCGAAGGTGGCCAAGTTAACTGGAAACCTTTGCTTATAAAACCAACTTTTACATAATCCTATAGTTTTGATGATATCGTACTAATGAGAGAGCATGAGTAAGATGACATACATGTGGGTAAGATGCTTTGATGATGATGCATGTTGGAGAGTGATGTCTCTGTGCTTTGTTTTTGCTGCATGTTCTTATGTGTATTGACCTCTTTTGATGCTTGTTTCCTTTAATGTGTAGGTTCTGGAGAGTGAGGTTGGTGATCTTGCTGCTGCTGCTGGGCTCTGGAGGAGCTGCCTCAACCTTGGAATCCTTGTGCTGAAGATGGCTGTCAACTTGTGAAGTTTCCTTTGTGGGATAGGCTACTACAGGATCTCCTACAGGAAACCTACAAGATGTCCTATAGCTGCCTCTCCCCTAAACTTTTCATTCTTTTCCTTACTTATGGAGCATGAGGGTTGTTGACATGAGTGGAGAAGGGTTGTAGGGAATGGTAGGTGAGGGTTGTGGTCATCAGGTATTGTCTCTCTTTTCTTCTCCTCTCCCTCTTCTATTTGTTGTTTTTTTTCTTTTGTAGACTATATTTTTGAATTGATTTATTGGATGGATGCAGGGTTAACATGGTGATGATAGACATGGCGATGATGTGGTGGAGTGAATGGTTTTTTTTTAGACCTAGGCTTGTCATCCCCTTCCTCTAGGACCACTTTTCTTGGGATTTTCAAGGCCATTGTAATTCCTATAGGAATCCTGTAGGATTACAGGGAATCCTGTAGAAAACACAGAGCCTGTGTAAACTGAGCTTGAGGAGCTCATAAATGGAAGAATGGATGAAATAATGGAGAATATGAGATGGAGGGACTAGAATATGGATTTTGTAGGTCCTTTTGTTCCTCTCAAGTTGTGCTTATCCTCCTTCTGCTGACCTGCAACCAACATTTCCAAAATTCTTTTTTACCCTTTCTCTCTTTTTTCATTTTTTTTTATAGAAAACAACTAGTCTGCCTCCAAGGAGGTTTCATCCTAGTTGTCTGCCCTGGGTGCCTCAAAAGAGGTTTTCACCCAGAGATCTTCTTATTTTTTGTCATTTTTTTCTCAACACCATTGGGCCGCCTCAAGAGGTTTTCAACCCAACAGTGGAACTCAGGTGCCTCATGGAGGTTTTCACCCAAGTCTCTTTATTTTTTTTTCTCTTTTTCCAGGGACTTGATGGGGTGGAAGCTGAGACTTGCTCTACCACCATCACTGTCTTGCTGATGCAATTGATGAATTCTTGCTTTGTCAAGGGCTTCTTGTAGACCTTCAATCTGTATCCATTGACAAGTAAGGGATAGCCTTTGCATCAATGGTTCTTATCTGTATCGAACCATTATCTTGACATTTTTCTACGAGATAAGGCCCTAACCATCTAGTCCTTAACTTTCCTTTAAAATCCTTGTACCTGGAATCATACAACAAAGTCCTATCACCTTCTTGAAATTGCTTGTCCTTTATATTCTTGTCACCTATGTGTGTAGGAGGGCCTGCATCCTAAGTTCATCTAACCCATTCAGCTGGAGCAATATTTCTTGTTGTGCCCTGGTGAGATCTAGATCCAATTATGCTACCATTCTTAAGGTGTTGTATTCAAATTCAATGGACAACAAGGCTTTCTTCCCATAGACCATCTCATAAGGAGTAAACCCAGTGGTGGTCTTCCAGGTGGTATTGTAGCCCCAAGTGGCCTCAACTAATCTATCTGCCCAATCCTTTCTACTGCTGCTAGTCACTTTGGTCAGAATGACCTCCAGCACTCTGTTGGTTATCTCCACTTGCCCATTAGCTTGTGGGTGGTAAGGAGTGGATGTTATGTGCTTGATCTTGTGTTGGCTTAACAAATTTTCAATCATGTGAGATGTAAATTGATTGCCTTTATCAGTGACCAATTCTCTAGGGTACCCAAACTTATAAAATACATTTTCCCTTAAGAATGCAACCATTTTTTCTTCTGTTGTTGCTTTGATGGCCTTGGCTTCAACCCACTTGGTTAAATAGTCAGTGCACACAATGATGTACTGCTTTTTCCTAGATGGTGGGTCAATGGGTCCAATCAAATCCATGCCCAACTTTTCAAATGGCTTGAAAGTCACTTGAGTTTGCATAGGCATTTCATCCCTTGGGGTAGGTCCATCCTTTGGCACCGATCAAACTGACTAGTATACCTCCTCACATATTGGTGAAGAGTGGGCCAGTAACAACCAACTTGTAGTACCTTAAATGTTGTTCTTTTGGCTGCAAATTGACCTCCACAAGGCCCATCATGACAGGTCATAAGGATGTCAAAGACTTCCTCCTCCCTGACACATCTTCTCAGAATTTGATCCGGGCCTAGTTTGAAGAGGTTTCCCCCAATCCAAGTGAATGGGGTGCTCTTCCTTACAATCTTGCTCTTTTCCTTGGAGGACAAATTTGGTGGAAACTGTGCAGACACCAAGTAATTTTCTATGTCAGCAAACCATGGAGAGAGAACTGAAATGGCGAATAAGTGTTCATCTGGTAACTGATCATCAACCATTCCTTCCTCCCCTGCAGGAAAAGTCAATCTGGATAAAAAAATCTGCAACAACATTCTCCTTTCCAGGCTTATCAATAATAGTTAAATCAAACTGTTGCAATAAAAGTAACCATCTAATAATCTGGGCATTTACATTAGGTTTATTCATCAAGTATCTAATTGCAGCATGGTTAGTATGCACAAATGTTTGGTAACCAGTAATGTAATGCCTAATTTATTCAATGAATGCATAACAACTATGAGGTCTTTTTCAGTCACTGTATAGTTCAATTCAATTTTTGACAGATTCTTACTGATGAAGTAAATGTTATAAGGTAGCTTGTCATCTATCTGGCCTAGAGTTTCTCCTATGGATTTGTGAGAGGCATCGGCATGCATATGGAAAGGAAGAGCCCAATTTGGGCCTCAGAGAATAGGTGCAGTAGTCAACTTGTCCTTTAGGGTGTCTAAGGCTTCATGACAACTTTTTGACTATACAAATTCAGAGTCCTTGGTCAATAACCCAAATAAAGGAGAAGATAACTTGCTGAAGTCTTTTATAAATCTCCTGTAGTATCCGGCTAAACCTAGAAAACTTTTGACATCTCTCTATTTTTGCGGAGCTGGGACCCTTTGGATGATGGCTATCTTATTTGGGTCTACCTGTAGTCGTTTCTGGGATATTGAGTGACCTAGAACAGTCCCTGCAGTCATCAAGAAATCACACTTTTCAAGACTAAGGGATAGGTTCATTTCAATGCATTTGTTCAACACCTTACCCAAGTTGGAGAGAGCCTCCTGGAAATCACACCCATAGGGTGTAAATTCATCTATATAATTTTCCACTGCATCATGGACTAGATCAACAAAGATACTCAGGACTGCCCTCTGGAAAGTGGCAGGGGCATTGCATAGGCCAAAAGGAAGGACCCTATAAGCGAAAGTACCCCAAGGACAGGTGAAGGTGGTTTTATCTTGGTCCTCTGGGCTAATATGGATTTGATTGTATCCGCTGAACCCATCTAAGAAAGAGAAGAACGTTTTCCCTGCCAGGCCATCTAACACTTGGTCAATGAAAGGTAGAGGGAAATGGTCCTTCTTTGTTTCTTTGTTTAATTCTCTGTAATCAACACAAATCCTCCACTTCCCATTTTTCTTTGGAACCAACACCAAAGGAGAAACCCACTCACTGTCCATGATAAGGTAAATGAATCCTACACCCAACAACTTTTGCAATTCTTCTTTTACTATATACTTGAGAGCTGGATTCATTACCCTTTGGGGTTGTCAGACTAGATTGCAACCTTCTTTGATACAAATGTAGTGAGTACACATCGAGGGGTACACTCCCTTCATTTCTTTGTAACTCCAAGCAAAGGCATCCAAATGTTCCCTTAGCATGTTGCACAACTCTTCTTCTTGGTGTATAGAAAGAGAGGGGTTGATTTTCAAAGTTCTTTCAGGGCCAAATTCTATTGTCTTGACATGAGTAGGTTTTGAATCAGCTAAGCATATATCAATTTGATGGTTTCTCTTGGTTTCCTTCACTACTTCTTCTAAGGACAAGGTGTTGGGAGTTGGATTTGGAGTATGTGTTCAATCAAATCATCTTCATTCGGCTGTCCTCCTTCCATGGTAGTTTCTAGGGTATAGAGTTGGGCTGAGTAAAATTTGTCTTCTTCCTCCTCTTCCAGCCATAAAGGTAAATTATTTTCTAAAGATGGCTGATCAGGAGGGGTTAGGATCAACTGCTTAGATAGATGACCATTTTTTATAGTCATGTTTCCAGCCCTGCAGCTGATGTTGGCATCGACAATGGCTAACCAAGGCCTCCCAAGTATGAGAGGATAACCATTAAGCTTGGCCTTAGGCTGGAGAACTAGGAATTCGATAGGGTACTCCCAAGAGTCAATGGAGGCCATCACATCCTCAACAATCCCCTCAAGGGCTACCGTGGAACGATCTGCAAGTTGCAAGACTGTTGTGGTATTTCTTAATGAACCCTAGAGATTTAACTTGAGCATGGTGACCTTATTCATTACATTAATGGAAGCCCCAAGATCAATCAAGGTGTGTGGGACAATGGTGCCATTGATGTGCACATCTACTACAGGGCTCCCAGGGTCTAAATATTTTGGGCAAATTACTTACCCCAACATTAAGTTGGATAGTTGTCCAATGACATTAATGGTAGGGGTATCTCTTTTTCGCCTCCCTGGATGTTTGAAACACTTCTCTTTAGTCAATTTGTTGTAAATAGGTACATACTTAATGGCTTGGAGAAGTGGAATTTTGACACATAGATTTTTCAATTCACCCAGAAGTTCGTTCTCTCCTGGGGTAGGCTGGACTGGATGAGTTAATCTTTCAGGAAAGGGTGGTGGATTCACTCTAATCATACTTTCCTCTCTTTCCCCCTCACTCTCCCTTGGTGGAGATGGAGGTTGTATGTTCGGGAGTACTCTCCTAGACCTTAGGTTGATTTCTTGAATTTCCACAGCATAAGCAGGGTACAATGTCTCTCCACTGTATAATTGTTGTGCCTACCTGTTGTTCAGGTTCGGATTTGGTTGGGCAGGCATCTAAGGTTGTTTAGGTGGAGTAGGGTGTAAAAGTTGTGGTTGAGTAGGAGGTGAAGGAAATAAAGCTGGAGCATTGTTGTATGGGGGCCTCCACCCCTGGGGTGGTGCATTCCACTGAGGCTGTGGAGGAGTATATGGCTGAAATGGCTGGTTGGTTGACTGGGAATGGTACTGAGGTGAAAAAGACCAAGGAGAAGGTGTAGACCAGGAGGGATGAGCAGGGGTCCCCCAAGAGGGAATGGATGTGTTTTGGTTAGGGTTGTAATATGCATAGGATGACTCTTGCATGCCCTGCTGATATGGTCGACGCCCATGAGGCCTCCTATGATTTATGTAGCAGAGTTGTTCAGTCACCCCTTCAGTTCCATGATACAAAACTTTTAGTCTAGGTAGAGAAGGGCACTTGTCTATGGAGTGGTTTTCTTCATAGACCGAGAATATTTATACAAGGTTTAACGGGCATTCACTCCTAGGGTGCCTCCTTATGCATCTAGGGTAGAAGATGGTTAATGCTCTCTCTGCTTCCTCCTACTTTCTCTTGATGTGCATAGTGTCCATCTGTAGGGCCAGGGTTTGTAGCATTTCACTCTTGAAATCTTCCAACATATTTCCATTTTCACCTTTTATGGATGTGTTGGAAGAGGATGAGTTGGCCATTGGTTGACCACCCCTACCCTTTTTCCTAGCTACCCTAGAATAGTTCTTAAATACAGTTTTGATATCTTCATAGGGTAGCTGGTAGATGTCCCCTCCTGCTAGCAGGTTTAGGGTATCCAGAATATCTTCCCTGACCCCCCTGAGTAGGACTAGCTTCAGTGACTCAGGATCAAGTGTGCACCGGGAAATTTTGTAGCTAAGCTGGACTCTTTCCTCATAATCTTCTAAGGACTCATCATGCCCTAAGTTAATTTTAAAAATTTCCTCTTTAGTGTCTTTGGACCTACGGTAGTCCCAATACTTGTTGTTGAAGGCTTACTGCATCTGAGCCTAGGTGGAGATGCTATCCCTAGGTAAAACCATGAACAAGCGTAGAGCTGCATCCTTAAGAGTGGATGGGAATAATTTCAACTTCTAATCATCAGTGGTGCAATCATAAGTTTTGAATATGATAGCGAACTCAAACAAGAAAGTATTTGGATCTTCTGAGGTCAGGCCATGGAAGTGAGGAAGAGCAGAGGGGCTTATGTTTTTCATCTTGGCATCTCCATTGGTTTCTTTGATGGGAAAAGCACCCTCAATTATTTCTATATCTCCTCTGTCATTTCTATTTTCACTCATTAGGCCAGTTGCAATGGGTTCTCCTTCTTCTTCTCCCATTGTAGGTTCTTCAAAAATCTCTGGTTGCTCGCCTAAGGGGTCCTCCAATTCACAGCCACCAAAGAAGAGGGAAGGTTGGCTATTTAAAATGGTGGGGGTAATTGGAAGAAATTTTCCTAAGTTATCCCTATTCCTACGAGGCATGAAAGAAGTGTTTTGGTTTTGTTTTGTTTTTCAAGCTTTAAGACTAATTGCAGAATTGAAACAACAACTAAATGGAAACTAAATGCTGAATGAAATCTTACTTGCAGAATGGAAAGGAAAGCAAACCATTTTACAATTACTTTTGCAAAAAAAAAATGAAGCTAATAGCAGAACGAAAGAGATAAGAAATGGAAGAAAGAAAGCAAAAATCACATCTTACTCAGATGCCTCCCTGACAACAATGCCAAAAAGTGATGAGCACCGGTATTGCAGCAAGAATATTGCAATCTCGTCGGGCTACCAACTTTACTTTATCAACCCGGGGTTCGTACAAACTTAGAGGTGACAGTGCTGTATACAAAAGTAGATGCAATGGGTCCACTCTTTGTCATTGCTGAGCTGGAGATAGACCACTAGGGTTTCTCAAACCAACCTTCTATTGATTTAGAAGAAGTTTGATTTCCAATGGAGAAAGGGGGATTTTACCCTAATTGATAGAATTGAAATATTTTCTAATGCAGTCATGAAAGACTGAAATAAATGATTTAACCACACCACTCATCTAACTACTTGCTAAGAGATCTTGCTTTAGAAGAATCCTAAGCTAACATGTGTGTAATCCTAACTATCTGAGGCATGCAATCAGAGATAATCAAACACTTTAGTATTGTGCATATGAATGAACACAATAACCTTTTTTCCTTTTTGTCCTTTTTGGTGAAATTATGAATGCTAATTCTTCTTCGTGGTATGGCAGGTGGGTTAGAGATGGTTGTGAAAGGTCATATGGCTTGGGATGCAAGTAGGGGTCTTCTCCTATCTTTCTATATGCTTTTTCCACAAATCGGCCTCAAAATAGGCCACTACAGGTCATCCTACAGGATGTCCTAATGCACATACAGGATGTCCTAATGCTCCTACAGGATCCCCTGTATTTCTACAGGATCCGGACGAAAGCAATAAGAGTGATTTGTAAGGTGGTATAAAGCTTAGGGAAGGTGAATGATGGAAGATATCAAGGAAGGGAGTGGCTAGGACTTCCTCAGAACTCAAACCAAAGTTTGTAAGATGGTTGGATTTGCTCAACAAACATGGAAAGTTGTTCTTGTGGAATGATAAATTGGTTGATGGACTTAGTGGCTCTTGGTGATCATGGATGGATGAGGTTAAGCTGGGGCTATTGACATGAGATCTTCCTGCGCTATTGAAACTCTTGCAATACACACATCACTGGCATTTACCCATGAATCATGTCAAACAAGAAAGATTTCCAATTAACATAAGAAAACAGAATTCCATTATTTAATTGCCTAGTTCATGCATGGAAATATTTGCAGAATTTTGTGAAACACCATGAGATCTAATACAAGGATGGAAATAGCAGAGATAACAACTGAAAAGATGTTGGCCTAAGTAGTAGAAAACCCTAAATTCCATAAGAAATCAAAATTCTATCTTTTTGGGGCTGAATGGGAGCTTTTCCTCAAACCATGGTCCCTGAAGGGAGGAGTGAGGCCAAATCCACCTGCTTTCAGCGTTTTTGGTATTCCTTTATCTCTCTAAATCTACTGCTAAATATATGCACAAATGGAAGCAAATTAATCAAATTCACCACTACTTGCAATGAAACAATGCTAAACTCAATTCAATATGTAATTTATGAAATAACCTAAGCATACAAGTACAACAATAGGAACCTCTGCTGCTAGGGTTGGGCCCTAACCCAAGAGCTTCAGCCCTGTGAGTCAACTCAGTGCTAGATCAAGGAATTGCTCATTCTCATTATCATATCAAAAAAATTACATAACAGTGTTTTTCCACAATCCTTTAACTCGAAAATGCTTAGTACTCTTACATAAAAAATATGAAACCTAATGAGGCTTTAGGCCTCCTTATTTATACAACTGAAGTCTCCAACAACTTCCTCAAATATAGGGAGGTATGGATCCCAAACTCAAGATGAACTAGTTCTTAACTGCCACTGGCGCGGCTACCCATGATCTCCATGACTCAGCTGCTTGCAACTCCGAGCTAGTGTGATTTGATTGAGGGATATTCGAATGAGTGAGGATTTAATGAGGAAGATCCATCCCCTATAATCACTCCTTCTTGTCTCATTCGAGTTCCTACACCTTAATTAGTCAAAATTGCTATGTTTTGCTCCCAAAAACCTGTAATCAATGCACGTTAGCCCATTAGACATAACATCTTACTTTTACTCATCTCATTAAGAAAAATATAATTAAAACATGTAAGGAATCACGAGAAGAGTTTATTTTAGTGAGCTTGGAGGTGCATTAAGGTCCATATAGTTACCCAATGATGAGGCTCATCACATGGATAAATAGATCAATAAAACTTACTAGCAGATGATCCAACTATATGGGGTTGTCAAAGATGGCCAACTCCTACACCAAGGCAAGTGGCTTAACAAGGACCAAGTTCAGCAGAAGCTTCCACATCTCATGGAGGCACTCAATGCATTTGGGACCATTGCTTCCTAAGGGGGGAGGATTGATCTAGGTGGATATTGATGGCCACCTACCTATTCCACTTGGACCCCCACCACTGTCTCTTTCAATTTTTCAGTTTCCTTAATTGTACCATAGTTTACTATTTGTGCCAGATTTTCGGGTCCTGAACTTTTGGAGCCTTTATGAGGCCCTAAATGATGTTTTTTGGAAAAAAAGGTTAAACATGGTTTGTATTCTAAAGTTTTAGTCCTCGAATATATATTTCTAACGATGTGTTATGTGCGTCAAACGAAGGTCGTATGCCAAAGTTATGACCCCAGGAAGTTGATGTACCAATTTACCCAAACGGGGCCCATAGTTTTGGCGCTTCATCTCCTAGGGTTAGGTTTTTGGATGTTTATGGTTTTCCATTGTTTCTCAGTAATAAATAGGCCTTCAAGCCTCATTGTAACATAGTTCAGAGGCTTGTAGCTGCCACATCTCTTCTCAAAGATAAGCTACCATCACCCGAGTTATTTTTATTTCCATTCTGTTTGTAAGCATATTTTGGTATTTGATATTAATGAAGTGAAGTGTTATTTCTGCTACATTTCTTTATTTATTGTTACATCTGTAGCTTTTTGCGTTCATGTTTAAGTTTGGATCTATGGTATCATAGCGGTCTTCTCTTTCTCTATTTTCCTTTGCATGTCCCCAACAAGGTCGGGATATAAGGAGTTAGGGCCCAAACTGGTCGAACCTTTGCAAGACTAGCCTTGCAAACCTCGACGACCTCCCATGGTGGAAGAGAAGAAAGGCGAGGGGGCAAAATGTCCTTTCAAAATCTTTCTTGAAGAATCCCTCGAGCAACAGAGGAATGCGATGATGGACAACTTTGCCTAGATCCTTTAGCGACTACCTAAAGGTGATGCATCTCCTTCTAGCAACTACTCTGGAAGTACCACACCCTTTAAGGTACAATTAACTTTGACATCCCCATATTTGAAGGTCAGATAAATGTGAACATTGTAGATAAATGGTTAAATCTACTAGAATTATATTTTTTGTTCATGATTTTTTTAGCCGGGAAAATATTACTTTTGCACTTCTCAAAGCAGCCCCCATGTCAAGGACTGGTGGGAAACCTATTATGAGAAGAAGGATGAAAGTACACCCTCACTATTTTCAGCTACACTCACTTGGAATTCATTCCTTGATGCCATCAAGGAGCAGTACTACCCTATCGGGAGCTATGAGGATAAATACATAAAGTGGACCACGCTGCAATAGGGAAGGGACCAAGACGTGCCAGAATTTACCAATGTTGTCCATACCATTCACACGAATTTGGGTATCAATGATTTTGAGCGACATTTAGTACTCAAGTACCTCGAATACCTACATAGAAACAAGGGAAAGGCACCCCCAAACCACAAAGAAAATGAAAAAGACAAAGTCGGGTGACCAAGGACAGCCCGCCGAAGCCGCAAGAAAAGAAAAACACCACAAAGATAAAGAAGGAAATGGGAAAATGGTATGAGTTCCATAAGAGCTCCACTCACAACATGAGTGTCGGTCCAAGCAATCACTGGTGGTCGAGTTGAAGGGTTTCGAATTAGACGCATGTTCTAACTCTATGTCAGAAACCAACAAGGGGAATGACAAAGGGAAGCAGATCATTGATGCAGAATCCAGTGCCACCATGGCCACCACCAAGATCCAAAAGAATGAGCCTAAAAATCCAGAGGAGGGGGAACTCCTCTTCCACTCACAAATGTGGGTGAAGGGTTCTCCGCTATAGTTCATTGTCAACAGCGGGAGCCAAAAGAACCTCATTTCAGAAGAGGTCATGAAGCGGTTGGGCCTACTGACTACAACACATTCGCAACCGTAAACCATTGGGTGGCTTCACCAAAGACGAGATCTTCACGTCAACGAGCAGTTCTGCCTTCTACAACATTATTAGGAAAACCATACTTGTGGAAGTGGCATGTTATTTATGAGTCTAGACCTCGCTCTTTGATTATTACTTTGGGAAATAAGTTGTACAAGATACCAGAGGTAGCCCTGCCTACTGCTATCTCTTTTATCATTGCAAAGAAATGCAGTAATATCATTTCATAGAGTCAGAAATTTATTTTCCATATGATTTGCCCTCAGGGATAGAAGAAAATTGTGGCCACAACTTCTAAATAAGGCTCCTCCTTCCAGTAGAAAAAGATGGAAAAGGTCATGGAGGAGTACAAGGACATTTTATCCTCACCTATGAGGGTGCCTTTGGACTATCGGGTCAAGCACTCCTTTGATCTGACCCTGGGTGTGCTTCTACCTAATGGACCAATCTATCGATGCTCTGCTCTGGAGAACGACGAGATCAAGCGGCAGATTCAGGAGTTGTTGCAGAAAGGGCACATCAGGCCAAGCTCATCACCTTTTGGGATCCCAATTGTATTGGTACAGAATAAGGAAGGGACCTTGAGACTCTCTATTGACTATCTGGCATTGTACAAGATCATTGTACAAAATACGTACCCAATCCCAAAGATTGATGACCTTCTAAACCAGCTCAAGGGGGACAACTGTTTCAAAAAGTTTGTGATGAGCCTCATAAATGGGTAATTATATGGGCTCATTTTACCTCCTAACCTAGTCAAATCAACCATTCTCTTAGCTTATTGTATGATTTTTTTATTATATTTATGCTTATAGGGTTAGTTGAGTTAGTTACTATGCTACGTGGTCTAACATTTATTTAATGCAGATTATTGATGGATTTCGAGGTCAAAGTCAAGGATCTAGTGGTCAAACTGCAGCAATAAATTGAAGTAGATAGAGGAGAGGACTTATAGGAGGGAATCCCCCTCATTTATTGCTCCTCACTTCGAATTCCCCTTCATTCAGCTCAGAGTACAAGTAGCTGAATCATGCACTAGAAGGCAGCCGAGCAAGTGGAAGATGATTGATAGTTATCTCGAGTTTTGGGAGCCAAGCATCCATGATTTTAATGAAACTGTTGGTAGCTTCAGATTTTTAAGTAGAGAGGCCTAGGGCCTCACTAGGGCTGACTTTTTTTTGCTTGTGTAAGCTCTGCTCAAATTTCGAGCTTACTATTTTATGACAGTTTTATGTAATCTTGCTATTTTTTGATAATGGAGATGGAATCCTTTTTGAGCTATCACTGAGTTACCTCAAAGGGTTGAAGCTCTTGGGTTAGGGCCCAATCCAAGTAGCCAAGCTTCTCTTTACTTGTATTTGTATGCTTTACTTCAGTTTGTAGATTAGTTTGCTGTTAGATGTATTTCTCTTATGGTTAAGAATAGGTTGCTTTTGATGATTTAGTAGCTTGCTTCCATTTGTGCTTTTTGTAGTAGGTTAAGTAGTGATTAGAGAAGATTCAAAAGGCCAGAAATAGTTCCTTGGCCTCTCTTGCTCCCTCTGGGACCATGATTTGAGGCAAAGACTCTCTTGCTGCCCCCAAAACATAGATTTTCCTCATTCCTAGGACTTCTAGTGTTTGCAGCTCTCTAGTAGGTTGATAGTCCAGTTTTGCTTTACTTTAGATCTTCTTTATCATGTTCACTTACTGATTTGCAATAGTCCTTTTGCATGCTTTCCTTTCTTACATCATTTCCCAGCATTTCCTTCTATACAACATAGTTTAGGCCATTTTAATGCAAAACTTTGTTTTTCCTAGGATGCACTCGTTTCATTGGTTGCTTGATTTCCTTGGTTGAATGTTAGTTTCTATGCAGCAGATCTCTTCCAGTAGTAGGCCAGCTTACTAGCAATCACACCCTCCATCTGATCCATGTCCTATAGGTCTTCCAAACCTCACCTCAATTCTGCCCTAGTTTCCTTCATTTTTCATAGAAATTCTTCCTCTCTCCTTGAGAAAACCCAATCATCTTTCTCTCTCCTGGTGATTCATGGTATATCTTAGGCACCCTAACACCTCATTCCAACCTTCATCCACCTTTTCCACCCACTCTCACACCCTCAAAATAGCGAAAATTTCTCTTAGCTTCCTCCTGTAGGCCTCCTGTAGTTTCCTTGTTTTCCTCCTATAGTTTTCCAGTGTCCTCCTGTAGTTTTCCCTGTAGGATTTCTTTTGAAGGCTGAGTGTGGGAAAAGACTCCAGAAGGCCACCTAAGACCTCCTAGGACCTATCCACACCATCCTACATCCTCTCAAGCTCCAAAACCACCCTCTAACACCACCTGTTCGCTGCCACACTCACACACAATAAATTAGATGCATGTTAAATTCACATAAAAACACATCAAAATCCAAAAATATGTTTTTTGCTTATTTAATTCCAGTAATAGCATGGTTAGATGTTGTTTACTTCCTTGAGTAGGTAATGGCATTTCTTTCATTATTTTCATAGTGTTTTTGGCAAAAGTAGAATTAACTTGTTAATTAGGGTTTACTAGGTTTTGCTTTACATTTCAGTCTTTCTCCTTTCTGCAATTAGAATAGCATCTGTAGAGTAATATTTCTTTCCTTTCATCACACATAGAGCTTCTTCTGAAATCTATAGAAGTTGGCTTGATCTCCTAGTGATCTCGTGCCAGATGACCAAGTGACAACCTGCAGCGAGAACTAGTACTTGTGCATATAGCACCGACGCTTCCAAGTTTGTTACAAACTACCGGGTTGATAAAACTAAAGCTGGTAGTCCAGGAGTTGCAGCATTCTTGCTGCAATACTGGCTGTCACCACTTTTTGGCACCGTTGCCGTGGAAGCATCAGAGTATTATGTGATTACTGCTTTCTTCTATTTCCTATTGCAACATTCTGCTAATAGTTTATTTCGCAAAAGTAGACTAGTCATTTCTTTTCTTTCAGTTTTGCATTTCCTTGCTTTCCTTTTCAATTCTACAAATTTCCATTCAGCAAGTTCATTTCAGCTAGTTGCAATTTGTTTTTTTCAATCACAATTTCAGTTTTTGCAGGTACTTTTAGTGTGGGGAAAAAGAAACAAAAAACCAACCAAAAATATTTCCTTTCATGCCTCGTAGGAGTAGAGAAAACTTAGGAAAATTTTTGCCCAACACCCCCACTACTTCACATAGGCAACCTTCTCTCTTATTCTATGGCTACAACTAAGAAGAACCCTTAGGTGAACATCCAGACATATTTGAAGAACCTATAGGGAAGAAGAAGAAGAAAACATTCCTCTGGAGCCAATGGCTGAAAACATAAATGCTAGGGGAAATGGAGAGAGAATAGAGGGTACCTTCCCCATTCGGGAGACCAATGGGGACACCAAAATGAAGAATATAAGTCTTTCAGCCCTACCTCACTTCCATGGTTTGACTACAAAAGATCCTGACACCTTCTTGTTTGAGTTTGTTGTCATCTATCGAACTTATGACTATGCAGAAGACGAGCAAAAGTTGAAACTGTTCCCTTCTACTCTCAAGGACGCAGCACTACGCTGGTTCATGGAATTACCTGACAATAGCATCACAACTTGGGCTCAGATGCAACAGGTCTTTAACAACAAGTATCAAGACTATTGTAGTTCAAAAGATACTAAAGAAGAAATCTTCCAAATGACTATAGGAAGTGATGAGTCCCTGGAAGACTATGAAGAGAGGTTCTAGCTCAGTTACAAAAGGGTCAGGTGTACACTTGACCCTGAGTCTCTGAAGTTGGTCCTACTCAGGGGAATTTGGAAAGACCTTTTAGACACCCTCCATCTACTGGCCGGGGGAAACATCTACCAACTATCCTATGAGGACATAAAGATTGTTTTTAGAAACCATTCTAGAGTAGCCAGAAAGAAAGGTAGGGGGAGTCAACCCATAGCGAGTACCTCTTCTTCCAATTCATTCATTAAAGGTGAAATTGGAAACATGCTGGAAGACTTCAAGAGTGAGATGCTACAAACTCTTGCCATGCAAATGGATACCTTACATATCAAAAGAAAACAAGAGGAAGCAGAGAGGGCTTTGGCCATTTTTTCCCTAGATGCACTAGGAGACATCCTAGGAATGAATGCACATTGAACTCTATAAAGTTTTGTTCAGTCTATGAAGAAGATCATTCTATAGATAAGTTCCCTTCCTTGCCTGGACTTAAATCTATATACCAACGGGCCGAAGGAGTCACTGAATAGATCTATTACATAAACCAAAGGATGTCACATGGACCTAGACCATACCAGCAGAGGATGCAAGGGACATCTCAAGCATACCACAACCCCAACCAAGTCACCTCCATACCTTCTTGGGGCCCCCCTGCTCATCCTTCCTGGTCCACGCCTCCTCCTTGGTCCTTCACATCTCAATATCATGCCCAACCATCCACCCATTCATTTCAATCCTATGCTTAGCCGCAACCTCAGTGGAATGCATCTCATCAGGGTTGGAGGCCCCAATACAACTCTCTTCCTGCTCTTTTGCCTCCACCACCTACCCAACCACAACTGTTACCTTCTGCTCCACCAAGGCAACCCTAAATGCCTGCCCAGCCAAATCGAACCCAAACAACAGACAGGCTCAACAAGTGTATAGTGGGGAACCATCATGCCCAACTTATGCTGTGGAGATTCAAGAAATTAACTTGCGATCTCGGAAAGTCCTCCCAGATAGCCATCCTCCACCCAGGGATGTTGAGGAAGATAAAGAGGAAATCAAACCTAAAGCAAATCCACCCTTTCCTGAGAGAATATCCATGACAATCCAGTCTACCCCAGAAGAGACTGAACTCCTGGAAGGATTGAAACATTTATGTGTGAAGATACCACTTCTCCAAGCCATAAAAGATGTGCCTATCTACAATAGGTTGATCAAAGAGAAGTGCTTTAGGCATCCAGGAAGACGCAAGAGAGATGCCCCAACCATCAATGTCATAGGACAACTGTCCGACCTGATGTTGGGGCAGATAATCTGTCCAAAATATCTGGACCCTAGAAGCCTAGTAGTTGATGTCCAGATCAATGGCACAATGGTCCCACATACCTTGATCAATCTGGGAGCTGCCATTAATGTGATGACAAAGGACACAATGCTCAAAATTAACCTCCAAGGCTCCTTAAGGAAGACCACGACAGTGCTGCAGCTAGCAGACCGCTCCACAGTGACCCCTGAGGGGATTGTGGAAGATGTGATGGTCTCCATTGATTCTTGGGAGTACCCTATTGATTTCTTAGTTCTCCAGCCAAAGGCAAAGCTCACTGGGTATCCTCTCATTCTGGGAAGACCCTGGTTGGCTACAGCCGATGCCTACATCAGCTGCCGAGCTGGGAACATGACCATAAAGAACGGGCACATGTCTAAGCAGTTAATCCTATATCCTCCTGCCCAACCCTTGCTAGAACATGATCTACCTCTCTGGTTGGAGGAGGAGGATGAGGATGAAGTTTATTCTGCACCACTTTATACATTAGAAATCGCCATGGGGGGAAAATCGCAAGATGAGGATGATATGATTGAAAATTTGATTCATAATCCACCTCCCAATGTATCACCATTAGAAGACATAGTAAGAGAAACCCAAAACACCCCTCAATTGATCTCTGTGTGGCTGACCCCACTTCTCTCTATGTTAAAAATATAGAGTTCGGCCGAGAAAGAACATTGAAAATCAATCCATCCCTATCTACTTCCCAGGAGAAGGAGCTATGCAACATACTGAGAAAACATCTAGATGCCTTCACCTGGAGTTATAAGGAGATGAAGGGAGTGAACCCTTCAGTATGTACTCATCATATATACATCAAGGAATATTGCAAGCCGGTCAGGCAGCCTCAAAGGAGGATGAACCCAACACTTAAAGATATTGTTAAGGAAGAATTGCAGAAATTGCTTGATGCAGGATTCATCTATCCCATCTCTGATAGTGAATGGGTCTCTCCTTTGGTGCTAGTGCCAAAGAAAAATGGTAAGTGGAGAATTTGTGTCGACTATCGGGAATTGAAAAAAGCCACTATAAAGAACCATTTTCCTTTACCTTTCATAGATCAAGTGTTAGACAGTCTGGCAGAAAAAAGGTTTTTCTCCTTCCTAGATGGGTTTAGCGAGTACAATCAGATTCAAATTAGCCTGGAAGACCAAGATAAGACCACTTTCACTTGTCCTTGGGGTAACTTTACATACCAGGTCCTTCCTTTTGGTTTCTGCAACGCTCCAACCACTTTCCGGAGAGCGGTATTGAGTATATTTTCTGAACTGGTTCATGATGCAGTAGAAATATACATGGATGATTTTACTCCTCATGGCTCTAACTTTCAGGAAGCTTTATCTAACCTAGCAAAATTTCTAGATAAGTGTATTGAGATGAACCTGTCCCTCATTTCGGAAAAAGTGAATTTTTGATGACTAAAGGGACCGTGTTAGGTCATGCAATATCTGAACAAGGACTGCAGGTGGACCCTAACAAAATTGCCATCATCCAAAGGGTCCCACCTCCTCAAAAGGTGAGAGATGTCAGAAGCTTCCTAGGCTTAGCTGGATATTACAGGAGATTCATTAAAGACTTCAGCAAGTTAGCCTCTCCTTTGTTTGGCCTCCTAGGCAAAGATGTTGAGTTCATATGGTTGGAAAACTGTCAAGAAGCCCTAGATACCTTGAAGAGCAAGCTAGTGACTGCCCCAATTCTCAGAGGCCCAAACTGGGCCCTACCCTTTCAAATTCACACAGATGCCTTGAACAAAGCAATAGGAGCAGCCTTATGACAAATTGATGAAAATTTACCTTATGCCATATACTTTATAAGCAAAAACTTGTCAAAGGCAGAGTTAAACTATACAGTGACTGAGAAGGAACTCCTAGCTGTCGTGCATTCCTTAAACAAATTTAGAAATTATATCACAGGCTATCAAACCTTTGTGCACACTGATCATACTACAATTAGATATTTAATGAACAAACCAGATGTAAATGCTCGCATTATTAGATGGTTGTTTTTACTGCAACAGTTTGATCTGACCATTATTGATACACCCGGTAAAGAGAATGTTGTTGCTGACTTTTTATCTAGAGTAAATTTTCCTACAGGTGAAGAAGGAATGGTGGATGACCAAATGCCAGATGAACACCTATTTACTATATCAGTACTCTCTCCATGGTTTGCTAATATAGCAAACTACCTGGTTTCAACACAGTTCCCACCACACCTATCCTCAAAATAAAAGAGCAAGATAGTAAGGAAAAGTGCCCCTTTCACCTGGATTGGAGGCAATCTCTTCAAACTTGGCCCAGATAAGATCTTGAGAAGATGTGTCAGGGAGAAGGAAGTCTTTGACATCCTCTTGACTTATCATGACAGGCCTTGTGGAGGTCATTTTGTAGCAAAAAGAATCGCCTTCAAGATATTGCAAGCAGGCTACTGCTAACCCACTCTTCATCAGGATGTGAGGAGATACACGAGCTAGTGTGATCGGTGTCAAAGGATGGGGAAACCCACTCCAAAGGATGAAATGCCCATGAAACCTCAAGTGACCTTTAAGCCATTTGAGAAGTGGGATGTGGACTTTGTGGGGCCTATCAACCCCCCTTCAAAGCAGAAGCAGTACATCATTGTGTGCACCGACTCCCTGAAAAAGTGGGTGGAGACAAAAGCAATCAAAGCAGCGACGGAGGAAAAAGTAGCTGAGTTTATGAGGGAAAACATATTCTACAAGTTCGGGTATCTGAGAGAGTTGGTCACAGACCAAAGCATTCGGTTCACTTCTAACCTGATTGAAGACCTGCTCACACATCATAAGATCAAGCATAGGACTTCCACCCCTTACCATCCACAAGCCAATGGGAAAGTGGAGGTCACTAACAGAGCATTGGAAGGGATCTTAACCATGGTAGTGAGCAGCAGCAGAAAATACTGGGTGGACAGATTAGTTGAGGCCACTTGGGCCTACAACACAACATGGAAGACCACCACCGGGTTCACACCCTATGAACTGGTCTATGTGAAGAAGGATTCACTGTCAATAGAGTTTGAATTCACTACCCTAAGGATGGTAGTTCAGCTGGAACTAGACCTCAGCCATGCAAAGAAGGAGAGATTACTTCAGCTCAATGGATTGGATGAATACAGATTGCAAGCCCTTCTCCATACAGAGGTAGTTCAGCTTCAGAGAAAGATATGGCATGACAGAAATATCAGGGAGAAGCAATTCCAAGAGGGAGATTGGGCACTACTCTATGATTCAAGATACAAGGATTTCAAAGGTAAGATGAGGACAAGATGGCTGGGACCCTACACTGTGGAGAAATGCAATGACAATGGTTTAGTTCTGATCAGAACCATTGATGATGAAGCCATCTCCATGCTTGTCAATGGACATTGGTTGAAAGTCTACAAGAAACCCCTCTCCAAGTGAGAGTTTATTGAAGATTTGAATAAAACAGTGATGGTAGTGGAGCATGTCTTAGCTTCCACTTCACCCACTCACTGAAGAAAAAAAGAGAAAAAATAAGGACTCAAGTGAAAACCTCCATGAGGCACTTGAGTCCCATCATTGGGTTGAAAACCTCTTCTGAGGCGGCCCAGTGATGTCAAAAAAAAAGGGAAAAGAATAAGATCCCTGGGTGAAAACCTCCCTTGGAGGTGCCCAGGGTAGGAAATTAAGGTGAAAACCTCTCTGAGGCACCCTAGTTGTTTTCAAAAAAAAAAAAGAGAGAAAGAAAAAAATGATTTTTTATTGCATTGCAGGTTTGCAGGAGGACTACAGGGAGCAGAAGAAGGTGCCAAGGGGACCCTGACATTCATACCAGCATCCATCTCATCTTCTCCACACCTTCCTCCATCATTTTTGGCATCTCTTTCACCCCACTATACCTCTTCTTCCAAAACTGTGTTTTCTATAGGAGGCTCTGTTTTTTCTACAGGAGGCTCCTGTAGGAATTACAGAGAGCCAAAAGTGTCTACAGGAGGCAGTTTGAGGGACAAGAAAAGCTTCATGAGGAACCTATAATCCCTCTTACCATCTTCAAACCTCCTTGCCATCATTTCCAAGCCTGCATCACACTCCAAGCATCATTATTTTTTTTTTCATTTCCAAGAAAAAAACACAGAAAAACAATTTTTCAGTTTTGAAAAAAAAACAAAAATAAAAGGAGAAAAAGGCACCATTAACTTTACCTGAAGCTTACCTACTATCCCTCCATCATTCATCTCCACCTCTAGCATCATTCTCGAGCTCCAATCATAGGGAAATAGCTGAAGTTTCGAAAGGAGAAGCAACTACAGGAACTCTTATAGTAATTCCTATAATAGCTGATCCCATAGAAGTCCAGCACCAACAGCAAGGGACAACACATCTGAAGGTTGAAAAGGCACATGCAGCTTAGCTCCAGCAAAAGAAGAACCTGCAAAAACACACAACAACACATCAACAAGCAGAGACAACATGCATGAAGGAAAATGAAGGCATGCAACAAAAAAAGCCACATCACCTCACAGTCGATGGCAACAAATACACTTGGATTACAGGTAAGTAGCTAAGTCACTCCTCTATCTGCATTTGTGTAATTAGGAATCATACGAAGACAAAAAGATGGTTGAAATCGAAAGAGGAAAAGGTGGCCAGTTAACTTGGCCACCTTCATTTAGTTGACTCCACTTAACCGAGATATCACCCACACGTGCGCACAGTCAACTCAAGCAAAAGATGCGAAGGAGAGGTAGTGGGAGGAAGAGTTAATTCCAATGTAGCAATGAGGAGATAATTACGAGGGGGGTCATGATGACCAAGCAGGTGGGGACCAACGGTCCTAATCTGGCAACATACACCTTGCCAGCTCAGCACTCATACCCGAAAACAACCATAAAAGGTAATGAGCACTCCTCCCTGCGCATTCTCACCACCTTTTCTTCAGTGTCTCCTTGTAACTTAGCCACATAGCAGTCTTCTTATGCCCCCACAGCCTCGTATCCACCATCCTCCATTGATTTCCTCCATATTTTTGCTCTCGGCATTTTCTACAGGAGCACCTACGAGAAATCTATAGGAGGGACAACGGGCTTCTACAGGAGGGGCAGTGAGTCATTTTGAAGGGAGGAAACGTGATTTTTGGCACGAATTTCAGTCTGAAGAGGTCGGGCTCATGAATTCCCTCTTTTGAATATCAAAATGTGAAAGAGTTGGTCTCAAATTGAAGATAAAATGAGTCTTTAAGAGGGTAGAAATACATAAAAAAAATTCTGTTTAAAAAAAAAAAACACAGTCCCCTCTGTTTTTCTATTTCACTCAAAATTCTTTGTCTCCACCTCCATATCTGGTTTTTCAAAAGAAGTACAGGCAGTATGACAAGGGGGTTTATGAGAAAAGAGCCAACTAACTCCACTAGACTCCATGCAAATCCTCAAGTGGTGGAAATATTTACAAGGGCAAACTCGATGAATTTCATTGAGAAGTTTAGAGGGTTTGATGATGAAATTTCCCATGAATTTTCTCTCTCTCTGGTCCCTCACACAAGAACTCATGCTATTGTAACCAGTAGAGGCCTCTCCATTGAAATAATCCCTAAATTAATTAGTAGGGTCACTACCCTTCCTCTTGGGCTGCCTTGGAGTAAAGATGAGAAAATAATTGGCCAGGTTGCCAAGAGGAAATTTTTCCAAGATAATGAAACCCATATTGAAGACAAAAATGGAATTAAGAGGGCTAGTGTACCATATCCCTGGGATGAGGTTAGCTACCAAGTGATCAAATACATTTCTTGTGAGGGGAGGCACAACATTTTTTATGGATATCATTTCAGAATCATCCAAGAATTGAGATATGGCATGGATACCCCAGAACATCAAAAGCTCAATATCCCTTACTTTCTCCTTCAGTCCCTCATTGACTCCAGCACCAAGGTACAAGAAGGAAATTCACAGCAGCTAGATCACCATGGCATAATCAAGATCCTAGTAGAAGAAGCCCTCCATACCCTTACAATCCCTATAACATGGGAAGTTTTCAGAAATATGACAGCTGAGGATGACATCAAGGCATTAACCTATGATATCAGTCTTGCTTTTAGTGAGGAGGGAGAATAACAAGGAGGAGAAGATGAAGCCAGTGGTGACATAGCAAAGCAAGAAAGGAAGGAGGAAATAAAAGAAATAGAGGAGGGGAGAGTTGAAGAGACAGAATAGGAGGTAGAAAAAGAGACAGAGTAGGAGGAGGAAAAAGAGGCAGAAGAGGGAGAAAAGGAGGCAGAGAGGGCAGAGCAAAGAGAAGAGTCCCCTGAAACTTTGGAAAGAGAAGAAACAGCTGTCCTCACTGCCTTTAGTACACCAGTCAAGCAGAAGTAGAAGAGAAAAAGAAAAACCTCCATGTATTTTAGGGCAAGGAAGAGTACCAAAATTAAAACAGGCAAACCTCAGCCCTCATCAAAGACTCCCATTAACATTGAAGATGCACCATCTGCCAAGGTGAAAGAATCTCCTTCCAAGACACCCATAACCTATGAAAGGAGGACTACAAGATCTCCTGCATGGAAGGGAAAGGCAATTCTACAGGACCCCAAACCAGACCTACAGGAGGCTAAAACAGTCCTACAGGAGACACTGTCCAAACTACAGGAGACACAAAAACTTGAGGAAAAGATAGGAGGATAGCCAGAGGTGAAAGAGGAAGCATAAGAGCTACAAGAACTTGACCCCTAGCCTAATCTTGACTCCTATTACAGACTACTTGAGGGAGGTAAGATAATCCCACAGAAATTTGAAATTCCACTATTTTTCGAATTGGAAAAAGAGAGAGTGAGAACGCATAGGTGGATGCAGATAGCCAAGTCCAAAGGAGTTGAGGATATTGGCCACATGGAAGACACACTCAGGGAAATGGGTAGGGAATTGAGTGCTCTTAGAGATAGAGAAGCCATTACAAGAAGCCACCTTGAGAATGAGAATGAATTACTAAGGAGGAAGCTATAGGAGAAAGAGACTCATTTGGCATACATGGCCAGCTTATCCATAGAAGCATTACAATGTAGAACACCAGCCAAATCTTATGGCCTCTATCTGAAGGATCAATGGCTTCAATTCCAAATCAAAACGTTGGCACAAAGAGGCATAATGCCTTTCCAAGACTACAGGCAGTTCATGGATTTGTGTGACCAAAGAACCTCTGAGGACAAAGCAAAGATGGCAGAGTTCTATCTACACAACATGGCCCTCACATACCTGAATGTGTGGGACCCCAATGCCAAGCTAGGGGATCTGCAATTAATGGCCTCGACGTCATGGATGAACCATGAAGAATTGAGGGAAGCAAAAATGAAAAGATTGTTAATAAAAGAGCAGAATGAACCATTGATGATAAGAGCTGAGCCATCAGATCCTATGGCACTCATTAGCACACACAACCTGCTTGCCAATGACCCTCAGATTTCCCCTAAATATCTAGCCAATCAGGAACAAGCCATTGCACAGTTTGAAGATATGCTTAGGCTAATTGGGCATAATTGTGTGCATGAATGCATGAGAATATGGAACACCCTACCCCACAGCTTGCAGATCAGAGAATACCATTCCCCCATGAGGCTGAAGGAGGCATTGAAAAGAGTGCCAATGTACGAGCACTCCATGCAAAGGCTGAAGGTCAATTGGATTGGCCTCAAACTGAGTCCTCCACTCATATTAGGCATGATGGAAGGCAGAAGAGAAGAATAAGAGAAGGAGCAGTGGAAGGACATAAATAGAAAGGCGTGATTTTATGGAGAACATGAGCAGACCACATCAGAAGCCTGGAATGCTAGGGAGGCCACCAGGGCCATAAGAGACCAAGAGATTGACTAGGTTGGTCAGAGGATGAGCAACACCTTCAGTAGGGGGTGATGATGAGCCTCATAAATGGGTAACTATATGGGCTCATTTTACCTCCTAACCTAGTCAAATCAACCATTCTCTTAGCTTATTGTATTATTTTCTGATTATATTTATGCTTATAGGGTGAGTTGAGTTAGTTACTATGCCATGCGGTCTAACATGTATTAAATGCAGATTATTGATGGATTTCGAGGTCCAAGTCAAGGATATAGTGGTCAAAATGGAGTAATAACTTGAAGTAGATAGAGGAGAGGACTTATAGGAGGGAATCCCTCTCATTTATTGCTCCTCATTTCGAATTCCCCTTCATTCAGATCAGAGTACAAGTAGCCGAATCATGCACTAGAAGGCAACCGAGCAAGTGGAAGATGATTGATAGTTATCTCGAGTTTTGGGAGCCAAGCCTCCCTGATTTTAAGGAAGATGTTGGTAGCTTTAGATGTATAAGTAGAGAGGCCTAGGGCCTCACTAGGGTCGACTTTTTTTTGCTTGTGTAAGCTATGCTCAAATTTCGAGCTTACTATTTTATGATAGTTTTATGTAATCTTGCTATTTTTTGATAATGGAGATGGAATCCTTTTTGAGCTAGCACCAAGTTACCTCAAAGGGCTGAAGCTCTTGTGTTAGGGCCCAATCCAAGTAGCCAAGATTCTCTTGTATTTTTATGCTTTACTTCAGTTTGTAGATTGTTTTGTTGTTAGATGTATTTCTCTTATGGTTAAGAATAGGTTGCTTTTGATGATTTAGTAGCTTGCTTCCATTTGTGCTTTCTGTAGCAGGTTAAGCAGTGATCAGAGAAGATTCAAAAGGCTAGAAACAGTTCTTTGGCCTCTCTTCCTCCCTCTGGGACCATGATTTGAGGCAAAGACTCCCTTGCTGCCCCAAAAACACAGATTTTCCTCATTCCTAGGACTTATAGTGTTTGCAGCTCTCTAGTAGGTTGATAGTCCAGTTTTTCTTTGCTTTAGATCTTCTTTATCATGTTCACTTCCTGATTTGCAATAGTCCTTTTGCATGCTTTCCTTTCTTACAACATTTCCCAGCATTTTCTTCTATACATCATAGTTTAGGCCATTTTAATGCAAAACTCTGTTTTTCCTAGGATGCACTCATTTCATTGGTTGCTTGATTTCCTTGGTTGACTGTCAGTTTCTATGCAGCAGATCTCTTCCAGCAGTAGGCCAGCTTACCAGCAATCACACACTCCATCTGATCCATGCCCTATAGGTCTCCCAAACCTCACCTCAATTCTGCCCTAGTTTCCTTCATTTTTCATAGAACTTCTTCCTCTCTCCTTGAGCAAACCCAATCATCTTTCTCTCTCCTGGTGATTCATGGTAGACCTTAGGTACCCTAACACATCATTCCAACCTTCATCCACCTTTTCCACCCACTCTCACACCCTCAACAAAGAAAATTGCTCTCGGCCTCCTCCTGTAGGCCTCCTGTAGTTTCCCTGTTTCCCTTCTGTAGTTTTTCCTGTAGGCTTTCTTTTGAAGGCTGAGTGTGGGAAAAGCCTCCAGAAGGCCACCTAAGACCTCCTAGGACCCATCCACACCATCCTACATCCTCCCAAGCTCCAAAACCACCCTGTAACGCCACCTGTTCGCTGCCACATTCGCACACAATAAATTAGATGCATGTTAAATTCACGTAAAAACACATAAAAATCCAAAAATATGTTTTTTGCTTATTTACTTCCAGAAATAGCATGGTTAGATGTTTTTTACTTCCTTGAGTAGGTAATGGCATTTTTTTCATGGTTTTCATAGTGTTTTTGGCAAAAGTAGAATTAGCTTGTTAATTAGGGTTTACTAGGTTTTTCTTTACATTCCAGTCTTTCTCCTTTCTGTAGTTAGAATAGCATCTGTAGAGTAATCTTTCTTTCCTTTCATCACACATAGAGCTTCTTCCGAAATCTGTAGAAGTTGGCTTGAGCTCCTAGTGATCTCACGCTGGCTGACCAAGTGACAACTTGCAGTGAGAACTAGTACTTGTGCATATAGCACCGACGCTTCCAAGTTTGTTACGAACTATCGGGTTGATAAAAGTAAAGCTGGTAGCCCAGGAGTTGCAACATTCAAGCTGCAATACTAGCTCTCACCAGTTTGATTTGAAGTCTGGTTATTACCAGGTGCGTATCGTGTTGTATCTGAGATGATAATGGCCGCTATCATGCCATAGCATCTAAGATAATTGTTTTGGGGGTTTTGTTTTAATTTGGAGGACTAATGAATGAAACAGATGTAACACTGTAATGCCTAACCTTTTGAATAATATTAATATCAAAGCAGAGGGCTGCTATAAAATTTCACACAGTGATATAGTTTGTATGGTGGTGATCAGAAACAAAGAAATAATATGATTATCACAATTTTAAAACTGAAAATTAAATAATCATAAGTATGAAAACCTTTAAACAAGTTCAGAAGGTTCAAGAGAATATGCTTAAGCTTACAAAAGATGCTGATGATCTATTTATTCAGAGGGAATTAATTAAAAAAACAGTCCATTAATTCATTATGTTTATAGATTATCACTTTAGAAGCTTATAGGAATAGATTGAAAAACAATTATTCCTACCTAGTTATCTTTGTAACACATAAGAATATGAGGAAAAACATAATGAGTAATACTGGAAAAACTTACAGGAAACAAAAACTGTGTAAAACAAAATTCAAAATCTTTTTCTTTATATTAAGGATCCAGAAAAGTCAAGTACATCAAATGTTTTCAAATGCTTCATCAAGGGTGCAACCCTTAATAACTCGTGAAGAGAGTTATTTATACAACAATAGAATTAAGAAAATATCCTAAATTGTTTTTACAAAAATATATTATCATAAAATCAAAATAAATACTGTTAGTTGATCTGGCACTATTTTGACGCTATGTTGTTGGTGACTATCGCTAAAAAAAACTGAAAATTGTTGAAGCTGGCTGACTATTCCTCCAAAAGCTGAATGTTGTTCGATTTTCACACTGGATTTCATATTTACTGATGACCTTTCATCTAATACATTTTGACTTTGTTGACCTGTCAATATCCTTTACTGTGCTTTTTACTTTTACTGTGTAAATTGTTTCTTTCTACTCTGTCTCTGGTTTAAACACAATTTTTAGTTTGTACACAAAAGTCCTGCTAAATGAAGCCTTTTGAATATATTTCTTGAGAATCTGGAACAAACAGGTTTTTAGCTAGTATAAAAACTGTTTGTCCAGGTCTTATATGATCACCTGCAAAAATAAACCAATAGTTAATAAAAACACAGGTTGGCAGGGAGGTGATAATGGCTTCAGGGAACAAGAAAGTGTGTGGATGGAGTCCTGGCAGTGTTTGGAAGGTAATCAGAGGTCAAATTAGGTTGCAAAGGTTCAGGGTGGCGCAAGAAGGGTTAGGCAGCCTTCAATGAAAAAATGAGCGAAAAGAGTGAAAACGAGGGTCTTCGGCATTTTAATGGGTAACGTTTAAAATTTGGTGCAGAAATCGATAAATGAACAGTGGATGGTTTCGGCCTAAGCGGGGAGGCGATATTAAGGTTCATCGCACTACTTTTGGCCGTCGGGTGGTTTTTTCATGAGAGCACGCGAGTTAACCTAAAGCTACCACGTAACTAAAAGGGGCCCGAGCAAAACCACGAATCTAGCGTGCTCTCGGATTTTAACTATTGGACATCAGGATCGCGCGATATTGATGTGGGTCGTTGGATCTGGGGGTGAAAGATCTAATGAATATCGTGCGGCGGAGTTGCACGGATGGAAATCGACGGAGATTAGCGGGGCCCGGGGGTTAATTACAAGTGATTTGTAATTAATTTAATGAATAAAGTGCGGGTTGAAAATATATAATAAGCAGGTTTAATACAATGGGATCGGGGTTAAAATACAGCGGGGTTTGTTAACCACACCAAGGGGGGTGGGTTAAAATGTTTTTATATTGGGAAAATGGTGAATTACGGAGTTAATTAAAATAAAGCGGGGGAGACAAAACTTAGGATAAATGGGTTTTATCGGTTAAAAGGGTTTTGTCGGGAAAAGCATGAATGGCGAAGTTTAATTAAATAAAACGAAGGGGGGAATAAAAGTTAGGATAAGGGGTATTTATGGGTTTTTTAGGTGAAATAGGGAAATTAATAAGGGGAAAGTGATTTTTTCAAGGGGAAAGGGTTTCACACTAGGAAAAAGGTTTTTTGGGTAGGGGAATGAGTTTGGAGGGTAGTTTGCTAGGAAAAGGTGTGAAACCAAAGGGCAAGGGTGAAAATGAAGGGAAAAGGGTATTTTCATAAGAAAAGATGGGATAATGGGAAATTAGTAAGTATGTAGTGGGGGATGAAATGAAATGAGGGGAAGTTAATTAAATCAGCTTGAGAACATCCTTTCACTTTCATAACTGCTCCTGCACACTAAAACATTGGATCAAGCATGATAAATGTACTTATGCTTTAACAACATTGTATTTCTGCAACCTTTCCTCTACCTACCCTTTACTTATCCTAACAGTTTTTCTTCACTTAGTTGGGTGCATTTAAGATAGCAACCCAATATTTCTTTTCATGAATAATCTACCTCCATACGTTATTCTCTGTAGTGGCTCAGATTAGACTATTGAGCCAATTTCATTTTCTACCTATGACAATCAATTTAAAACAAATCCATTTATGGTTAAACAATATAATTGGACTAAATAAATTAGTGTGGCATCTAAACAAACTGCACACAACTATTATTTTCAAAATTGAATTAGAGTAAAAGTAGTGGCATTTAGATTTGCAACACTTTCAAAGTTTATTTCTTTTTTCTTTTCTCTCTAACCTAACATTTTATTTTTGCCTTCATTTTTTAGGGCATCTATTCTAACATTTTCTTTGATATGGACATATTTATCAAAATATTTCCTAACATTTTTATTCAGTATTCTTTTTGTCCATATCCTAGCTTAACATTTTTTTGAAAAATATTTTCATTTTTTGGACTAATTTATTCTAACTTACCAAAACCAAAAAATTCTACAACATTGGCTCCATCTAGGGACTGCTTTCTCCTATAGAATGCAAAGAACCTGCAGATCCATGTGCCTTCTCCTCGGGCTATGGAGTCTTTTGCTGTAAAAAATCACACTGACAGCTTGAAAAGTAAAAGAAACTGGAGTTTTTACAATGGTAGTAATGAAATCTACTTCAACTTCTCAGTATTGAATGTAATGTTTGAGAAACCTTCCATTTACAGGATAAGTGGAATATAGCCCCTCAAGATTTTGTAGCACAAAAGTGTTGTTTCCCTTCACTTCAGCAATTGCTAAAGGTCCAAACCACAGGTTGTCAAACTTGCCATGTTTTCCCTTTTATTCTCTCCTGGAATCCCATCTTAGAACTATATCACCTTCCTTGAAGTCCCTTTCCCTGACTCTTCTATCAAATAGGCTCTTCATCTTATTCTGATACTTTTTCAATTTTTATTGAACTTCATCTCCGTTTTCATTTAGTTCAATAATCTGATTTATTCTCCTTGAAAAATCATCAGGTTCATCCGTTGAATCTTGCAGAAATTTTAAAACTGGGAAGGCCAAATTGGTAGGGAAGATTGCATCTTTCCCATAAAATAACTGGAAAGGGTATTTTCCAGTAGATCTCTTTGGAGCAATTCTGTTTGCCCATACTGCATAAATTAAATGAGAGTCCTAGCTCTTTTTATGACCTGCTAGAGCCTTTTTTATTACCTTTACCAGACTTTTAATTGAGGATTCCGCAAGGCCATTACCTTGTGGGTAATATGGAGTTGAATGATGTAACATAATCTGATATTTCTGGAAAAACTCAATCATTTTAGCACTAGAAAAAGCTGTTGCATTTTCAGTGACAATTTGAGTTGGGAAAGCAAATCTAGATAAGATGTTCTCTTCAATAAATTTGATTACTACTGAATCAGTAGCATTTATCATTGGAATTTCTTCCACCCATTTAGTGAAGTAGTATGTTGTAGAGAGGATCCATCAATGCTGATTACTTGAAGTGGGATGAATCTCTCCAACAAAATGTAATCCCCATTGGAGAAAAGGTTCTGAGACTATTGATGGAACCGGTGGAAGAGTTGCTAATTTTTGCTTACCAGCAAACATTTGACAAGGAACACAACCTTTGACCTTTGCTCCTACTTGTAAGAACAATGTTGGCCAATAAAATCCTCCCCTTAATATCTTATATATTGTTGCTCTCCAAGCATAATGTCCTCCACAAAATCCTGTATGAAACTGGTCAATGATTCCTTCAATTTCTGATTCTGTTAAACATAATAACAAAATATTTAGTGGGTCTTTCCAGTACAAATTTGCATTTATGATACAGTACTTGACTGCTTTCAGTTTGAGAGTTTTACACTGGATTTTGGAGAATGATGTTGGACATTCAAAATGAATCAAGAAATTTACAATGTCTTGGTACCAATCTGACAACAAAAATTTGTCAGCAATGTATAAAGGGCGGATCTGATCTGAAGGTAAAGGTTTTTGTGGACTCTTTTCTTTAGGATGAAGGGAAGGTTCTTGTGGATTCTCCTCTTCAGGATGAAGGGAAGGTTCTTGTGGATTCTCATTTTCAGGATGAAGGGAAGGTTCTTGTGGGTTCTCCCCTTCTACAAGGACATAAGGTTCTTGTGAATTCTTCTTATCTGAAGTTTGAGAAGGTTCTTGTGTATTATTCTTATCTGAAGTTTGAGAAGGTTCTTGCGGATTCTTCCCATCTGAAGTTTGAGAAGGTTCTTGTGGGTTCTTCCCTTGTATCTCTAAAACAGAATTGATTCCGAGCACTTTACAGTTGGATTCAGCTAGAATATTAGCTAATCCTTGGCCTTTTACTAGCTTTGTAGTTTTGATGGTTAGATCAAACTCCAGTATTTGAGTGATTCGCCTACCTCTCTTTCCATCAGTGTCTAGTTGAGTTAAAACAATTTTCACAACACTGTTAGGAACATAAGCAGTAATAGGAGAATGTAGGACATACATCCTAAATGATTTCAGGACTTGAATAAGGGCATAGGCTTGCTTCTCAATTATGTCATACTTAAGCTCGACATCTCTCATAACCTTACTGAAAAAGGCTATGGGTTGGTCATGGGAATCTTCATTCTTTTGTAGTAGAACAACAACAAGGGTTGTTTCTGAGGCAAAGGAAAAGATACTGAATGGTTTAGTGTAATCAGAGCTGGCTAAGGTGGGAGCTTCAGAGATAGCTTTCTTGATCTGATCAAATGCATGCCTGGAAGAGACAGTCCATTTAGCTTCATGATCTTTTCGGAGCATGCCAGTTATATCTTTTACAATCTCAGCATAATTTGGGATGAATATCCTTAAAAAATTAATCTTGCCTAGAAAATCTTGAATCTCCTTCTTGTTTCTAGGTAAGGTCAATGTTTTAATGGAAGACACACACTTGGGATCAATCACCACTCCCTTTTTTGAAATTATATGACCTAGCAGTTTTCCTTCTTTGATAGCAAACAAAGACTTTTTAGGACTCAATGATATTTCGAATTTTCTACACTTGTAAAAAACCTTCATCAAGTGCTTTAGATGTTTCCGATCAAATGTAGAAAAAATAGTTATGTCATCAAGATAAATGACCACAAATTTATTTACCTGACCCACAAAAGCTACGTCCATAGCTCTCTGAAATGTTTCTCCAACATTGGATAAGCTAAATGGCATTCTAGCATACATGATTGTACCTCAGGGTGTAATAAAGGTTGTCTTCTCTTTGTTTGATGAATCAACATTTACCTGATTATAGCCTGAAAAACCATCAAGCATAGAAAGTCTTTGTGCTCCTGAAACCATTTGAAGTAACTGATCCATTTTGGGCAAAGGATAGGTATCATTTAATGATGCTTTGTTCAAATTTCTAAATCCCACACAGTCTCTGATTTCTCCATTCTTCTTTCTAAAAGGAACTAAATTTGCAACCCAATTAGAATATCTAAAAGGGAGAATGATCTGGGCATCTATAATTTTCTTAATTTGCTTTTCTATAGTTGGTAGAAGAGCTGGATTGATCCTCCTAAGTTTCTATTGATAAGGAACTACTTTTGGTTTTAAAGGAAACTTATGTTGTATTAATGAAGTATAATAGGTTTTTAGATCAGCATAGGTCCATGCAAAAACATCCTTATAATTTTGAAGTAACTTAAGATATTGAGCTTTGATCTTAGGATCTAGATATGCATAGATTTTGATGTTTTTAATATCATCATTTGTTCCAATATTAATTTCTTTTATGTCATCTTGTGAAGAAATGGATTGAGGGTTTCAGAGGACATCATTTTGATCAAACAATTTTTCTAAAGGAATGAGGCCTTTGGGAATAAAATTGTTAGACAATTGAATAATGTCATGATCAACAATTTTTGAATTGAAATTTGAAGTATCATTTCCATTTGTATTTTCATTTATTTCTGTTCTATCTTCATCAATTTGTAGAATTGAAAATTCATCTATAACCTGCAGAAAAGATTTCAAATGTTCATCATCTTCAAATATCTTCCAGTGTTTTAGATTGTCTGGGATGGATGGTCTGTACTTGACTTGTATTTGATAGAGTACATTGGGTTGATCAGGAATTTTAAACGAACTAGCAGAAACAGCTAAGGCATTTGCATGAATATTCTGATCTCTTGGAATATAAGTCAAATAAAAAGCATCAAAGAAGTTTTCGACTGAACCCAAAACTTCATTTTGAGAAGACCTAAGTCTAGGATGCTTAGTCTGGAAAATATTTCCTTCTTGTTTCAGAATAAGTTCTGAATCAGTAAAAACACTTAAGTTTTGAACCTTTAAGCTTTTGGCTAATTGCAGTCCCAAAAGGAAAGCTTCATATTCAGCCACATTATTTCTAACTTCAAAGTCGAGTTTGCATGATTGGGTGATATTTTCTTTTTCTGGCGAAATTAAAACTACCTTAGCTCCTGCTCCATCTTTTGTACAAGAACCATCAAAAAATAGTTTCAATACATCAGTTTGATTTGGTGCAGGACTTTTAATTACATCTTCTATTTTAACTTGAGTTTTATGTATTTGGTTTGAAGAGAGTTGAAAGCAACCAAAATCCTGATCAATTGCATAAATGGGATGGTTCCTTGGCTGGTCTGTTTTGCAAACAGTGTGCACAAATATTACCTCTATATATAAACTTAGTTTCTCTCCCCCATAAACTGGAATAGTGGCATAAGACATATCCATATGAAGAGTTCCCCCTAATTTGGCATAGCAAGACCTAGAAAGGAGCATTCGAAATTTGGGAGGAATATCTATGACAACTATATCAAGCACTACACTTTTCACTGGAATTTGGGCAAGGGTGGCTGCTAAATCCGTAATCAATCCTAAGCAGGGCACCCTTTTAGAATCAAAAGTGTACAAGTCATGATAGGATCTAGTTATGTCAATTTTCAAATAGTCCATGATAGTTTTTGGCATGAGGTTATGTGATACTCCAGAATCAAGCATACAATTATATAACATGGAATCATTTGTCTTAAGAGTTACATAGAAAGGAGGCACTATTTCATCTATCATATCCGAGCTAGGAGCAAAGACAATGGATGGTTTTTCATCTTGCTAACTAATGATATCAATTTCAGCATCAACTGATGTGTTTTGTATCCATTTGGAGACTTGATTTTTATATCTAGGGTTTTTGGAAAGTTCTGAAAGTGTAATTGGGATTTTAACTCTTTCTAACTCTTTTTCAACATTAAATGTAGTCAAAGCATTTTTATCATTTTGAACAGTATCAATTGACTGATTTAATGGTTGAATAACAGTTGTTTGAGTTTCAGCAGCTTTGGTACGAGGTTCAATTATTGGAGTCTCCTTAGGAGGTCTTCCAGGGCTGGGTCTGAGCCTAAGATCATATCTCTTGTTCAACTCTGCAATTAGAAACTCAGAGAAGGCATGGTATTTAGAAACCTGGGAGGATTCTTGATCTTCTTGAACTTGATTTTGTTGTGAGAGAGGAATAATAACTATTTGATTAGAAGAAGTATCTATGTTATTGATATCTTCAGTAATAGTCATAATATTTTCATCAGGTTGCTGGTCATCTATCAGTAAAGGAGTGGCAACCTGCTGATCATTACTAGGTCTCTGAATAATTTGTAATTGTGGATTCCTTTTATACTGACCTTGATTTTGATTTTGGGGTCTAGTAACTGTTTGTTGAACTGTCCTAGGTTGAGTCTCAATCTTGGAAATTCTATTAGATATATTTCTAAGAATAGAAATTATTTCATCTATTTTGGAATCTTCTGTTTTAGTCTTAGAAGAACTAGAGGAACTAGAGGCCTCTTGAATAGATTTGAGTTTTCTTTGGGCCTTTTGCTCTTTAGCTTTCAAGGATGTCGAAGTAGCCCTATTTGCTTCCACCTCTATAGCATTTGTTTGCATATATTCAAGAGTTCTTGAATTTCTCTCTCTTAGCATTACAAAAAAATCATCGTCAAAGGCTTTAGAAAACCTAGACTTAGCTGCTGCTACAGGGGGTTTACAATCAGGGGGCATCTTATGATAAATTTTATTGAACCTTTTGATAAAATCTGTTACAGGTTCACCAAAGTTTCTTTTAAGTTCTTCAAACTCAGTCAAAAAGTAAAGAGGATCTTTCTTTACACCCCATTGATTTTTAAATATGTTTGTAAGTTCTTCCCAATTTCTAATGGATTTTACAGGTAACTGCCTAAACTACATTCTTACATTTCCTTCAAGTGATTGTACAAACAATCTCATGTAAACATTTTCTTGTTTGATATTCATGTTGTCTGCAAAGTCTAGAAAAGCTTAAAGATGGTCCTCAGCTGAGGGACAAATTTCTCCATTATACCTAGGAAGGTATTTCAAGTATCCAGCTGGGAATCCATCGAGGTTAGCAGGTAAGACTAAAGCTGCATATCTAGCATGTACAATAGGTTGGAATGACATAGTAGAAGGCAGTATATGAGGTGTTTGTGTGGATGAAGAAGAAGAAGATGAAGAAGAGGTAGAAGAAGGTGATTGAGGGGGTGTGTGACTATGTGGAGGTGAAGAAGGAGGGGATCTCATGAATAACTTTAAAGGAGTCTTAAGAACTAACTTTGGGACCTGTGAATGAATACCCTTTTTTGTTTCAAAGAGTGGATTTGAATATACAAAGAGGGTCTCTTCAGGTTTTTCAGAAGTATAAGCTTCAGGTCGTTCAGAAGTGGAAGGAAATGAATAAGTGGTAGGGGATATGAAATCTGTGGGTTTGTATTTAGGTAAATGAACACCCAAGTCAGACTCAGTTTTAGGTGATCCTGGTGGTAGTGGGGGTTCTGGATGTGTTTCAAAAGAATGAATGAGGAAAGCCAAATCTAAATCAACTCCCCTATCTAATACTTCAGAAACCCTAGGAGGTATTTGTGTCCAATCAGAATCAGATGGAATATTACTAAAAGGATCAAATGATACTAAATCTTTAGACTGCAAGGCTGAAGAGGAAGAAGAAGATGGTTGATGTCTCCTTTTAGAACTAGCTTTTCTCAGATTTTTTTTTTAGGATCTGACAAAGGATTAACCAAGTCAGATTCCGAATGAGATCTGGTGTGCTTAAAAGGTGCCAGTTTGGGCTAGTGGAGTCGCCAGGTGAAGGATTTTAACCTTTCTAGACCTTTATTCACCTTAAAGGAATATAATGAATATTTTTGCCCCAGGAAAACTTAATGAAATTCGAATCCCTGGGAACGATGCCAGATTGATATTGTATCTCTGAGATGATAATGGTCAGCTATCATGCCAGAGCATCTAAGATAATTGTTTTGGGGGTTTTGTTTTAATTTAGAGGACCAATGAATGAAATAGATGTAACACTGTAATGCCTAACATTTTGAATAATATTAATATCAAAGCAGAGGGCTGCTATAAAATTTCACACAGTGATATAGCTTGTATGGTGGTGAGCAGAAACAAAGAAATAATATGATTATCACAGTTTTCAAATTGAAAATTAAATAATCATAAGTATGAAAACCTTTAAACAATGTTCAGAAGGTTCAAGAGAATATGCTTAAGCTTACAAAAGATGTTGATGATTTATTGATTCAGACGGAATTAATTAAACAAATAGTCCATTAATTCATTCTCTTTATAGATTATCACTTCATAAGCTTATAGGAATAGATTGAAACACAATTATTCCTACCTAGTTACCTCTGTAAGACATAAGAATATGAAGAAAAACATAATGAGTAATACTAGAAAAACATATAGGAAACACAAACTGTGCAAAATAGAATTCAGAATCCTTTGCTTTGTATTAAGGATCTAGAAAAGTCAAGTACATCAAATGTTTTCAAATGCTTCATCAAGGGTGAAACCCTTAATAACTCACGAAGAGAGTTATTTATACAACAGTAGAACTAAGAAAACATCCTAAACTGTTTTTACAAAAACAAATTATCATAAAATCAAAATAAATATTGCTAGTTGATCTGGCACTATTTTGATGCTATGTTGTTGGTGACTATTGCTGAAAAAAGCTGAAAATTGTTGAAGCTGGATGACTGTTACTCCAAAAGTTGAATGTTGTTTGATTTTCACGTTGGATGTCATATTTACTGATGACCTTTCATCTAATACATTTTTGACTTTGCTGACCTATCAATATCCTTTACTGTGCTCTTTACTTTTACTGTGTAAATTGTTTCTTTCTTCTCTGTCTCTGGTTTAAACTCGATTTTCTGTTTGTACACAAAATTCCTGCTAAATGAAGCCTTTTGAATACATTTCTTGAGAATATGGAACAAACAAGTTTTTAACTAGTATAAAAACTGTTTGTCCAGGTCTTATATGATCACCTGCAAAAATAAACCAATAGTTAATACAAACACAAGCTAGTAGGGAGGTGATAATGGCTTCAGGGAACAAGAAAGTGTGTGGACGGAGTCCTGGCAGCGTTTGGAAGGTAATTAGAGGTCAAATTGGGTTGCAGAGGTTCAGGGTGGCGCAGGAAGGGTTAGGCAGCCTTTAGTGAAAAGAGTGAAAATTATGGTGTTCGACATTTTAACGGGTAACTTTTAAAATTTGGCACGGAAATCGATAAATGAATAGTGGATGGTTTCAGCCTAAGTAGGGAGGCGGTATTAAGGTTCATCGCACCGCTTTTGGCTGTCTAGTGGTTTTTTCATGAGAGCACACGAGTTAACCTAAAGCTACCACGTAACTGAAAGGGGCCCGAGCAAAACCACAAATCTCGCGTACCCTCAGGCTTTTAACTGTCAAACATCGGGAGCGCACGATATGGATGTGGGTTGTTGGATCTAGGGTGCAAGATCTAACGGCTATTGCGTGGTAGAGTTGCACGGAGGGAAATCAGCAGAGATTAGTGGGGCCCGGGGGTTAATTACAAGTGATTTGTAATTAATTTAATGAATAAAGTGCGGGTTGAAAATATATAATAAGCGGGTTTAATAAAGTGGGACCGAGGTTAAAATATAGCAGGGTTTGTTAACCACACCAAGGGAGGTGGGTTAAAAGGTTTTTATATCGGGAAAATGGTGAATTGCGGAGTTAATTAAAATAAAGTGAGGGGAGACAAAACTTAGGATAAATGGGTTTTATGGGTTAAAAGGGTTTTGTCGGGAAAAACATGAATGGCGGAGTTTAATTAACGGAGGGGGGAATAAAAGTTAGGATAAGGGGTATTTATGGGTTTTTTTAAGGTGAAATAGGGAAATTAATAAGGGGAAAGTGATTTTTTCAAGGGAAAGGGTTTCACGCTAGGAAAAAGGGGTTTTTGGGTAGGGGAATGAGTTTGGAGGGTAATTTGCTAGGAAAAGTTGTGAAACCAAAGGGCAAGGGTGAAAATGAAGGGAAAAGGGTATTTTCATAAGAACTGATGGGATAATGGGAAATTAGTAAGTATGTAGTGAGGGATGAAATGAAATGAGGGGAAGTTAATTAAATCAGCTTGTGAACATCCTTTCACTTTCATAACTGATCCTGCACACTGAAACATTGGATCAAGCATGATAAATGTGCTTATGCTTTAACAACCTTGTATTTCTGCAGCCTTTCTTCTACCTACCCTTTACTTACTCTAACATTTTTTCTTCACTTAGTTGGGTGCATTTAAGATAGCAACCCAATATTTCTTTTCATGAATAATCTACCTCCATACCTTATTCTCTCCATTGGCTCAGATTAGACCGTTGAGCCAATTTCATTTTCTACCTATGGCAATCAATTTAAAACAAAATCAATTATGATTAAACTGTATAATTGGATTAAATAAACTAGTGTGGCATCTAAACAAACTACACACAACTATTATTTTCAAAAGTGAATTAGAGTAAAAGTAGTGGCATTTAGATTTGCAGCACTTTCAGAGTTTATTTCTTTTTTCTTTTCTCTCTAACCTAACATTTTATTTATGCCTTCATTTTTTAGGGCATCTATTCTAACATTTTATTTGATATGGACATATTTATCAAAATATTTCCTAACATTTTTATTCAGTATTCTTTTTGTCCATATCGTAGCTTAACATTTTTTTTTTAAATAATTTCATTTTTTGAATTAATTTATTCAATGTGTGGAAGACTGGTTTCAAATCCAAGGAGGGCCTTTTCAAATGGTCGGTCATGCCTTTGAAATTGACGAATTCCCCCGCAACCTTCATGAGATTGATGGAGGTCATCTTGCGACGCTTCACCAATGCATTCAAGGGTGTGTATTTAGATTACATCTTGATCTTCAGCCAGAGTTGGGAAGAGAACCTCCATCATATTCAACAGGTCTTCCAAACCCTACGACAACACAAGATGAGTGCCAATTTGGAGAAATGCACTTTTGGCATGACCCATGTTCAATATCTTGGGTACATCATTGATGAAAAGGGTGTGCATGTGGACCCAGCCAAGATACAAGTCATTCGAGATTGGCTAGCCCCAACCACTTTGATAGAGCTCTACAACTTTCTGGGTCTTTCCTATTTCTACGCAGGTTCGTGTTGGGGTTCTCTCATATCACTTGTCCTTGAAGTCAAGGAACCAAGGGCAGATCAAAAGCAAATTTTTTTTGGTTTGAAATCCAATAGAAGGCATTTTTCGAGTTGAAGCATCACCTATTCTCTCCATTGGTGCTCACATTACCAAACCTGCAACAACCATTTGAGAATGAGATAGATGCCTCTGACTATGCTATTGGTACAATTATTACTCAGTAGGGGCATCCAGTGGCTTACCACAATGAGACACTTTTAGACATAATCCAAAAGTATCCCACATATAACAAATAAGTTTATTCGATTATGCAAGCCTGTTGTCAATGGATGCATTACATTATGGGGAAGGAAATGATCATTCACATAGACAACCATCCCCTATAGTTCATACATAGACAAAGGATGTTGCAAAAAGATCGCCATCATAAATGGTCCACATACCTGCAAAAGTTCCATTTGAACATTAAGTACAAGAAGGGAAATACCAATAATGTTGTAGAATGCCTCAGCTGACCACCAGTCATGGCACTGATCACTGTGCTCGACTCCTATGGGCATGAGACTTCAGGGTGGCCACATCTTTATAAGAGCATTCCAAAATTTGACAACACATATCATACACTCCTGGAAGGTAAGAAAGTTCCAAAATTTCACCTCCAGGATGCACTGTTATGACACGTGGTACACATCTGCGTTCCTTCAAGCGAGTGTGCCAAGATGATTTGGGAGGCACACTACAGTTGGGTCGCTGGACATTTCAAAGCAGAGAAAATAGTGGTAGTACTACAAAAGTATTTTTATTGGCCAAACCTTAGTAAGGATGTTGGGAAGTACATTCGATCCTACACTGCCTATGCCATTTCCAAACCAACCATTAAGAAGTAAGACCTACATACTCCTCTTCCTATTCCTAGTCAACCTTGGGAATCCATCTCCAACGATTAGATGTCGGGCCTTCCTTCTACTAAGCATGACAATGACCGTGTTTTTTTGGTCATTGATAGATTCTCTAAGATAGCCATTATGGTGGCCTATAAGACGAGTATCACAACAGAGGCCACTATTAATCTCTTATTTGAGCGAGTGTGGGTACACTTTTGGATCCCATATTTCATTGTCTCAAATCGGGACAATAGATTCCTAGGTGCATTTTTGTCAAGTCCCTGGTCGATGTTGGACACCAAACTTACTAAGTCCATGACTTTCCACCCCCAAATAGATGGGCAAATAAATGTCTTCAATAGGATGATAGTGTAGATTTTGCACATGTAGAACTCGAAGCATCCATACACATGGGATGAAATCCTCCCCTATGTCCAACACATCTACAACAAAGCTCTCCATAGCTCAACATTCCACAACCCCTTTTAGGTAGGGCTGGGATTTTAGCCATTATGTCTCAATTATGTGGCCATACCATTTGCATCCACTCAGGCAGATTCAGCTCATGTCCAGACTTAATACGATAAGATTAAAAAATTCATTGAGTGCATTCAACACATATGCTAGAATGTTTATGATATATTGGAAAAATCCAATGCTAAGTACAAGAAACACCATAATCAACATTGGGTTTTATACAAGTTCCAGGTTGGCGAAAAAGTTTGGCAACATTTCCAGAAGGAGCACCTCACTAGACCGCACCACAAGCTTCAATTGCTCTGATATGGGCTATACACTATAACCAAGGCTATAGGGCACAATGCGTTCAAGCTTAGCATTCCACCCTTCCTTGGTCTACACCCAGTGTTCAATGTAGACCGCCTTCGGCCATACTTACCACCATTGCTGGACACATCCGACATTGCAAAACAACTCACACCAACAGAGTTAAACCCAGACTGCATGGAACATGCCACCACTAATCAGATCATCGACACACAGGTAAATAAAACCCACCAACAGAATATGTAAGTATATAGGGTTGTCAAAGCTAACCAACTCCTGCACCAAGGCAAGGGGCTCACCAGGGATCAAGTTCAACAAAAGTTTCCCCATCTCATGGAGGCACTCAATGCAATGGGGACCATTGCTTACTAAGGGGGGAGGACTGATCCAGATGGATATTGGTGGCCACCCACCTATTTCACTTGGACCGCTACCAATGTCTCTTTCAATTTTAAAGTTTCCTTAATTGTAGCAGAATTTACTATTTTTGGTAGTTTTTTTAGGTCCTAAACTTCCGGAGCCATTTTGAGGCCCTAAACGACGATTTTTGGGGAAAACAAGAAAATAAAAGGCTTTACCTTATGGCTGCATTCGAAATTTGTATTCCTTGGATAGATCTTTCTAACGAGGTAATGTACATGTCAAACAAAGATTGTATTCCAAAGTTATGACCCTAGGAAGTTGATGTGCCAATCTACCCAAATGAGGCCAATAGTTTTAGCACTTCATCTCCTAGGGTATGGTTTTTGTATGTTTAGGTTTTTCCATTGTTTTTAAATAATAAATAGGCCTTCAAGCCTCATTGTAACATAGTTCAGAGGAATGTAGTCACCACATCTCTTCTTAGAGATAAGATACCATCGCCCGAGCTAGTTTTATTTCCATTCTGTTTGTAAGCATATTTCAGTATTTGATATTAATGAAGTGAAGTGTTATTTCTTCTGCATCTCTGTATTTATAGTTACATTTGTAATTTGTTTCATTCATGTTAATATCAAATTAGTGGTATCAGAGTGGTTTTCTCTTTCCCTATTTTTCTTTGCATGTCCACAATGAGGTCGAGATATAAGGAGTTAGTGCTCGAATTGGTTTAGTCTTTGCAAGACTAGCCTCGCAAACCCCGACGATCTTCCATAGCGGAAGAGAAGAAAGATGGGGGGCATGAGAACCTTTCAAAATCTTGCTCGAAGAAGACCTCGAGCTATATAGGAACAAAATTATGGACAAATTTTCCTAGATCCTTTAGCAACTACCCAAGGGTGATGCATCTCCTTCAAGCTACTCTGGAAGTGCCACACCCTTTAAGGTACAAGTTAACTTTGACATCCCCATATTTGAAGGTCAGATAGATGTAGATGCTATAGATAAATGGTTAAATCTGCTAGAAGGATTTTTTTCTATTCATGATTTTTCCAGTCGAGAAAATATTACTTATTCACTTCTCCAAGCTACCCCCCATGTCGAGGAGTGGTGGGAAACCTACTGTGAGAAGAAAGAAAAAATTATGCCCTCACTATTTTCAGCCGCACCCACTTGGAATTCAATATGGGATGCCAACAAGGAGAAGTACTACCCTATTGGGAGCTATGAGGATAAATACGTAAAGTGGACCACGCTGTGGCAGAGAGGGACCAATACGTGTCAGGGTTTACCAATGTTTTACATACCCTTCGCACAAAGTTGGGTATGAAGGATTCTGAGCAACATTTGGTACTCAAGTACAACGACTGCCTACATAGGTACATCCAAGATGAGATGGAGTTCCTAAACATCTCCTCGCTCGGCATGGTGTATGGATACGTTGTCAAGATTGAGTAGAAGTTTAAAGAGAAGAAGCAAGACTTTGGATCTGAGAATCCGAAGATAAGGAAAGGTGCCCCCAAACCACAGAGAAAAGGACAAATTCAAGGCGAGGTGACCTAGGACAACCCGTCAAAGCTACAAGAAAAGAAAAACACCACGAAGATAAAGAAGGACATGGGAAAATGGTGTGAGTTACATAAGAGATCCACTCACAACACGAGTGAGTGGTGGGCCAAGTAGTCGTTGGTGGTTGAGTTGAAGGCTTCCGAATTAGACGCATGTTCCAACTCTGAGTCATAAAATGACAAGGGGAATGACAAAAGGAAGTAGATAATTGATGTGGAGCCCAGTTCCACCATGGCCACCGCCAAGATCGAGAAGAATGAGCTTGAAGATCCAAAGGAGGGGGAACACCTCTTCCACTCACAAATGTGGGTGAAGGGTTCTCCTCTGCAATTCATTGTCGATAATGGGAGCCAAAAGAACCTCATTTCAGTAGAGGTCATGAAGTGTCTGGGCCTATCGACTACAACACATCCACAATTGTACACTATCAGGTGGCTTCACCAAGGATGAGATCTCTACGTCAGCCAATAGTGTCGCCTTCCCTACAACATCAAGTCCTTAATGAATGAGGTACTGTGTGATGTTTGTCCTCTTGAACTTTGTGATGTATTATTAGGACAACCATACTTGTGGATGCGACATGTTGTATATGAGTCTAGACCTCACTTTGTGATTATTACTTTGGGAAATAAGTTGAATAGGATACTGAAGGTAGCCCCACCTGCTTCCATCTCTTTGATCACTACAAAGCAATGTAGTAAGATCATTTCATAGACCAAGAAATTTGTTTTCTTTATGATTTGCCCTTAGGGAAAGCAGAAGATTGTGGCCATGTCTTACAGACAGGGCTCGTCCTTCCAGTAGCAGCAGATGGACAAGGTCGTGTAGGATTACAGGGACATTTTATCCTCACCTACGGGGATGCCTTCGCACTATCAGGTTAAGCACTCCATTGATATGATCCCGTGCACGTTGCTACCTAATGGAACAATATATCAATGCTCTATTCTAGAGAACGATGAGATCAAGAGGAAGATTTAGGAGTTGTTGCAGAAAGGGCACATCAGGCCAAGCTCATCACCCTGTGGGAGCCCGATTGTATTGGTACAGAAGAAGGATGGGACCTGAAGACTCTGTATGGACTATCAAGCGTTGAATAAGATCACTGTATGGAATAAGTATCCAATCCGACGGATTGATGATCTTCTCAACTAACTCAAGGGGGTAAAATATTTAAGCAAGATTGATTTGAAGTCTAGTTATCACCAAGTGCCTATCAAACCCTCCGATGTCTGGACGACAACCTTCAAATCCAAGGAGGGCCTTTTCTAATGGTTGGTCATGCCTTTTGGGTCGACGAATTCCATCGCAACCTTCATGAGATTGATGGACGACATCTTGTGACCCTTTACCAATGCATTCAAGATGGTGTATTTAAATGACATCTTGATCTTCAACTAGAGTTGGGAAGAGAACCTCCACCATATTTGACGGGTCCTCCAAACTCCTTGACAACACAAGCTATGTGCTAATTTGGAGAAATGCACTTTTGGCATTGGTGAACCCTAGTATTTAACCAAGAGTGCTGCAACTCCCAAGGGTTTCTCAACTCTATTTATCAACTCAGGGTTCGTACAAACTACGACGTGATGATGCTATATACACTGTAGATAAGATTTTATTCATGGCACACAACTATGAAATTTGATCAATAATGCTCTAGGACCATTATTTCTACTGAAATAGCAGGAAACTAACTAATGAAGGTGCAATTTAGAAGCTAGCTATAATGATAAAAAGGAAAATTCGCTTTTAAAATAAACTTGTAAATGCTATTAACTTGTAAACGCTATTGAATCAATTCATGAACAGAGAAGAGCTACCCTAATTGCAGAAATGGAACTACATCATCTTGTAATCAGCCATATAGTTACCAAACCTACTTGCAGACAAGAAACTAACCTATCAAATCATAAATCAAGATTTCATGCATCATTTATCTAGCTTACACTTGCATATAAATCAATTTTCTATTTGTGCTAACTCTGTGATAAAGGTACTAATGCTATTCTATTTTGCAGTGAAGGATAAGGATGGTTGGAATGGCCTCAATGTTGCCCCTAATCATGGAGTCACATCTGGGGGTCAACCTGCTTCTAAACTAAGTCAAAATTGCATCGCAGGTCAAAACAAATGGTGAAATAGGTTGCTACAGGTATGCTACAAGAGGTTGCTACAGGTGCCCTGTATTGCTACAGGAAGGCATGTAATGCAATAGGAAGGCTATTGAGAAGGTTTAAAAGGTAGGAATGATGATTTAAAGGTATGTTAAGCTGGATGGAGGTTGGGGTAGATGGGTGAAAGGTGGCTAACACCCCTAGCCAAGCTCAGAACCTTAGGAAGGTCCATTTTGCACTAGGCGCGCTGCTCACGATGACCTAAGGGAATGATATCTAGAACATAATTTGGGATTCATCAAATAGGGTGAAGAAGTCCAAGATGGAGATGGTGAAAGACCCCTTGCCTGCAGATCCAAACAACCCTGCAACATCACATGCACCTACTATTTTATCATTGACAAAATGAAACAACTAATAGTGGAAAAGATGAGTTTAATTTAAATACCATCTAATATATGCGAAAAACAATGATTTAGTAAATACATCAACTCCTAAGATACAATAAGCACATGCAAAGAAAGATGACTAACATAAATATTCTTCCAAGTTTTGGGTTATGTTATATTCTTTCCACGACTAATTGACGTAGTTAATCGGGGGTTAGAGGAGGGGGTGGGGGGGGGGGCAGAGCCCCCCCTTCGTTACGCCGATTGCGCAGCAGGGGGGTCATAGGGGGGGCGATAACCCCCCTGTCTAGGGGGTTTGAGGGGGGAAAGTACCTCCCCTCTACGAGGTTCGGGGCAACGCCTCGGGGAATTTTTTTTTGGACCCTATATTAGGTTGGGCAGACCTACCTATGGTTTTGTGCATGGTTTTTCGCACATGGTTTTGGACACGATGGTTTTCGGTCCATGGTTTTGGACGCAATGGTTTTTGATCCATGGTATTGGATGCTTTGGCATGTATAAATATATATTGTAACATTGAAAGGACAATAAAGAAAAATCAATCTGGTTGTCCCGGTTTTGGGATCCAGGGGAAAATCTCTATGTATATGTGTTTTATGTGTTATGCTCTTGCATTTTTTATTTTCTATGTTTTAGAATTCGTATGCAGGTAATTTCTGTATGGGGTTAAAACCTACATTTGGTATCAGAGTTGTTTTGGCTTCAAGGGGACGCCTTTGTTGCTGAGGGGTTTCGCTTGGGCCTGTGGTAGACACTTTTAGTGGGAGATTTGTGGGATCAATTCTGGTGGTGAAAGAAGATGGCAAGCAGTGGAAAGATAAAGATTGATAAATTTAATGGTTAGAGTTTTGAGTTGTGGAAACTCAAGATGATGGATCTATTGGTGGCTAAAGATCAGTGGATCATGGTAGATCCGGGTACTAAGCCAATGTGAGTGTCCGATGAAGAATGGAAGAAGTTGGATCAGAAGGCAAAGAGCACAATACAATTGTGTGTCTCAGATTCAGTATTGTTGAATGTGTTAGGGGAAGCTACGGCTAAGGCTTTGTGGGACAAGTTAGGGACTTTGTACCAATCTAAGTCTCTGGTGAATAAACTGTTCCTATGGAAAAAGTTGTATAACCTGAGGATGAAAGATAGAGACTCGATGATAGAGCATATGAACGCATTTAATACTGTGGTAAGTCAGTTATTATCTGTTGATATTAAAATTTCAGATGAAGATAGGTGCATCAGTTTGTTGTGTTATCTACTAGATTCGTGGGATAGTTTGGTTATTGCAATAGGTAGTAATGCAACTGCTTTGCAGTTTGATGAAATAGTCTTATCCTTGCTAACGGAGAAGATGAGATGGAAAAATATGGAGAGCTAGAATGGTGATGCATTGTCTTTACGAGGATGGCCCCAGAATAGAAACAAAAATAAGTCATCGAGTGGGAGATCTAAATATAGAGGGAGATCTAAATCTCCAGGAAAACCTGTAAAGGTGGTGTGCTGGAAATGCGGAAAGGAAGGGCACTACAAAAGGGACTGTAAATCTAAAGCACCTGACAAAGGAAAGGGATCTGATGATGCTCCTTCTGCAGAGGCGAAAACCACCTCAGATGAAGGTGGGGATGTGTACTTGGCTTCCTCATGTACACATGTAGATCATGAGGCATGGTTGATTGACTCAGGTGCATCCTTTCACTTCACTCCACATAGAGAGTGGTTCTGCGAGTATGAGAAATATGATGGTGGTGATGTCTTCTTGGGGGATGACAGGTGTTAGTGTCAGTCTTTGCAGCCTTCCTCCAGTGATCAAACATGCTCTTACAAAGTGATTTTAAGGTGTCAAGGTCAAATTTTGTCATTTTAGTGAGTCTTCAAGCAAAATTTGGTCACTAGGAATTAGGTCTAGGGTTTGCTTTTACTCCTGTCAAAGTTGTCCAAATGTCGGTCCATGTCACCATTCAGCTGAGTGTACCATCATTCAGAGGGTTTTCATCATCATTTCAAGTTCCACTGGGTCATTTTACACCTTGTTCACGCTTTAGTTGCGCCTAGGTAAGGTTCATTTCCCTCTCCTAGGGTTTTGAAGCTAATTTCTCTTGGATGGTCAAATCATTAGCAAAACTTGTATCCTGATGTTCATACATCTTCCCCTATCCTTAATTTACCTTATTAAACACTTCCCATCACTGAAATCCCCCAAATTCCTCATTTTCGCACAAACCCTAGTTTCTTGCTACAACTTGGCAATTTTCTAGGCTAGGCCCGTGTTTTGCCCTTTTGGACCCCTTCCCCTCACTCAATCTTTGAAAGTCCACTTTCTCATACTTCCTAACATCCCTCCCTACTTCCCAAAATTTTCTCAAGAATTTAGAAGCCCCTTATCCCCTTCATTTCGCTTCATTTCGACAAATCCCCTGTTCCACACATCGGGGTAGGTTTTATCAATCATGTTTCTGAGCAAGAAAAGATGAATTTGGGAAAAATGAGAGAGGTTTTTGTCAAAAATAGGCCAAGGAAGAAAAAAATCCTTCAAATTTTACACAGGTGTCATGGTTTTAGGTAAATGTCAAAAATACAGTCGCCTCAGGAGAATTGATTCACCTCTGAAGTGACCTTGGGAAAATCAAGTTTTCTCCTAGCTTGGTTGGCCAAATGACTTGCTTGATGAGTCAAATGATAACTAGACACAGATATATTTCCAATGAGCTATTATTAGCTTAATTTGGAGTTGAGTAACATCTTCAAACATTGACTGCAACAACACTCTGCCTCGAGGCAGCCTCATTTGACACATTTTGACCAGTCTTGGGAGATTTTATTTTTGACAAGGAAAATGAACTCCAAATTGAAAAATTATAGTTGCGTTGGAAAAATATACTAAAATACCTTTCCAACGAGCTATCCCACACCCAATTTTGACACTAGGAACGTCCTCAAAACTTGTCTGCAAAAGGCGCTACGCACAGAAATTTTTAAAAAACAGGGTTTTCCTCCTTATGCGCTGCGCCATGTGGTGCTCGCTTTTGCTAGGGAGCTCCAAATTACAAAAACTTTGCATTTCTGGATTTGGCATAAAAAATCATGGTTGCTTGTTCATGGCCAAGAAATTTGGGTAGGTTTTGAGTCCTCAAGAGGCCAAAAACACTTAAACAATGACCTCACTGCCCCTATTTTGACACACAGGAAGCAGTCTTGGGAGATTGAAGTTTTGGAGAGGCAAATGACATCCAAATTCAGAAATTCCACTTGGGTTGGAAAGTAGACAGGCAGAGATTTCCAAAAAGATATCTTGGGCTCAATTTGGACTTCAGGAAGTGCCTCAAAATCAGATCCAAAGTGGCGCGACACATAGAGAATTTGGGCGCGGCGCATAGAGAAATTTAGCCTCATTTTCACTCTTCAGCTTAGAAATTCGCCCAGTTTTGTCTAGTTTTACTTTTTGATGTAACTATTGATCTATAATGATGTAATTTTATGACCATGATGTAATATTTTTAGTAGATTCATTCACTAAAAAGTGAAAAACAACTGAATGAATCAGTTTCCTAACATATAGAGGCAAGTTGTTTCATTGCCTATTTTTCAGTTCCTTGTTTAGATATGGTTGAAACAGCTCCTAAAATGATGAGATCGACCCCTAGAGGCATGGGAAGGAGTTAGGATTGTCTATATTATGTAATTTCTCAGTCATTTTCATGGTTGGACACTTGGGATTGCTTGGCACTCCATTGTACATCTGATTTCTACATTTTTGGCAAAGGAAAGACCAGGGTTTTGCAACACTTGTTGGGATCCTTGTGGCTCTGTGTTTTGATGGTGTTTTTATTCATGTAATTGTAAGTTCATTGATGTTTTATGTATGTCATTTCCCTTCTCTTTTCTTCTGAAATTAAACAAATTGAGTGACAAAGGTAGAATCCATGAGTTTGTTGTGCTCTGCCTTAAACTTTGTTTAGTTTTACATGTTTTCATTTGTTTGGAGAGGATCCTTGCAACCTCTTGCCCTATTCAGCTCCTTAGCGGTCTTTTACATCCATTCATTTAGTCTAAAGAATCAAAACTACTGCCTACCTTACCCCAACCAGAACTCTGCAAAAATTTGGCCTCATCCCCGGACCCAAATTTGCCTTTCCCTTTTTTCCAACAAAACCCTCAAAAACTCAAATCAAATCCTTGCACTTCATACCTAGCCTAAAATTAGTTTGTATTTCAGTCATCTCAAGCCCCATTTAATTATCTTTTGCTAAGATTGACTCGGAGAGAGCCCTCTCCTGTCCTCGTAGGGCTAGCTACGAGGCTGAGCGTGGTTTGATGTGGACCTAGAACCTTGCCTTTTCAGCTTGAGGCAAATCTAGGCTCTAACATAGTGGCGACCGTACTGGGGAAGAAAGTTTATTTTCATTGTTTGGCTTTGTAGACTATAGACGGAGCCTGAAGTTAGCCAGGTAGCCTTCGAAACGCTTTTGCTTTGCATTAGCGCAAGTAGATAAAAGCTGCTTCAGTCAATCTCCGGTCTAGTTTATAAACTGAACATCTGATCTAAACGATCACCCCAATACATGTATCAAGTTAAATCTGATGGTTGATGGTGGACAACGATTAGACATAAGAAGGCTGAAATCATTCACCTGGTGACTCCAACTCAATGTAGAAACTCCACTGGAGGACTAGCTCTTTCTCTGAGAAAATGGAAGGATCTTACACAAAGTTCGGGTATCCAAAGTGGAATGGTATTCAGGATCTAGTCTGCTTTCTTGTAAATTACTTCTTTGCTATTCTTGAAGTTGTCCTGAAAGTTTTTCAGAATTTGTTGTATGATAAAGGTGATCAAAATCTTCACTCGACCTATTCAAAAAGTGTAAATACTGAGTTTCCCTTTGATCCTGGCCTCCTTACTTTTCCTACATCTCATGATGACTCTCTTCAGCATGATGAGCCTAAAGAAAACAAACCTGATCCTGTAGCTCTTGTATATACTCCTACACCTTTTATAGTCCCGGATAGGTATAAACCTCTTGTTTTACCTTTTGTTCTCCATGCTTTCCCTGCAAATTATTACCTATATTTGCCGAGATTTGACGGTGAATGTAAGAATGTCAACGCTGAGCAACATGTGCAGAATTTTGAGTATTTTCTAGACCTTTTTGAGGTTGATGAAGAAGATGTCAGTGTTAGGCTTTTTGCTCTTTCTTTGCAAGGCAAAGTCAAGAGTTGGTTCAAAACCCTGCCTGATGTGAGCATCTCAGATTTCCGGTAGTTCATCAAAGTTTTTCTCGACAGGTGGATGATCGAACAAAACCTTTTCCTTATTTTAGAAGAGTATAACCAGCTGAAAAGATTGCCAGGGGAGACAGTACAACAATTTTCTGCCAGATTTAACCAAGTTTATTATTCGATCCCAATTGATATAAGACCTCCTCCTAGATCTGCTCTCTTGCACTACCCGGGTGCCTTTGATCCGGAAATGGAGTTTTAGCTGAGAGAAAGGAATATTGCAACACTTGAAGAGATGTAGAACAATGCAGTAAATGTAGAGGCTCATTTGCGGATCCGAAGGGCAAGGTTGAAAGAAGAAGAGATGAAAAACATAGATCCGGAGGAATCAACATCTCTAGAGGTAAAGCTTGACGCTATGGTAAGTGCAGTGGAAGAGATGATGCAAAAGATCACCGCAAGGAATGATTATAATGTTCAAGCCCATGGCTCGCTGATTGAAGAAGAACAAGTTGCTGATCCAAAACATCTGCTTTCTTATCCCAATTGTTATAGATCTGATAATGATTGTCTTATAGATCATCTTGGAGAAGAAAGATCTGTTGATATGACATGTATGATTGATGGTGCTTTGTATAATGATGATTTACCTCAGTTTGATTAGTATGATGATGATTATGTTCTCCAAATAGAAGTTAATCTTGCAGACAAATCAACAGCTAGTTTGTGGGAGGAGGAAGTTCACTTACAACAACTCGAGTACAATGATCATGTTATCACTGTAAAACTTCCTTAAAAAGTTTGGACAACTTACATGGTTTCTCAATTCTTGTATCAGTCATGGTCAAGTCATGGTCAAGTCATTTTTATGTTTTAAAGTCTAAGTCATAGGGTTAGAGTCTCATGTCCATCTTCAAATAAAGTTTGATAGCCTCATTCCATGTCCTAGAAGCCTCACCATGTTGTTTAGAAGACATATCTCACATAATTTTGGAGAAATTTTGAAACTAGCTACGAATCCATGTTTTCGTAGTGCAGACAGTGTAAAAATCCTGTTTTGCGCTACGAAATCAGTGTTTTTGCAGCGCGCTGTGAAACCCCTGTAGCAGCCTGTTTCAGCAGAGAAAACTGTTTTACTAGGTAACTTCCAGAAGCTTTCCAGAGCAGCTGAAAACTGAATTTTGCAAACTGAAAGAGGCTTTTCTTCCTAACATGTTGATTTACAAAAACCTCTTTCAGTTTCTTCAATTCCATTCTGAGGTGGGAGAAATGTGTGGTCAAAGTTGCGCTACGAAACTGCTGTAGGTGCAGTTTTTCATCTCCTGTTTGACAACTGTTTTTCAAAGACTTATTCTGGGCAGCTGGAGTAGTGTTTCAAAAAAAAAAAAGAGGTTTTTGTTCAGCATGAATTGTTTCACAAAAACCTCCTTCCGTTTTTCCAAATACATTTTTTACGAGAAGTTATGACCTCTGTCCCAAGACCTATTTTTCAGCCAGAACAGAGCAAGGGACAGTTTCCTGTTTGACACGTGTTTTTCAAGGACAGATTCTGAACAGCTGGAGGAATGTTTTAAAAAACCAGGAGAGGTTTTTGTTCTAGACAACATGGGCTACAACAACCTCCTTCATTTTCGTAAAATGTGTCATGGATGAGGAGATAAAGGTTCTGTCCCACGTGCCATTTTCAGGGATTCTAAACCTAAAAACAAGGAAACATGTTCCCTAATTTCTAGGGTTTGTCTTCAGCAGTCAGATGACCACGTGGGAGGCTTCATCAAATTCGACTTCATGGAGTGTTATTTGTCAAATAATTCTTTAAATGCTTAGATAAGGTTGTTGAATCATGATAAGGAGTTACACTCCTAGTTGTATTAGGCCTCTAGGACTGCTAGTTAGGTGTCAAATGCATTTAAAGTCTTGTTTTATGGTTAGAATAGGTGTCACTGATGGTAAATTCGAATTCTCTTGATGAGGGATGATGGAATCCTAATTGTAAATGCTTTATATAGGGCAAGAGGTCGAATTAGCAAAGGGTTGGAGACTTTTTGGCTCAATTGTTGCTCTATGTGCAGGCTGTGTATATTTTTAACCTAATGCAGAATTTCTACTTAGACAACTCAAGATTCATGAAGAGTTCTTGTATGTTCTTGTTTTGATGGCATCTTCCAATACTTACATTGCAGTGAGGTTTACTTATGATACTCAGAATTCATCAATGATGCTCTGACTTCCTTCATAGATAAACTAACTGTGTTTCACTGTTTTATATTTGCATTTCTGCACTTGAACTCTATAATGCCTTGACTTCCATGCTAGGTAGAATGTTTTGGCTTCACTAATCAGGATTCAAAGAGGGTTTTTAATGTCCTATTGTCTCATGGCTTTCCTCTTTCACTTACTTGCAGTGGTATGAATACATGTTACTTAGAACTCATCAATGATGCTCTAACTTCCTTCATGTATTTATAAATTGTGTTTCCTTGCATTGTATCTTTGTTTTGTTGATGTATAAAAACTCTCTATGCCCTGACTTCATGTTAAGCTGATCTTGCTGTGGTACTGAACATACTTTGACTCCATAGCCCAATGGTAGCAAACCTTCAGCTTTCAACCTATAAACATATACAATCACAAACCATAGAGTTAGCCATCTATCTTATTCTTTAATCAAAATCTTTAACCCTTTGAGAGAGCCTTCTCAGGCTGAGGAGGCTAAGCCTCAGCCAAAAGTTTGGTTTGAAATAGTTACTCAAAGTCTTCCTGATCAGCAGCCTATCAGGGGCATGATTTTGTGATAACATTTTGGTGCGTCTTCCGGGAGCCTGAAGTCTATTCATTCCCGAAATTTAGAGGCTGAACTTCTGAAGGTAGCAGGAGCTCAAACATCTTTTTGAGGCTGCAAAACTACCTTGGTGACTCCACACATCGAATAAGAAATTGGAAGGTGACTCCACTGCTAGAAGATCAGTAGCTTGATGAAGTTTCAAGATGAACTCCATTGCAAGAATGAATGCCAGGTATGCTCCTATGAATTGGTCTCATATCCCTGGTTTTCCAAATCCTATGCCAGAGGTTGATTGGTTAGATGATCTTCCAATATTCAAAGATGAAAAGAAGGATAATGCTGCTCTTCATTTGGTTAGATTCCACATGCATATACGCAGTCTTAAGGTTCATGTCCCTGAAGATTGTCTCATGAAAATGTTTATGACCACTTTAGAAGGAAAAGCATGGTCTTGGTATAAAAGTCTGGAAAATGGTTCAATATATTCTCTTGCTAGTTTTCATGATGAATTCTGTGAAATGTATAAAGAAGGTTATCCTTCCTTATTGCTGCTTAAAGATTGCTGTAGACATTCTTTAAGTCTTATTCAGTACTTGGAAGATTGTTATGATGATGATGAATTTATGGATGAAGAAATTTTAGAGGCTCTTCATAACAATGTATTCCAGCACCGAGAAGAAAGTATAACATCTCATGAAACGCAGCATGAAGATCATCAGGGGTTTATTTGTGAAAACCATGTTTCATCCTTTGATGTTGATGAAAAGATGCAGCAGATTTGTCAGTCTTCAGATCATTATGAGTATGAAATAGATTGCAAACAGCAAGATGAAGTACTGGAAGGTAGCTTTTACGACCTTCAGGCAGAGGAAAAGGTTGGTTTTTTATGTCAAACTTCTCAGCAGCTTACAGCAATAAATGATCATAAGAAAGAGGAAAATTACATTGTTTGTAGGCAGCATTCAGAAAAGCAGTTCGATAGCATATCAAAAGAACCTTGTGTGGTTGAAAATCAATTGTCTAAAGATGCAAAATGTTATGATGATCATCGACATAACCATGTATTCTTTGACCCTATAAGTGAATATGTGGATAAGATTTGCACTCCGGTCTTTCATTTTCATTTGCATTATGAAGATCAAGTATATTATGAGTTAATGTGGTCATCTCACTACCATGGTTATTTTGAGGTTGAATGCAGTCAAGAGCCTCCAATATCAGAGAAGACAATTGATTGGCTTTATTGGAAGTATCATGTTGCTTGAGCTACAAGTGGAGCTTGCAGCTGATAGGGTAGGTAGGTAGGAATGTGCAAATAAGCTCAGGGTAGGTTGACTGAGCATCTGTTTCAGTAGGTGCAGTTGGAATTCTTCATTCAGAAATAATTAAAGGCTTGAGGAGAAAATTGGGCAGAAGTTCAAAGTTTTCTTCTAAAGGATGGATAGCGGCACTGGAGCTACAGGTTCTTAATGTACCACAAGGGCACACTATCCCTAGTGGAGCCACTGTTATCACTGTAAAACTTCCTTAAAAAGTTTGGACAACTTACATGGTTTCTCAATTCTTGTATCAGTCATGGTCAAGTCATTTTTATGTTTTAAAGTCTAAGTCATAGGGTTAGAGTCTCATGTCCATCTTCAAATAAAGTTTGATAGCCTCATTCCATGTCCTAGAAGCCTCACCATGTGTTTAGAAGACATATCTCACATAATTTCGGAGAAATTTTGAAACTAGCTACGAATCCACGTTTTCGTAGCGCAGACAGTGTAAAAATCCTGTTTTGCGCTACGAAATCAGTGTTTTCGCAGCGCGTTGCGAAACCCCTGTAGCAGCCTGTTTCAACAGAGAAAACTGTTTTACTAGGTAACTTCCAGAAGCTTTCCAGAGCAGCTGAGAACTCAATTTTGCAAACTGAAAGAGAATTTTCTTCCTAACATGTTGAATTACAAAAACCTCTTTCAGTTTCTTCAATTCCATTCTGAGGTGGGAGAAATGTGTGGTCAAAGTTGCGCTACGAAACTGCTGTAGGTGCAGTTTTTCATCTCCTGTTTGACAACGGTTTTTCAAAGACTTATTCTGGGCAGCTGGAGTAGTGTTTCAAAAAACCAAAAGCGGTTTTTTTTCAGCATGAATTGTTTCACAAAAACCTCCTTCAGTTTTTCCAAATACATTTTGTACGAGAAGTTATGACCTCTGTCCCAAGACCTATTTTTCAGCCAGAACAGAGCAAGGGACAGTTTCCTGTTTGACACATGTTTTTCAAGGACAGATTCTGAACCGCTAGAGGAATGTTTTAAAAAACCAGGAGAGGTTTTTGTTCTAGACAACATGGGCTACAAAAACCTCCTTCAGTTTCATAAAATGTGTCATGGATGAGAAGATAAAGGCTCTGTCCCACGTGCCATTTTCAGGGATTCTAAACCTAAAAACAAGGAAACATGTTCCCTAATTTCTAGGGTTTGTCTTCAGCAGTCAGATGACCACGTGGGAGGCTTCATCAAATTCGACTTCATGGAGTGTTAGGTGTCAAATAATGCTTTAAATGCTTAGATAAGGTTGTTGAATCATGATAAGGAGTTACACTCCTAGTTGTATTAGGTCTCTAGGACTGCTAGTTAGGTGTCAAATGCATTTAAAGTCTTGTTTTATGGTTAGAATAGGTGTCACTGATGGTAAATTCGAATTCTCTTGATGAGGGATGATGGAATCCTAATTTTAAATGCTTTATATAGAGCAAGAGGTCGAATTAGCAAAGGGTTGGAGACTTTTTGGCTCAACTGTTGCTCTATGTGCAGACTGTGTATATTTTTAACCTAATGCAGAATTTCTACTTAGACAACTCAAGATTCATGAAGAGTTCTTGTATGTTCTTGTTTTGATGGCATCTTCCAATACTTACATTGCAGTGAGGTTTACTTATGATACTCAGAATTCATCAATGATGCTCTGACTTCCTTCATAGATAAACTAACTGTGTTTCACTGTTTTATATTTGCATTTCTGCACTTGAACTCTATAATGCCTTGACTTCCATGCTAGGTAGAATGTTTTGGCTTCACTACTCAGGATTCAAAGAGGGTTTTTAATGTCCCATTGTCTCATGGCTTTCCTCTTTCACTTACTTGCAGTGGTATGAATACATGTTACTTAGAACTCATCAATGATGCTCTAACTTCCTTCATGTATTTATAAACTGTGTTTCCTTGCATTGTATCTTTGTTTTGTTGATGTATAAAAACTCTCTATGCCCTGACTTCATGATAAGCTGATCTTGCTATGGTACTGAACATACTTTGACTCCATAGCCCAATGGTAGCAAACCTTCAGCTTTCAACCTATAAACATATACAATCACAAACCATAGAGTTAGCCATCTATCTTATTATTTAATCAAAATCTTTAACCCTTTGAGAGAGCCCTCTCAGGCTGAGGAGGCTAAGCCTCAGCCAAAAGTTTGGTTTGAAATAGTTACTCAAAGTCTTCCTGATCAGCAGCCTATCAGGGGCATGATTTTGTGATAACATTTTGGTGCGTCTTCCGGGAGCCTGAAGTCTATTCATTCCCGAAATTTAGAGGCTGAACTTCTGAAGGTAGCAGGAGCTCAGACATCTTTTTGAGGCTGCAAAACTACCTTGGTGACTCCACACATCGAATAAGAAATTGGAAGGTGACTCCACTGCTAGAAGATCAGTAGCTTGATGAAGTTTCAAGATGAACTCCATTGCAAGAATGAATGCCAGGTATGCTCCTATGAATCGGTCTCATATCCCTGGTTTTCCAAATCCTATGCCAGAGGTTGATTGGTTAGATGATCTTCCAATATTCAAAGATGAAAAGAAGGATAATGCTGCTCTTCATTTGGTTAGATTCCACATGCATATACGCAGTCTTAAGGTTCATGTCCCTGAAGATTGTCTCATGAAAATGTTTATGACCACTTTAGAAGGAAAAGCATGGTCTTGGTATAAAAGTCTGGAAAATGGTTCAATATATTCTCTTGCTAGTTTTCATGATGAATTCCATGAAATGTATAAAGAAGGTTATCCTTCCTTATTGTTGCTTAAAGATTGCTGTAGACATTCTTCAAGTCTTATTCAGTACTTGGAAGATTGTTATGATGATGATGAATTTATGGATGAAGAAATTTTAGAGGCTCTTCATAACAATGTATTCCAGCACCGAGAAGAAAGTATAACATCTCATGAAACGCAGCATGAAGATCATCAGGGGTTTATTTGTGAAAACCATGTTTCATCCTTTGATGTTGATGAAAAAATGCAGCAGATTTGTCAGTCTTCAGATCATTATGAGTATGAAATAGATTGCAAACAACAAGATGAAGTACTGGAAGGTAGCTTTTACGACCTTCAGGCAGAGGAAAAGGTTGGTTTTTTATGTCAAACTTCTCTGACATAATAGTGAAAACTACACTGACATTTCTTAACTCGGCAACCCAAAGTAGCCCCAAATCTTCGACAAACTGGATCCTTACAGAACACATTTCTCCCTCTTCTTACAGCATTTACTAAACCTTCAAGTTGATCTCTTCCATCATCCTTTTCAAAAATCTCAGAGGACCAAAGACCACACATTCTGTGGACTTTGCCACTCCACTGATGCCCATCCCACCTTTTTGATACTTTTTTGTTCTTTTAATTCATTGACAGCTTCAGCTTTCTTTTATGGTCCTCTGTGCATTTGCAGTAGAACAAGCGATAACCACAGCACCAAGCATACCAGTCCCCATATATCAAGGATCGACCTTGTCCACATAGATCACACACTATACCAGAATCCCACAGCCGAGGTTTGGAATTTGCTAGCTCAATTAAAGCTTCAAAACGTGATCGGTCAAAATGCTTGCAATCTAGAGTGCTTGAAATTCCTTCACTACTACAAGCTGCTTCAACATTTCCACTCGCATTCACAGGGCACAAATTTATCTTTTTGTGTTTTCTTACATCTCTTAGAGATCCTTTATCAGCGTTATCAATATCAACTACTTGACTCTTCTCATTGTCTTTATGGCTAAAGGATTCATTGTTTTTTATGTCAAATATCATGTTGCTTGAGCTACAAGTGGAGCTTGCAGCTGATAGGGTAGGTAGGTAAGATAAATGCAAATAAGCTCAAGGTTGACTGAGCAAATTTTTTTTTAGTAGTGGTAGATATAGACTTCTATCTCCTGCAGTGATCATCAGGTTTAAGCCCGAGGTGAAGGCCCAAGAAGCTTGAAGAAGATGTTTGTCAAATAATTTTTGTTCATCAAAGGAGGATAAGGCACTGGAACTGCAGGTTCTTAGTGTACCACAAGGGCACACTATCCCAAGTGGAGCCACTGTTATCACTGAAAATTCCAATGCCAAAATTTCAAAACCGCTCACATTAGTTTGATGCGCATAAAGCCTTTTTAGCAGTTTCGCAGCGCGCTGCGAAACCCCTGTAGCAGCCTGTTTCAGCATAAAAAAACTTTGCTTTCTGTGTTTACTAGTCAACTTCCAGGAGGTCTCTAAAGCAACTGAAAGCCTATTTTGGGAAATGGAAAGAGGTTTTTATTCCTAACAGACTGAAATAGAAAAACCTCCTTCAGTTTCCTCAAATCCGTTACGAGCTAAGAGAAATTAATGACCAAAGTTGCGCTACGAAACTGCTGTAGGTGCAGTTTTTAATTTCCTGTTTTACACATCTTTTTCAAGGATTGATTCTGGGCAGCTGGAGTAGTTTTTCAAAAAACCAAAGGAGGTTTTTGTTCAGCATGGATTTTTTCACAAAAGCCTCCTTCAGTTTTTCCAAATACGTTTTCTGCGAGAAGTTATAAGCTCTGTCCCAAGACCTATTTTTCAGCCAGAACAGAAGCTTATATTTCATGTCATCTTCACTTACCATTATATCAGCAATGCAAGAAAAAGAAGGTGAGATACATCAGAATGGTTAACAAGCAACTGAGAGCTGGGATTAGAAGCAAGAAGAAACAAATTGAAAACTTAAAGATACAGCTAAGTCAAATAGCTGCTAATTGATGTTGTTGTTCAAAGAAAGGTGTTGTTCTAAGTTTTGTTAAATTTTGGCTTAGTTTCATTATTTTGAGGACATATAGGTCTCTGCCACATGTAAAGGGGGTTAAAAGAATCAAAGGTCAAGGAAGAAGAGTGGTATGAAATTGATATTCCCTTGAACTTTACTGCATCTGCGGGCACTCGAGTTCATAACCTAGCATGTTGGTTTGATGTTTTATTCAATGGAAGTGTTGTACAACGATGGCTGACTACTGCACCTGAAGCCCCAATTGATCACTTCATGATCCTTCCAACTACAGATTCTTCCGGAGTCAATACATGCACAGTTCTACAGTTATTGATTGCTCACAAAAGACTAATATTCTGCCCAAACGATTCTGATACTGATCTTATTTGCTGTCTTTGTGTGAACTTGATTTCATTACTTTAATCTCAGTATATGTTTTCTCATTTGAGAATATGCGGAATGTGAAGTTCAAAGATCTCAAGGATAAATCCAAGGGTATGGTATCAACAATCAGGACATGTCAGATATGGTGTTTAAGGATTATTGCTTCAAAACTAGAGAACTGAGGCTCTTGTTGAGAAGTCTCAGATAATCCAGCTCCAAGTATTGTGACAGAGATTGGTGCAGTACATGAAGAATATCCATGCACCTGTACTAAGCATACCAGCAGTGAAAGTTACAGTCCTATTGGTGTTCAGGAGTTTTGCAATCAAGTGGCAGAGCAGTTAAAATCTCAGAGGAAATTGAAATTGTTTAAAAACAGTTTCGCAGCGCGCTGCGAAACTGCGAAACTGCTGTAGGTGTTGTTTTTAAACGCAGGCAAACAGTTTGATGGAAGAGTCAGAAATTTGCAAAGGGAACACCTCAGTGACTTGAAAGGGATTAAAGGAAGCTACTACAGCCATTCAACATATGCCAGGTGTACCTTTAACAAAAGGTGAAATCTTTTAACCTAAGTTTAAGATTTTTGGTTATAAAGCCACTTTATTCTCGGTGATTAGGGTTTTAAGGGAGCTGCATACGAGAAGTTGGTTGGCACACCTGCCCATCAAAGAAGCTTCCAGCATATCAGAAACATGGTGATGCCCTTTATTCTTGGGCTATTAAAGACTTAAAGTTCATGCTGCTGCATATTCGAAATGATGGGGGACCAGAACCGAAAATTTAGGGATGTTCTCAGCCAACACGGAGCAGATCAAAGCCTTCAGTATCCAAAGCCAACATGGGACATTAATTGCTCATCTCAGTCATCTCGGCCAAGCTAAAAGGAAACCATGTGTCAAAGCTGCAAGGAGGAATCTTCTACGAGGAGGAAAGAATTAGAGTTATAGTTAAATTAGGACTCTTTAAAACTTTAGTCTAGCACTTATTGTATTTAATGAGTCAGTTCAATAGCAGATAGGGGTCATTAGTGACAGTCATCGAGCTCCCCTCATGCTGGAGGAGGAAGCTCTAAGTAGTTAGAAGGATGTGTCTATATATAGCTGAATGATCTATGTAATTGGGGTTGGATGTTTTTGAGAAACAGAGTTTATTTTGGCTTATGTAAGAACTTGTTTTCAGTAATACAAAGGACTGCTTCTTCTTCTCAGGATTCATACATTGTTTCAGATGCTCAAGATATATGTGTTTTGTTTTATTCTTTATGTTTTACAGCTTTACAAATACACAGTCACTCAGAATTCACTCTGCTGCTCTGATTTCCTGTGTGTATTTGTAAGTTGAGGTTTATTTGAGAGGTGTCTTGAGTATTTAAACATTACATGCCCTGACTTCCATGAATGAGTGGTTTTATAGTTTGCTGAAATAATTATTAACTCCATGAGCCCAATGGAAATCTTTGTAAGGTCTGTCCAGCCAATTCATATGTTAAATTTACTTTGCAAGAGTTAGCCATCTCATCAATATTTAAAATCAGTAACCCCTTTGAGAGAGCCCTCTCAGGTTAAGGAGGCTAAGCCTTAGACTAAAGTCTGGTTTGAAATAGTTACACAGAGTCTGACTGATTAGCAGCCTTCAGTGCTTGATTTTGTGATAACAGATCAAATGATGCATATCAGCTATGACAATGATGAGGAAAGTACAACAAATTTTGAAGTAAGTGAAGGATCTTTGCCTTTTTGTTTTGATTCATTTCAGTTCATCAGAGACAATTTTCATGCAATCAGAAATCAGTTGTCAACAAGTCTTGATTTGGACCCTCTTGAGGGCGATGAAAACCTTGTTCAAGACCTCTTATATTCAGATTTCCAGCCCCCAAATGCCATTGATTGTCAAGTTGCACATGAAGACATGGAAGCTGGCACATATGATCAAACGATACAGGATGATTCCCTACCTTTCTGTTTTGAATCATTTCAGTTTTTGAAGGGTAAATTGCACAGTAAATCTTCGAAAGAGCAGCCTGTAGGAAATCAACAATCTCTCAGCTTTAATGTTGAGGATGAAGGTCAGATTACAGATGAAGGTGTGGCAGCCAAAATACATGATTTAATGATGCAAGAGGATTTTATACCCTTTTGTTTCGAAGCATTTCAGTTTATAAGGCAGAATCTTTGTAATATCTCTAAAGGAAAAGATGAACAGCCAGTAGGATGTCATACAGTTTTAATGGATACATTGCAACAGTCTTCTCAAATTTTTGATGATCCTATTGCTCGTGTGTTGGATGATGTTTGCTGTAAAAGTTCTTCCCCATTGGCTAACCATGTGCTAGATAAGAATGTTGATAATAATCTTATTCAAAAGTCGCCTTCATTGTCTTGTTTAACAAATTGTTCATTGCATAGCCCATACCAAGGTTTGCAGTCATATGAGGAGATTGATAAAGGATATTTTTGTTCTGTTTGGAATCAGCAACAAAGTTTGGTTATTCACGAAATTCAGGATCCTTTTGACAGCTTGCTGTAATCATCAGAGAAAGACAGTGCAGATGTGAGGAAAAGTTTAATATCCAGCTATGAAGATTACTTGGACCAGAGCAGTAATGTCTTAATGGAAATCAATAGCGATGTTTATGGAGATCCTTTCACAGTATTCTTGAAGCCATCCATCCAATTCATATTTTGCAAGTTTATCACCAATCATCTTGATTCCGAGCTTCCATGGGAGTTTCCCTTCGATTCTTCCCTTTTCCTGCACATCAGAAAGCGTTTGGGAAGAAATCAAATACCGGCCAGGATACTTACCTGGTTGCATTGGTTGTTCCATTTCACTTGATCAGGTGGTGAAAAGAACAATTAGAGTAGGTTTGATGAATAAGCCCAATTATGAGCATCTTTCCAGTTTGATAGTTATTTTTAGTTAGATTTGGTTTTATTGTAGTTTTTAGTTTTAGCCTTGAGTCTGAGTCCATTTGCATAATGTCAGTTTTCGTGTTTTGACTCCATTTCCTAATGGATGAAGGCACTGTCTGCTTTTCCAAAGATCTGTAGTTCTTGGCACCTCCAAGGAGCTACCATCCCCATTAGAGCCAATGTTAGTGTCAGTCTTTGCAGCCTTCCTCCAGTGATCAAACATACTCTTACAAAGTGATTTTAAGGTGTCAATGTCAAATTTTGTCATTTCAGTGAGTCTTCAAGCAAAATTTGGTCACTAGGCATTAGGTCTAGGGTTAGCTTTTACTCCTGTCAAAGTTGTCCAAATGTTGGTCCATGTCACCATTCAGCTGAGTGTACCATCATTCATAGGGTTTTGATCATCATGTCAAGTTCCACTGGGTCATTTTCCACCTTGTTCACGCTTTAGTTGCACCTAGGTAAGGTTCATTTCCCTCTCCTAGGGTTTTGAAGCAAATTTCTCTTGGATGGTCAAATCATTAGAAAAAATTGTATCCTGATGTTCATACATATTCCCCTATCCTTAATTTACCTTATTAAACACTTCCCATCACTGAGATCCCCCAAATTCCTCATTTTCACACAAACCCTAGTTTCTTGCTACAACTTCCCAATTTTCTAGGCTAGGTCCGTGTTTTGCCCTTTTGGACCCCTTCCCCTCACTCAATCCTTGAACCCCTTCATTTCGCTTCATTTCGACAAATCCCCTGTTCCACACATCAGGGTAGGTTTTACTCCAATCATGTTTCTGAGCAAGAAAAGATGAATTTGGGAAACATGAGAGTGGTTTTTGTCCAAAATAGGCCAAAGAAGAAAAATATCCTTCAATTTTTACACAGGTGTCATGGTTTTAGAGAAATGTCAAAAATATAGTCGCCTCGGGGGAATTGATGCACCTCTGAAGTGACCTTGGGAAAATCAAGTTGTCTCCTAGCTTGGTTGGCCAAATGACTTTCTTGATGAGTCAAATGATAACTAGACACAAATATATTTCCAATGAGATATCATGATCTCAATTTGGATTTGAGTAACATCTTCAAATGTTGACTGCAACAGCACTCTGCCTTGAGGCAGCCTCATTTGGCACATTTTGACCAGTCTTGGGAGATTTGATTTTTGACAGGGAAAATGAACTCCAAATTTAAAAATTCGAGTTGGGTTGGAAATTAGACTCAAATACCTTTCCAAAGAGCTATCGCACACACAATTTTGACACCAGGAAGGTCCTCAAAACTGGTCTTAAAAAGGCGTTATGCACAGATATTTTTAAAAAACAGGGTTTTCCTCCCTATGCGCCGCGCCACGTGGCGCTTGCTTTTTCTAGGGAGCTCCAAATTACAAAAAATTTGCATTTATGGATCTGGCATGAAAAATAATGGTTTCTTGTTCATGTCCAAGAAATTTGGGCAGGTTTTGAGTCCTCAAGAGGCCAAAAACACTCGAAACATGACCTCACTGCCCCTATTTTGACACACATGAAGTAGTCTTGGGAGATTGAAGTTTTGGAGGGGAAAATGACATCCAAATTCAGAAATTCCACTTGGGTTGCAAATAATATAGGAAGGGCTTTCAAACAAGCTATCTTGGGCTCAATTTGGACTTCAGGAAGTGTCTCAAAATCGACTCCAAAGGGGAATCACGCATAGAGAATTTGGGCGCGACGCATAGAGAAATTTGGCCTCATTTTCACTCTTCAGCTTAGAAATTCGCCCAGTTTTGACTAGTTTTACTTTTTGATGTAACTATTGATCTACCATGATGTAATTTGATGACCATGATGTAATATTTTTAGTAGATTCATTCACTAAAAAGTGAAAAACAACTGAATGAATCAGTTTCCTGACATATAGAGGCAAGTTGTTTCATTGCCTATTTTTCAGTTCCTTATTTAGATGTGGTTGAAACAGCTCCTAGAATGATGAGCTCGACCCCTAGAGGCATGGGAAGGAGTTAGGCTTGTTTATATTATGTAATTTCTCAGTCATTTTCATGGTTGGACACTTGGGATTGCTTGGCACTCCATAGTACATCTGATCTCTGCATTTGTGGCAAAGGAAAGACTAGGGTTTTGCAGCACTTTTTGGGATCCTTGTGGCTCTGTGTTTTGATGGTGTTTTTCTTCATGTAATTTTAAGTTCATTGATGTTTCATGTATGCCATTTCCCTTCTCTTTGCTTCTGAAATTAAACAAATTGAGTGACAAAGGTAGAATCCATGAGTTTGTTGTGCTCTGCCTTAAACTTTGTTTAGTTTTATATGTTTTCATCTGTTTGGAGAGGATCCTTGAAGCCTCTTGCCCTCTTCAGCTCCTCAATGGTCTTTTCCATCCATTCATTTAATCTAAAGCATCAAAAATACTGCCTACCTTACCCCAACCGGAGCTCTGCAAAAATTTGGCCTCATCCCCAGACCCAAATTTGCCTTTCCCTTTTTTCCAACAAAAACCTCAAATACTCAAATCAAATCCTTGCACTTCATACCTAGCCTAAAATTAGTTTGTATTTCAGTCATCTCAAGCCCCATTTAATTATCTTTTGCTGAGATTGACCCGGAGAGAGCCCTCTCCTGTCCTCGTAGGGCTAGCTACGAGGCTGAGCGTGGTTTGATGTGGACCTAGAACCTTGCCTTTTCAGCCTGAGGCAAATCTAGGCTCTAACAATAGGAATGATAGAATCATTGGTCACGGAAAAGTAAAGTTGAAGTTGCAAGGTGGATGGGTTAGAACACTTGCGGGTGTTATGCATATTCCTGCATTGGCCAGAAATATGATTTCTGTAAGCAAGTTGGATGATGCAGGTGTAAAGATAGTGTTTGAGAAGGATACCTGCAAGATGGTTCGGGGAGCACTGGTATTGATGTGGGGAGTTCAGATTGGAACTTTGTACAAGCTGCAAGGTAGCACTATTATTGATGGGTGCAACAGTTTTATGGTTCTTGAAAGTGGAGCACAAAATATAGTGGTGTCTGGAGAGAAGACCATGTTGTGGCATCAAGGGCTTGGACATATTGGAGAAAAGGGCCTTTGAATACTTCATAGTAAAGGTATGGTAGAAGGTATGACTAATAGCTCTCTGGATTTTGATTTCTGTGAAAATTGTGTATATGGGAAGCAGAATCAGGTGAGTTTCCCCTCTAGTGGTAAGAGGGTGAAACAGATATTAGAGCTTGTACACAGTGATGTGTTTGGACCTGTGAAGGTTCCATCACTGGATAAGTCTATGTACTATGTATCATTTATAGATGACTTCTCAAGAAATACATGGATATATTTCCTTAAGAATAAATATGAAGTCTTTGACAGGTTTAAATAATTTAAAGCTCTGGTGAAAAACCAAATAGAGAAGAAGATAAAGGTGTTGAGGTCAGATAACGGTGGAGAGTTTTGCAGCAAGGAATTTGAAGAATTATGTAAGAAGTGTGGTATAGCACAACAGAAGACTAATCCATACACACCTGAGAAAAATGGAGTTGCAAAAAAAATGAACAAGACGTTGATGGAAAAGGCAAGAAGCATGCTCAGTGGTGTCGGGTTAAGACGGGAATTCTGGGCATAGGCAGTGGAGACAACATGTTACCTGGTCAACAGCTCACCTTCATTAGCATTGGAGAATAAGACTCCACAAGAGGTATGGAATGGTAAGAAACCCTCTCTTTCACATTTGAGGGTATTTGGATGTGATGCATATGTACATGTTCCAAAGGAGAAAAGAACCAAGTTGGATAGTAAATCTGAAAGGTGCATCTTTATTGGGTATAAGGATGGTTTAAAGGGTTATAAGCTTTGGAACCCAGTAACAAGGAAGGTTGTATACAGTCGAGATGTGGTGTTTAGAGAGGTGAAAGATGTTATTAAACATGAAGTCCAACCAAAGGAACCTGAGAAGATAGAGTTTGAGCTTAAGGAGGAAGAATCAGACTCTACAACAGAAGAGGATCAAAAGATGAAGAGCCACAAACTCCGGGTGTGAGAAGATCAATTCGAGAAAGAAGGCAACCAGAAAGGTATAGTCCATCTGCTTTCTATTCAAAATTTTCTTTATCTATTACTGATGATGATCCCATAATTGTGAAGGAAGCAGTAGATTCAAAGGATGGAAAACTCTGGAAAGAGGCCATGGTTGATGAAATGGCATCTTTGCACAAAAATGAGGCTTGGGATCTGGTGGAGTTGTTGGCTGGAAGGAAACCCATTGGCAACAAATGGGTGTTCAAGAAGAAGACAAATGTAGAAGGAAAGGTGGATAAATACAAAGCTTGGTTGGTAGAAAAAGGTTATTCCCAAGTGTCGGGAATTGATTTTGGTGATATTTTTCCCCTGTTTCCAAGGTATCTTCTATTAGATTACTGTTATCTGTTGCTGCTGCTTTTTATTTTGAGGTAGAAATGATGGATGTGAAGACAAAATTTCTTCACAGGGATCTGGAAGAGGAGATCTACATGAAGCAACCTGAAGGCTTTGCGGTGAAGGGTAAGAAGGAATTGGTATGCAAGTTAAATAAGTCTCTGTATGGGTTAAAATAGCCACCAAGGATGTGGTATAAGAAATTTGATACATTTATACGGGGACTTAGCTTCACCAGAAGCAAAGTAGATCACTGTGTGTATTTTAAATTAATTGGTGACCGTGTTATCTATCTAGTCTTGTATGTGGATGATATGTTTTTGGTTGGAAATGACAAAGAAATTATCCAGGATTTGAAGACCCAATTGTCCTCCAAATTCGACATGAAAGATCTTGGTGCTGCAAACTATATTTTTGGGCATGGAAATTAAAAGAGATTAGGCAAAGAGGAAGCTTTGGTTAAACCAGAGGAAGTATGTTGAGACAATACTGTAGAGGTTTAATATATATGATAGTAAACCAATGAAGGTTCCTATTGCTGTAGGTGTAAAGTTATTTGTTGAATAGTGTCCCAAGAGACAATAAGAGGAAAAGTACATGTCCCGTGTTCCATATGCAAGTGCAGTCGGTAGCTTGATGTATGCGATGGTCTGTACTAGTCGAGACATTGCACATGCAGTGGGAGTATTGAGCAGGTTTATGTCAAAACTAGGGAAGGAACATTGGACAATAGTGCAACGGCTTTTCATGTATTTGCATGGCACTAGTGATTATAGCTTGTGCTACCAAGGAAGACCAGGATTAGATAGAGTGTTGGATATTTGTGGCTTTGTTGATTCAAACTGGGCAGGATATCTAGATCAGAGAAGATCTACAAGCGGGTATGTGTTTAACCTATTTGGAGGTGCAGTCAGTTGGATGAGTAAGAAACAATCTGTAGTGACATTATTAACTATAGAGGCGGAATACATGGCAGCCACTCATGAAAGAAAGGAAGCAGTTTGGTTGCAGAGATTGTGTTCAAGTATGGGGTGTTGTTGGGAAAAGTATCCATTCGGAATGCCCCTATCCCACTCTAAGGTGTGATAGTGCCTTAGCAACAAACAAGGAAAACTAATTGAGTATTCTTCTTTATGAAACGTAAATGAGGAGGAAGGATGTCACTAACCCGTGTCTTCCGCTAGTTTGTTGATCCAATCACTCCTCTCTTCAATAGCTCCCAGCTCCCTGCTCCCTTACCGGCCCAGCTTCACCGAATTCCTGCAAGATCACAAGAGAGAGAAACTACACGAAGATACAGATATACATTCATAAAAAGCTCAAGATCAGATTAAGCTAAACATGCAAATATAACCAAACATCATTGATACACAGCATGTAGGAGAAACTCAAATAGTTTATTGATATAATAAGAAAGTCCAAGAGGAGATACAACCAAGTGAGTTCCGATCCAGCATCTACCTCCCAGCAAAGGAATCCCTTCCTCTCCTCCAACAAAGCATAAATCACCCAATGTACTAATCTCAATCTCAAACCAACAACAATTCTCTGCAAAGTACAAAATTCCAGCCTCTTGGATCTCTGGGATGAGGGATCCATATATAGATGTAAGCAGAGAGGATGAGTCAGCTTATGTTTTGACTTGTGGCTTCTCTCTGTCAGTTCTTGCTTCCACTTGGAGGTTGAGAGCCTCTTACTCATCACTAGTCAAATTCATTGAGGCAAGTGTCACTGGAGAAGATTCTCGAAGCTTCCATGGTCTTTCCACCTCGTTGAATGAGCTTGCCATTTGTCATTTCCCGCTCAGCGCACCCTGGTAGTGCATCCAAGTGCGTTGCAACGAACCTAGCCAGTGCATTTGGGTGCTTTGCAATGCATGCAGCTAGTAGAGCTTCCGAATTGATCCTGAATTGACTGTTTCTGAGTGGTTTTTGGTGGAGAATTTCTGGGAGAAGCTGTCATTGGTTAACCTTGTTCCTTTAGGAGCTGTAACAACATCTTTAGGGACTTTGGATCCCTTGAATTATGGACATTTCATGCTTATAGCTGTAAGGCACAAAAATGTCTATAACAGTTGCCCCCTAAAGTATGAGGCCGTTTATCAGGTGAAATGCTTTATTAGGAGGATACGAAGTTCATTCAATGCTGGGAGGAGACCTGTAATAAGATACAATACAATACATTATTTTTCATACTGTTTTCATGATCTACCTGAGGTGGGCATTCCCATGCTCAGCTTTATAAATTCATTTTTATGTACATAGGACAGACAATTGTCTGATGGTACACTGATGATCCTGCTAAAATCATCATCCTTTGGTAGGATGATTGTCTGTGTTGCAATGCTGTACATGTTAATGTATTTATTTTTCCTGAATATATATCGTAGCCCGGATGGATGAAACTAGATCCGGGGTCTTCAATCTCGTCCGATCTTCACTCTAAGTACAAGTTGATCCATGTGAGAAATGTTTTGAAGTCAAACATGGAAAGACATCGCTTGATTACCAGTCAATGATGTGAACTGTTAACAAGCGCGAGAGGAATCACCGATAATGATAATGACCCTCAAGGTACTGCAGTACAATTCACGTGGTGTGAATAAAGGACTTGGCGTCGAACACCACGCAAAATCTTTCGGTCGAAGGTCATTGATGTATACCTGTCGTCGGAAGTGAGAAACTTGCCATTGAGGTATGCAAGCTTCAAAGTACTGAAGGGGGTGTTCCTAGATCAACTTCTTAGATAATGAGCTGATGTCGACAAGAAGCGATCCGTCAAAGGAGGGCCTTGATGTATCCCACATCAGTGACATGGAACGGAGCAAATGATTTTGATGGAGGTGAAAACGATCTGATGATATATGGTTCAGGGTGGCGGTCATGAAAGAATGAAGGATAATGTATGGTAGTGGATGGGACACGGTTGACTTCTCTGGATGACTTCTCTTGAACATATCAGCGACACTTTGTGTGATGGATCGGTAGCATTTACCCCAAAGGTGGATGGTATGGAGAGACCATGGTGATGTGACCGGTGAATGAAACAACCCAACCCGACTCAGGAATGGAGTGGAAGTGTCATGTTCAAGAGCGACTTGCTACCAATAAAGGTTCTTTGAGTTTCTTCCCAATTTTTCCCCAGTCATTGCTGACCAGTACCTCTTTATTTTTGTCAAGCTTGAGGAGGATAACATATGCTTGTTCTATAATTTGCCTTTCGGGCAAACCCATCGCTATGTTTTAACGAGCCTAGCGATAATGAAACTCGTTCTTGTCTAAAGACAAGTTTGTCGCTATTAATGTTTTTAACGAGTCTAACGACAAAGATAACTCGGTCCTTTTCATTTTTAAAGAGTCTGAAAAGGTACGTAAAGTTAACTCCGGAAGTCATTTTTCGTCATCTAATCCCTTAAGTCCGAAAAAGTATAAAACAATACAGAAGGGATGAATTTTCGATAGTTTTAATGAGCTGAACAAAACAAGCGCTCGATCTTTTTGTGCAATAATCCCTCAGGTCCAAAAAGATTAAAATCTAGAGGAGGGATAGCTCTTCCGGTCGCTTTAACGAGCTGGGAGGCCAAAACTCGACAATCTTTTCATATTTTACGAGTCAAATGAAAAGAGCTTAAAGAAGACTCATCTTTTGAGGAATGAGTGATAAAATGGGTAGCAGCTGATTCCAGGTAAGGGTTGGAATTTTCCAAGCACGGCAGTGTCACAAGGATGGCTAGTGAAATCACTCTTCGTAGCTGTTCCTCAAAATGGGTAAACAATCAAATGGAGGTGAATGATTGGCCAATTGAAAAGTGGAGGTGACGGTGCAAACACGACCAAGGCTTTAATGGCTGATAATGTTACACTCACGGTGGTTATTTACCGGAGGATAGTTCATTTTTTAACGAGCTTAAACGCGGGTTGAAACACTTGCTCGATTTTATGTTTATTTTTTAACGAGCATGAACTATGCGCTAAAACTGCTCGATTATAAGTTTTCATGCCCCCAGCATAATAACGCAAATCGAGGTGCATGCCCCCCAAGCTTCATTGCATTCAACTCGGTGGTTGGAATGAAGGTTTACCTTTGAGATTTGAAAAGGGGATTTGTTTCATTTTTTAATGAGGTCGACACAGTAAAATAACTATCCTCATGACTCCTTGTTTCATTTTTTAACGAGGTTGACACGAGATAAGAACCATCCTCGAAGCCCACTGTATTTATAGTATTTGATAGAAAATCGAAAACTGAAGGATGATAAAGGTCATCTTTAGTATCTTCTCCACAATCTGGGAGAAGGGAACGATGGTGGGAATCATTCCATGGCGCCCCGTCAATTACCATTGATTGAATGATTCCTCCGTTTGTAGAATGTACAAGTGACGAAGGATTTGAAGAGGTGCCATTTTCCTTAGACCTATCTATCCAAACACTCGATGAGTGTTGATTTTGGTTTGCCCTCCAGGCTAAGAAAATTGATTGCTACAATATTTCTATTAGGGAGATGATCCATGCTGACAAAATGTTTAGGAATCTTCCGAATCCATTAGATATAGAAGATTTCATATTGTAGGTTTCCACTGTGGCCACTTTCGCCAGATTACTTGGAGGCGGTAGGGCAAAAGTACCCATTAAGGCAGGGTCTTTTAGGAGGCCTATTCCAATATTTTGAAGCGGATGATCGCTTCCATGGATCATTGGAATGCTTCCCGTAACTTGTGAACTGTTGTGGAGAAACGTTTGTTGATCGATGATTGTAATTATTCCTTGAAAGGGAAATGCAATCTTCCTGAAGTAGGTTGACACAACTGCGGCCATGGAATATATCCATGGCCTTCCCATTAGGATGTTGTAATCGAGGTTTCCATCGATTACTTCAACATCAACTTCTACTTTTTTTCCCCCTAGTTCAAATTTCAAGTTACTTAAAATCTCGTATGGAGTGTATGATCGTCCATCAAATGCTTTTATCATTGTTGAAGATTGCGACAAGGGTGGTGAGCCTAAATTTTTCCAGCAACTCATCGACATAATACATGTGGATGCCCCCTCATCAATAATTGTTCGATGAACAGTTTTGTTGAGGGCTTTCACTTGAATAAGGAAAGCTAGTTGAGCTGGTAATTGAGGGTCATATCCTTTATGATCAAAGGCCACAATATTGGAATCCATTGGGCCAATCCCACCTATTGCTGATAATAAAGCTTGCTTTTGGGAGCGGAAATTTTGCGGTACCTCAAGTGTCGACATAGCGGATGGCGATTGGGCCAAGTCCTCTACTATATTATAATTCTGTGCTACTTTTGCACTAGGATTAAATGTCGATTTGTGTACTACTCCCTTTGGCGGTTTTATTGTTAATTCAGGAATGATGGGTGGTACAACTTCTGTTGAAGTTGTTGTCGAACTACTTGGTTGATCTTTACGTTTGTCGTTCGACAGCTGCATATTCCCGTAATCTTTTTTCCTTGTCGAAATCAAAGCATCATTTTGCTGCTTTGAAATCGACAACATTAGCACTTGCAACGGGGAAGCATTTCCATTTTCAACCAGATTTGTGCCTGGATTTGGAAACGGGTCAGTTAACACAACTGAGGTTTGCGAACTCTTAAAGAATCTTTTAAGCTTAGCTTTGTATGGACATTCTCTCGTCCAGTGATTCTCATCACATATCTGACACCCGAAAGGGGGTTTCCTATCTCCAGGAGGGTTTGAAGAAGTTTTTTCAGGAGATGATTCACCCTGTTTCTTCTTCTTCCCTTTACTTTGTTTCTTCTTGCTTCCTGGTTGTTTGGTTTCTTTTCCCTTATCTGTTGATACAACATTTACTTCCGAAGCAAGAATTTCGTCTTTTGCATTTTGATCTGAAATCTTACGGGCTTTCTTGGAGGCAGCCTTTGTCGATTTTGTGTTTGTCGTGCCAATCACGCCATCGACGGCGTGAGAGTCATTGTTTGATTTAGGAGGAGGAGGAATTGAGAATTCCAGTCTAGGGGCGTCAGGCATTTTGTCGTAGAGCATGCCAGACTGAGTATAGACCAAGTCTAGATATTGCGCACGAGCAATAACTTGATCTTCCGTTACGAATCCCCCCTTTGCCAAATCTTCCATTATGGCAGGAAGTAACGACTTGATAAACCATTCAGCTAATAGCTGATCGGGAACGTATGTTTTTACCATCCTACGACGACGTCGCCACTCATGTATATGATCAAATATGTGAGTGGCCGTTGTCTATTTGAAGTTGGTTAAGATTTCCGTTCCCGTTTCATACCTTATCGGTAACTGAAAATGGGTTAAGAAAGTCGTGGCTAAGGTACTGAAATTGTCGAACGAATCTCTACGCAATTCAATATACCATTTTGCCGCTGGACCTGTTAACGTCCTCTGAAAAAGGCGAAGCCTTATCGAATCATCGTTCAGGGTGTTTGATGAACACCATAGATGAAATGTCATCACGTGATTCGATGGGTCTTCACCTGGATTTCCATTAAATTTAGGAATATCTGATGGAATTTTATGAGGAATCGCTGGCCACCAAGGGGCGTAAGCAATTGGATCGTTTTTTAACCGGTGTAAATCGGGTAACTCTAAAGTTGCCACGAATGGTAACTGTTGATTCAGGTTATGTGAAGCATACCCAGGGTACGATGCAATTGCCTAAGCAGCTGGCCTTTGCATACCAGCATAATGTAGTTGATGTTGGTACGACTGATACGGTTGGTGGACATGACCACTGTAAAGTGGTTGATTTTGATTGTTTTGAATGTACGGCTGTCCACTGTTTGCAAAGATTTGCTGCTCAGAACCTTGGTACACTTGTTGGAATTGTGGTTGTTGGTATTGCACCAGCCACGGTTGTGAAGTCATGTTCTGTTGCGCTATACTAACCGTTGGATCAAGGTGTGGGGTAATTGTACCTGTTTGGACCTGTGTCCTCCCACCAGTTGGCGATTGTGGCTGAGTCACAGGGTCAAGGGGCTGTTGCATTACAACCTGAGAAATCTGAGGTTGACATACAACAGGTAGCGTTTGAGCTTGCGACACTGTCACAATATCTGGTGTAGTCGGGATGTTCGACATAGGTACACATTGTTGCATAGAATACACAACCCTTGGTTGTTGGGGTAGTATAGGTACCCAACCACTTGACGTAATTCCAGTATAACCTGAATACTGTTGTGAACTCCCGTATGGATATCCTCCCGGAGGGGGTAATGAAAGGGCATACTGCCCCCCATACGGTGGCAATCCGGAGCTCAAAGGGATTGTCTGCCCTTGGGGACTGGATTGCCCAAATTGACCTCCAAATGGATCAATTTGGCGAGTCTCAACATAAGAGTTGCTGGATATTATTTCGGAGGAACAAACAGGAACGGACCATACTGTCGAAATAGCCCCTGGATGGACTCCTTCTAGCGGTTGTGAGCTAGTCGGGACAGATGGTACGCCGGCAAACATTGTCGGAGTGACGGCAGGGAGTTCCGTTGTCGCTGTGTCAGCCGACATAGTCCTAGATGTTGACAGTTGTTCAGACATTTTGAGTCTATCAAAAAAATTTCCTAGCGATTCTACAGGAACTTCCACTGGTGGTAGACTAACTTCTGATGTCGAGGGAAACAGAGTGACCCCGACTCCAAAAATTTTTGGAGTACTTTCTTGCGGATCTTCTACAATTTCCTCTATCGCAATCAAACCAGGTGGAAGGGGAAGACCGTCAGGTCCGTAAAATATTTCTGGTGCCGAAGAAGGGGTTGAATCAACAACGACAGATGTTTGAGGAGCAAGACTCTCTGAACCGGTTACAGATGGAACTGGTTCAGTAACACAAGTGTTTGCTCTCAGACTAGGATCAATATCACTGTCCCTCTATGGCTGTTGAACTTCTTCTATAGAGGCAGGGTTTCCAGAAATGTTTGGAGTAACCAGAATCTCAGATGTTGTTGGAACACTTGTTCTAACCTTGATAGGAGATTTCGAACCGGTTAAACGAGTCCGCTTTGTCCGTACTGTTTTCGATTCCGGAGACAAAGACGGTTGACTTGTAAGCCTCCGCGAACGATGGGGTTTCAATTGACTTTCTTCCACGATTGTGGATTACTCGATCAACCAAAATACAAAAAGGGGAAAAATGTTTCCGAATTAAATGAATTTTAGATGCTTTAGATACAACTTGCTTTTTCAATTTTAAAGAGTCGAGAAAAAGCAAAAGATGACTCTAGTCGCCTTCGATGTTTTAATGAGCCCGAAGTGACAAATGCTCGGATGGACTTTTTCCGTTATAGAGTTTGAAAAGGACCAAAAGGAACTGCTCTGGAGTTCTAGGTAGAGGGTGTGCCAAACTTTTCGCAAAACCGCAGAATACTTTTTAAGGTACGGGCAGTCAATCTTCCCGAATGCTGTGTTCAGTGCATTGCGATCAGTAGGGCGGCCGACACGGCTTCCTATGGATAAAGGTTTTATGCCTATAGGGGTCTCCCAATATATACTCGACGGTACGTGGGAGCACAATCTGTACTGGCGCTTATCGTCTCTCAGGAGGAATCACCCAACCATCAGCGAGATCGACAGTCACCAGGTTTTACGACGTCGAAACACGTCTCTAGCCTAGACCTCTATGTTGTGCGTTAAGTTACAAAGCGTTGTTAAGTTCATTCAATTTATTTTAGGTTGATCTTTCTTAGAAGTTTGCCTTTTTGGATCACCACGAGATGTATGATACAACTCCTAAATGCAGTCTAAAGATGATAAGCATGCTTTTATATCTTTTCAACAATGAAAATCCTAGCTACAAGGGGAAAAGAAAGACACAATCGTTTCTCAAAGAGCAAAGAGCACACTGTAAATGCACTTTTCCTAAATCAAAGCATGCAAACTATCAATATGTAAATGCACAAATGCATGTATTTGTTTTCACTTTCTTAATATTGATGCCTAAAAAGAAAGCCGTTGTACAAAATTTGAATTCGATTTCAAGTGAAAACACAAACAAGTTTCTTTCTGAACTCAAAAAGACGATTACGACACTTTATGATTTTGAAGTAAACACTTGTTTCGACACTAGAAATTCATAAATTCAAACCAAAATACAAAAGTAAAAGCGCAATCAACTGTCAACAGCAATAAACTTACTCCTAAGATCAAAACGACACTTACGACAGGTCTAGATCTAAGGGCGACAATATGACTAGTTTACTTTTGTAATGGGAAACTGCAAATGATGTAACAAATACACAAAGAACAAATACAGTTTCTTTATACAAGTGAGGCAGAATTGAGGCTAAGAAAAGGGGTTTCAGATAGGTACACACACTGATAACAGGCTGCAAAACAGAGACACAACTGAGCAAAAGGAAGCAGGGAACCACAGTTGCACAAGGCAAGGGTTGATCAGCGCACCCCCAGCACAGAGAAACTGAACTTCAGCGCAGGTAGCCCTCTTGGGACCTGCGTTGAAATGCAGAACCTCTTCACAGAGCCTGCGCTGAAGCAGAAACGAGAATTGTCTCTGGGTTCTGGGTCACGGTTTGCAGTTTAATCTACAGTTTTTGGCCGGATAAAAGCTATCAATTAGGTACAATTAGGAGGATGATTTAAAGGAGGACTAAGATCTATCATAAAGGGCCGTTAGAGCACTTGTGGATCAGCTGTTCAGATCATAAAAACATGCCCAGTGAGTGGACTAGAGTGGCAGATCTCTACTTTGCATTTGAAAATGGCAAATGCATTTCGATTCAGCACTCCTGAGTTTATGAGAATAACAACAATAGAAACACAAATAAACTAACAAGATACGATCCCCAGCGGAGTCGCCAATTTGTTGTTGGGAAAAGTATCCATTCGGAATGCCCCTATCCCACTCTAAGGTGTGATAGTGCCTTAGCAACAAACAAGGAAAACTAATTGAGTATTCTTCTTTATGAAATGTAAATGAGGAGGAAGGATGTCGCTAACCCGTGTCTTCCGCTAGTTTGTTGATCCAATCACTCCTCTATTCAATAGCTCCCAGCTCCCTGCTCCCTTACCAGCCCAGCTTCACCGAATTCCTACAAGATCACAAGAGAGAGAAACTACACGAAGATACAGATATACATTCATAAAAAGCTCAAGATCAGATTAAGCTAAACATGCAAATATAACCAAACATCATTGATACACAACATGTAGGAGAAACTCAAATAGTTTATTGATAGAATAAGAAAGTCCAAGAGGAGATACAACCAAGTGAGTTCTGATCCAGCATCTACCTCCCAGCAAAGGAATCCCTTCCTCTCCTCCAACAAAGCATAAATCACCCAATGTACTAATCTCAATCTCAAACCAACAGCAATTCTCTGCAAAGTACAAAATTCCAACCTCCTGGATCTCTGGGATGAGGGATCCATATATAGATGTAAGCAGAGAGGATGAGTCAGCTTATGTTTTGACTTGTGGCTTCTCTTTGTCAGTTCTTGCTTCCACTTGGAGGTTGAGAGCCTCTTACTCATCGCTAGTCGAATTCATTGAGGCAAGTGTCACTGGAGAAGATTCTCGAAGCTTCCATGGTCTTTCCACCTCGTTGAATGAGCTTGCCATTTGTCATTTCCCGCTCAGCGCACCCTGGTAGTGCATCCAAGTGCATTGCAATGCACCTAGCCAGTGCATTTGGGTGCTTTGCAACGCAGGCAGCTAGTGGAGCTTCTGAATTGATCCTGAATTGACTGTTTCTGAGTGGTTTTTGGTGGAGAACTTCTGGGAGAAGCTGTCATTGGTTGACCTTGTTCCTTTAGGAGCTGTGACAAAATCTTTAGGGACTTTGGATCCCTTGAATTATGGACATTTCATGCTTATAGCTGTAAGGCACAGAAATGTCTATAACATGGGGTTAGTACAAGGAGCTATAAGGATAAATTGTGATAGCCAAAGAGCAATTTTCTTGGAAAAGAACCCTGCTTATCATTCAGAGACAAAGCACATTAATGTTTAGTATCACTTTATGAGGGATATGATAGAAGACAAAAAGGTGTTGTTGGTAAAGGTGGACACTTTGAAGAATACTACAGATGCATTGAAAAAATCTGTGAGCTCTGAGAATTTCTCTTGGTGTAGAGAAACAATGGGCATTTCAGGGCTGGATAAATGACTAAGATCTCTTGTGGCCCACTGTGGAAAGAAAACAACAAGTGGGAGAATGATGGGTTGTGTTATATTCTTTCCACGACTAAGCTACCTATGGTTTTGTGCATGGTTTTTCGCACATGGTTTTGGACGCGATGGTTTTCGGTCTATGGTATTGGATGCTTCGACATGTATAAATATGTATTGTAACATTGAAAGGACAATAATGAAAAATCAATCTGGTAGTCCTGGTTTTGGGATCCAGGGGAAAATATCTGTGTATATGTGTTTTATGTGTTATTCTCTTGCATTGTTCATTTTCTGTGTTTTAGAATTTGTATGCAGGTAATTTCTGCACAGGGTTAAAACCTACACCAAGAAATCATAAACATGGTATTTTTGGACTGTGATTATAGATCCTTCTATTCATGTTCCCATGGGAGATATGAGATGGAGGTTGCAATCACAATATTTTGAGGGGTTATGTTCTAATGAAATGTGGAAAACTAGTAAGAACTCTAAGCTAAAAAGAAAATACCAATACATAAGAGGGACCTAAGCCACCGGGGTTTGGCCCAAACCTAAGAGATTTAGTCCTCTGGAACTAAATCAATGATTAAATAATAAGAAACTTCTCATTACCATTACATCAATGTATAATACATCACATAACTAGTAAACAATAACAGTATCAAGTGCCTAAGCTCGATACCTTCCTACCTGAAACAAAGTTTGAATCCTAATGAGCTCTTTTTTATGTTTATTTATATAGGAGGGTAGCTACTAAAAAATCCTTAGAAAATAGGAATGTTTTTCTCTGAAAACTCGAGAAGGGTGGATCTTGATCTTCTTTAACTACCCTTGTTTGGCTTTCAATGACCTCATCCTACTTGGCTGCCAATGACCTCGAGATGATGAGAGAGGGTGTGGCAATTTTGATTGATTGAAGGAGTTAAGGAGGTGGACAACCTCCTAGAATCTCTCCCTACTGTCTACTTTGAGCTCCTGCATTGAAATCATCTAAAAAATGCTCCATTTCCTGCATTTAAACCATATTAGGCCAGATGATATAGAAAAACATCTTTTACTCCTCTCACTAAGTATAATATAAAAAAAATTGTAAATAAATGTAAAAAGGAGATAGTTCTAAATATGGAGGATGGAATTATGACCCTTATGATGTATCTATTGATGAGTCTCATCATCACCCCCCTATTGAAATTGTTGCTCATCCTTTGAGCAACTTAGTCATTTATATCCATATCTTTCATGACCCTAGTAGCCTCCTTGAAATACCAAGGTTCCTCAAATGGTGTGCCTTCTTGGGGATATAAGCCTGCATTATTTTCTATCTCTGTCCACTCCTTCTTCTCCTCTACTTCATTTCTTCCTTCTTGTAGGCCTAGCAACAAGGGTTGAATGAGATTGAGTCCAATCCAAATGAATTTTTATATTTGCATGATTCTTTTTTATAGGGGTGTCCTCTCATTTGCATTCCTCATCCTTTCAAGAGAGTGATATTCTATGATTTAGAGACTATGGGGTAAGGAATTCTATCTCCTTTGGCATGCTTGCTGGTTTTCTATTCCCAACAACTTGAGTGTGTCTTCAAAATGTGAGATGGCTTGTTCCTGGTTGGCAAGGTATTTGGGTGCTAGGTCAACATCATTGGAGATAATATTTATGATTGCTAATGACAACCACTGGACTCATTAGCTCTGCACTGATATATAATGGTTGATTTTCTTCCTTTGCCATGAACCTCTTTACTTCCTCAACTCTTTCCTCCTCATGAGTCATCCAGAATGCTAAGGCAATCAAATGTATATCCCCTAATTTTTCACTGGGGCCCCAAATATTCATATCAGTCAAGGTGAGGTTATGCATGTAAAACTTAGCCAATTTCTCTTTGTCCTCCATGCTAACTTGGTTGCAAAATTCAATGAATTGTTTATAATCGTGAAATGGCATAGACCAATGTTGTGCTAAGATTTTGATTTGAAATCACAGCCATTGATCTTTGAGAAAGAGCACATAAGACTTGGATGACTGTCTGCACTATAATTCCTCCATGGAGAGGCTTGCCATTGTGGCCAATTGAGTTTCCTTCTCCTGCAACTTCTCCCTCAACCACCTGTTTTCTGCTTGTAAATGCTCCTTCATTGTGGAATCCCTCTCTCTTAGCTCACTTAATCCCTTTCCCATTTCAAGGATATTTTCTTCCATGAGGCCCACATCTTCCACCTTCTTAGAATTATAAATTTGTAACCATATATGGGTTCTTCCCCTTTTTCTTCTAGCTCAAAGAAAAGTGGGACTATAAATTTTTGGGGAATAATTCTCCCTCCTTCAATAATTTTATAATAGGAGCTTAGGCTAGGTTGTGGAATAGGCTCCTGGAGCTCTGGGAAGTCCCTCTCAATTGTTTTTTGGGAAGTTTCTATGTCCTATAGCTACTGTGTCACATTCTGCACCTCCTTTTTCTTATTATGCCCCTCCTGTAACATCCTCTGCTCCTCCTGTAGCACACTCTGTTTTTCTTGTAGCATGCTCTGCTTTTCCTGTAGCATACTCTGCCCCTCTTGTAGCTTCCCCTTTTCTTCTTGTTGGAGGGTGGTAGGTGTCTAGGGTTGTTTGAAGGAGGTTTATCTGGTGGTAGGCCTCCTTACATATGCTATAGGAGTCTTTGTTATGGGTTTTGGAGAGGTGACCTCTTTGATTTTTATTTCAGTAGGCCCCACCTCTTTCTTGCTTGGGGATTCTTCAATTGTGATAGGGGCCTTTGTGTGAGTTTGTGGCCTCCCTTGCTTGATCCTGGTGATTTTCCTGCTCTTAAAGTATAGGCGAGATTGCCTTTGTCTCTTAATTTTAGGTTCGACTTGGGTGCTCAAGGTAGCTAAAGTTACAACTACCTCTTTTTCAGTGGGTCCTCGAGACAAAATTGATTGCTTTGGGGATATCTCTATTTCTCTGGGCTCAATAGTCTTCTCCAGACTTGAGTTTTCCTATTTCTCCCCCTTTCCTCTTCATCTTGTTCATTTCCTACCTCTTCCTTTGGTTCTTCCTCTATTCTTTCTACATCTTCTTCTCTTTCCTCTTCTTCTAACCCTACTACTTCTTCCTCTCTTGTCCTTTCCCCTTCTTATTATTCCTATATTTTTCCCTCTCTTCCTCCAATACTAGAGGTTGGGGTCTCACCTGGTGTGAGGGTCTATGTGTCAATGAAGGCCTCTCTATCCATGTATATGAATTTGGACCAAAGGACAAGGATTCTTAATTTGTTCAAGGCATCCACCACTATCATTTTAATGAGTCCATGTGTCCTAGGTGTTAGTGTTTTCCCTATCTCACTTTTTGACTCATGTCCCTGATGGACTATAGGAGGAAGTATGACACACTAAGTCTTTGAGCCAGAGGAAATTCTGCTTGAAATTTGAGTTCATGAAGTAATCTAAAGTCGTAGGCATAGACCACACTCAGAATTCCCTCACAAACGATGTATTTTAGGATATGGTAGGCCACCTCATCCCAAGGATAAAGTAGGATTTACCTCCTAATTTCATTCTTGTCCTCGACAGGATTTTCATTGGCAGTGAAAAATTTCTTTTTAGTAGTGGGGCTGGTGATTTTGTCTTCTCCGTCCCATTTGATCCCTGGAGGTAGGGTTGTCACTCTACTAATTAGTACAAGGCTGAGTGAGATAGCCAACCCCCTCACCACAATGATGGCAGTATCTTCTATTTGTGAGTTCAGGGCCATGGAAATTTCAAAGGCGATGTCATCATCATACCCTTTCAACAACTCAAAGAATCCTAGCCACTTTTGTATTATAAAAATGTCTGTCATAAGGGGATGTAGATGGATTATTTTGGTATTTGAGGGATCCCTTCTGTTAAATCCTCCCCCATCTCTTCTATATGTTTTTAGCTAAGTGAAGGAGAGATACTTCTTTTAATAGCTTTAGTGTATAATTCAGTGGTAGTAATGAGTTAAAATTCCTTGTTGATGATAATTGTCTATATTCCCTTTACTTTATAGCTTGAAAATATTTTTTAATTTCACAATTAGACTGCTATTGCTTGTATAAATTGAAGTGCACCTTGCATACAATCTTATGGATGGATGAAGGAGATGGTGGCACTTACTTTTTATCAAGTGGTATGGGATGAAGGTAATAATTTGGAGACCAATTCGACCCTCTGTAGCATTCCTTCACCCTTTCAGTCTTCCTGTAGCAGTCTCTCGACCCTCCTGTAGTAGTTGCAGGCTTTCCTATAGCAATGGCAGATCAGGGTTTGAAACTCCTCGATGGCACCCAAATCTCTTCCCCTCCTTAACTATTTTTAAAATGAGTGACTATACAAAAGAATTTGAGCCCCAGTATAGAATATGCCATTTTTGGATTAGGCTTGGAGCACTATGGTGATCTGGCAGTGACACGAGGTTTCCTCTTTTAGACTGTTGTCCCCACTCAGAGTAATTACTCCCTATTTCCTCGTAATTACCACCCACTATTTGTGATCCAAACTTGAATGATGTGACACCTCCATGTTGCCTGAGTGCTTACCATCACTTTTAGTTTACTAGACAAGAGTGGCGAAGTTAACTTGCCACCTCTAGCTTATTAAAAGATATCCTCTTGACATTTACACATTTTCGTTATTTACACATAGGGAGGAGGTGAGAGTTTTCCATACTTGTGCCTACCTCAAGATCAAACTGATGCATGCATTTTCATGATGTAGTTGGACCACATTATTGGCATCAAGGGAGTTGACTTGCTGTGTTTCTTTCCTATGTATTTCTTCATTGCTCCTCATGATATTTGTCTGCTATGTTTGTTGTGTGTACAGATACCTTGTTGATGTCCAAGTTGATATTGTTGGTGGAGAGTCCTGCTAGGAGTGATATGAATACTTAAGAGTGGCCTCATAAGTTTTCATTACCCCCTACTGATGAGTAAAAATAAGATTATTACTCTCTTTGATGTATGCACGAGCTACTACACGAGGAGGTTTTCTTCCTGTAGAAGTCTTCAAGCTGCATGGGGTGATAAGAGAGCATGTAAAAGGTATTGAGGATAATGCTAGGACTTTGAGGGAGTGGTGTATATTTGTAGAAATGAAGAGGATGTCCTTTGTGTGTTTCACCCAAAAAAATTTAACAAGGGTAAGATAGAGTAGAGGAAATTTAATGAAATTTTTTTTTTTTCTGAAATGAGATGGATGAGTGATAGATGGATGGTGGACCATGATGGGGGAACCTTATTCATCCTTTTCAAAGTCATGTTGGGCTATCATTTTAGTCGTATCTCCCCCCTGTATAATACCTTCCTGTAGAAATTACATGTCCTTCCTGTAGCAGTCCAGAGAGGGGGTGAAACTTGAATTTTGGGCTAATGGGATGGTGGAGAGGGGTGATCACATGAGTTTGGATGATGGATATGAAGTGGATGGATGGAGGAGTGAAGATAATCTTGAGAATGCTGGACTTGTAGCTATGGGATCTTCCATTGTCTTTAATCTTGCAAAATGACAAAGAAATTGCCAGACATGGTGTAGATCCATTTCTTGTGTTTTCTTTCTTTTGTTTTTTGTTTATTTGTTTTTTTTCTCTTTTTTTATTGAGACACACATGCTGCCTCAAAAGAGGTTTTCAACCTGTATGCCTACCCTAGGTGCCTCAAGAGAGGTTTTCACCTAGGGATATTTATTATTTTTCTTCTCCTTTTTTTGCTCCTGAGCTTCCTTAGAGAGGTTTTCAATCCAAAAGTTGGCCTCATATGCCTCATAAAGGTTTTCATCTAGGCCTATTTTTTTCCTTTAAAAAAAGGTATATAGAAATGTTGTGGACTGGAGGCTATGACACTTCCAATCACATTAACTTCTTTGCTGATTGTACTGATGAATTATTCCTTAGACATAGGTTTTTTGTATACCTTCAACCTGTGGCCATTGACAAGCAAGGGAATCCCTTCCTCATCAATGGTCCTAATTTTGAATAGATCCATTGTCATGACATTTCTCTATCAAGGTATGGGCCTAACCATATTTTCATAAATTTTCCTTTGCAATCCTTGAACCTAGAATCATATAATAATGCCCAATCAACTTCTTGAAAAACCTTGTCCTTGATATGCATATTATGCCATACCTTCCTTTACAATTGTATAACTTCAGTGTATAGGAGGGCCTACATTCTGAACTCATCCAAGCCATTCAATTGGATCAACCTCTCTTGTTGTGCTTTGGTGACATCTAAGTCCAATTGGGCTGCCATTCTCGAAGTATTATCTCAAACTCAATAGAAAGCAGAGTTTTCTTTCCATAAACCAGATCATATGGAGTGAAATCAGTAGTTGTCTTCCAAGTGGTGTCATATGCCCAAGTGGCCTCAACTAATAGGTCTCCCTAATCTCTCCTTATATTTCTCACAACCTTGGTCATGATTCTCTCTAACGCCCTATTTGTAACCTCTACTTGCCCATTTGTCTGAGGGTGATAGGAAGTAGATATTCTTTCTTTGATATGATGTTGCCTTAGAAGATTCTCGATCAAATGTGATGTGAATTGAGCTCCCTGATCGATGATTATCTCCCTGGGATACCCAAATTTGTAGAAGATATTTTTCCTTAAGAAATCAACCACTTTATCCTCTGTTGTTGCCTTGACAACCTCTGTCTCAAACCACTTTGTCAAGTAATCAATGCACACAATGATGTACTTTTTCTGCCCTGATGGTGGATCAATTGCCCCAATGAAATCCATGCCCCACTTTTCAAATGACTCCAAGGTCACCAGGGGTTGTAGAGGAATTTCATCCCTGGATGTGGGATTTCCCATCCTCGACACTGATCACATATGTTGGTATACCTTCTTGCATCTTGGTGGATAGTGGGCCAATAATGGCCAGCTTGTAGAGCTTTGAAAGCAGTTCTCTTGGCAACAAAATGACCTCCACAGGGCCCATCATGGCAAGCTAAGAGGATGTCAAAGACTTCCTCTTCCCTGAAACATCTCCTTAAGGTCTAATCTATTCCAAGATTAAAGATATTTCCCCAATCCAAGTGAAATGGGTGTTTTTCTTACAATTATGCTCTTCTCCCTAGATGACAAATTTGGGGGAAATTTTGTAGCAACTAGGTATTTGGATATGTCAAAAAACCATGGAGAGAGCACTCAGATAGAAAATAGGTTCTCATCGTGAAGCTAATAATTGACCATTCCTTCATCACCTATGAAAATCAAGTCCAAACAAAAAATCTACAACTACATTTTCTTTTCCTGACTTGTCAATGATAGTTAAATTAAATTGTTGTAACAATAACAACCATCTAATGATTCTAGCATTCACATCAGGCTTATTAATCAAATATCTAGTATCTGCATGGTTAGTGTGCACAAAAATTTGGTATCCAGGGATGCAGTGTCTAAATTTTTTTAAGGAGTGTACAACAACTAAGAGTTCTTTCTTAGTTACAATGTAGTTCAATTCAACCTTATACAATTTTTTACTAATGAAATAAATGACATAGGGTAACTTACCATCTATTTGTCCCAAGGATTCCCCCATAAATTTTTCGTATGCATCATCATGGATATGGAAATGCATAGCCCAATTTGGACCCCTAAGTATGGGTGCAATGGTTAATTTCTCTTTCAAAATCTGAAGGGCCTCTTGGTAGCTATTTGTCCAACAAAATTATGAGTCCTTGGCCAGCATCCAAACAATGGTGAAGACACTTTACTAAAGTCCTTGATAAACCTCCTATAATATCCGTCTAAGCCCAAGAAAATATTAACATCCCTCTTCTCTTGAGGAGTAGGGACCCTTTTGATGATGGAAATTTTGTTTACATCCACTTGTATTCCCTCCCAAGATATTGAATGGCCAAGGATAGTCCCTACATTCATTAAGAATTCACATTTCTCAGGACTAAGAGAGAGGTTCATTTCAATGCATTTCCCCAGGAATTTTCCCAAGCTAGAGAGAGGCTCCAGGAAGTCACACCCATAGGGAATGAAATCATCCATGTAGATCTCCATAGAGTCATGGACAAACTCAACAAAGATGCTTGGAACTACCCTTTGAAAAGTGGAAGGGGAAATACATAGACAAAAAGGGATGACCCTATAAGCAAAGGCACCCCAAGGACATGTGAATGTAGTTTTGTCTTGACCCTCAGGGTTGTTCTGGATCTAATTGTAACCGTTGAATCCATCGAGGAAAGAGAAGAACTTCTTCCCTACAAGACCATCCAAAAATTTATCAATGAAAGGCATAGGGAATGGTCTTTCTTGGTGGCTTTGTTAAATTTTCTGTAATCCACATAGATCCTCCACTTCCCATTCTTCTTTGGGATCAAAACTAGAGGGAACATGCACTCGCTATCTGAGATAGGGTATATGAACCCTGCATCCAAAAACTTTTGCAATTCTTCCTTTACTATGTCCTTAAGGGTTGGGTTCTTTCTTCTCTGAGGTTTGCGTATAGGTTTGCATCCCTCTTTGATGTGGATGTGATGAGTACAAATCGAGGGTTTCACCCCCTTCATTTCTTTATACTTCCAAGCAAATTCATCAATGTATTCTCTCAACATCTTGCACAACTTATCTTCTTGGTTGGATGGGACAGATGGGTTAATCTTCAAGGTTCTATATGGATCGAATTATACAACTTTGACATGGGAAGGACTTGGGTCAACTAAGCATAATTTATTCCAAGGACTACTCTCAAGACTCTTTCACAAGCTCATCTAGAGGATTGATATTGGGGGTTTGATTTTGGAGGATCTGGTTAATGAGGTCATCTTCATCAGGTTGCCCCCCTCTTATAACAACATCTAGGGTACATATTGGATGGGATGTTGTATGATACACTTCATCTTCCTCCTCCTCTTCTATCCACAAGGGTAAGTCATGATCAATGGATGGTTGAGTAGGTGGGTACAATACTAATTGTTTGGAAAAATTCCCATTCTTAATCAATGTTCCCAACCCTGCAACTAATGTAAGCATAAGCAGTGGCTAACCATGGACTTCCAAAGATGAGAGGATAACCATTGAATTTATTTTTGGGCTAGAGAACCAAGAAGTTAGTAGGATACTCCCACAAGTCAATGGAGACCATTACATCCTCAACAACTTCCTTAGGAGCCATTTTGGATCTATCTGCAAGTTGTAGTACTATAGTGGTATTTATTAAGTCTCCTTATAGGTTTAGTTTTAACATGGTTTCTTTAGTCATCACATTGATGGCAGCCCCAAGATCAATCAAGGTATGAGGGATAATGATGCCATCAATGTGCACATCTACCGCTGGACTTCCAAGGTCTAAGTATTTTAGACAAATCACTCTCCCCAACATCAAATCAGATAATTAACCAATAACATTGATGGTTTGGGCGCTTCTTTTTCTCCTCCCAGGGTGTTTGAAAAATTTCTCCTTGATAAGATTATTATAGATGGGAACAACCTTAATATCTTGGAGGAGGGGTATTTTAACACATAGATTCTTCAATCATCCCAGAAGTTCAGTCTCTTCTTGGTTATGCTGGTTAGGATGGATTAATCTCTCAAGAAAAGGAAGTGGATTTACTTGAGGGTTACTCTCTTCCTTTTCATCTTCAATTTCTTCAGGTGTAGATGGAGGTTGGTTATTTTGAAGCACTCTTCTAGACCTAAGGTTGATTTCTTGAATCTCCATAGCATAGAAAGGGTAAAATATCTCTCAACTGTAGACCTATTGTGCTTACTTGTTATTCAAGTTCATATTGGGTTGAGAAGGCATATGAGGTGGCTTGGGTGGAGCAAGATTAGTGAGTTGTCGTTGAGGTGGAGGTGGAGGCAGTAAAGCATGAGGTTGTTTGAGTTGAGGCCTCTGCCCTTGTGATGAGTTATTCCATTGAGGATGTTGAGAAGCATACAACTGAAATGGTTGATTGACAGGTTGGGGAGGATATTGAGGAGCATAAGGCCAAGAAGGAGGTCCATCATGGTCCACATATTTTAAACCAGGCAAAGAAGGAAATTTATTTGTGGCACGGTTTTCCTCATAGACTAATTATACCTCTATGAAATTTAATAGACATTCATTTCTGGGGTGCCTTCTAGTGCATTTAGGGAAGAAAATAGTTAAGGATCTCTCTGATTCCTCTTGTCTCCTCTTGATCTACATGGTATCCATTTCCAAAGAAAAGGTATGTAGAATTTCCAACATGTTCCCAATCTCATTCTTGATGGATGTTGTGGAAGGAGAGGAACTGACCAAGCCTTGACTAGCCCTACCCTTCTTCCTAGCAGCCATAAAGTGATTTTTGAACATTATTTTGATGTCATAATAGGATAACTGATAGATGTATCCCCCAGATATAATGTTAAGGGTTTCCAGCAGGTCCTCCATAATCCCTCATAGAAGAACTAAGTTGAGTGATTCAGGATAAAGGGTGCATCTGACCCTCCTATAACTGACTTGAAATCTCTCCTCATAGTATTTTAGGGATTCATCAGGTCCAAGAGTCATTATAAAGATTTATTCCTTGGTTTATTTGGACCTACAGTAGTCCCTATGCTTGTTATTAAATGACTTTTTCATTTGAGCCCAGGTAGTGATGCTATCCACAGGCAGACCCATAAACCAGTGCAAGGCTGCATCCTTTTGGGTAGATGGGAATAAATTCAGCTTCTGGTAATCAGAGGCATAGTCATAGGTCCTATAGACAACAAAAAATTCCTTGAGTATCTCTATTCCTATGAGGCATGAAATAATTTTTTTCTCCTTTTTCAAAACTCAATGAAAAACAGAAAGTAATGCTTAAGCAAAAATAACATCTACCTAGACACCTCCTAGGCAATGGCACCAAAAAGTGGTGAACACTGGTATTGAACCAAAAGTGGTGCAACTCCCAAGGGCTCCTCAACTCTATTTATCAACTTGGGGTTCATACCAACTTTGAGGTGACAGTGCTATATACACAGTATATGGGATTCTAGTCATGCCACCCTCAACTAGGACATTTGATCAATAATGCTCCAAGATCATTATTTCTACTTAATTGGAAGGAAACTAACTGATGAAGGTGCAATTCAAAAGCTAGCTCTAATGATAAAAATGAAAATTCTTTTTAAACCTTAACTTGTAAATTCTATTGAATCAATTCATGAAAAGACAAGAGCTACCTTAATTGCATAAAGAGAACTACATTATCTTGCAATCAACCATCTAGATACAAAACCTACTTGAATATGGGAAACTAACTTATCAAATCATAACTCAAGATTTCATGCATCATCTACCTAGCTCACACTTTCATATAAATCAATGTTCTGTTTGTGCTAAATCTGTGATAAAGGGACTAATGCTATTCTAGTTTGCAGTGAAGGAAAATGATGGTTGGAATGGTGTAGCTGATTCCGTTGATCACAAAGTCACAACCGGGGGTCAACCTACTTCTAAAATAAGTCAAAATTGCATCACGGGTCAAAATAGATGGTGAAATAGGCTGCTACACTTATGTTAAAGGAGACTGCTACAGGTGCCCTATATTGCTACAGGAAAGTATGTAATTCTATAGGCATGTTGCCAAGAAGGTTTAGGAGGTAGGAATGATGAGTTCAAGGGATGGTAAGGTGAATGGAGTTTGGGTAGATGGGTGAAAGGTGGCCAACGACCATAACCAAGATCAAAACCTTAGGAAGGTCTGTTTTGCACTAGGAGAGCTACTCATGATGACCTAAGAGAATGATCTCAAGAACATAAATTTGGGATTCATCAAAGAGGGTGAAGAAGTCTAAGATGGAGATGGTGAAAGGCCCCTTTCCTATAGATCCAAACAACCCTGCAACATCACATGCACATACTATTTTATCATTGACAAAATGAAACAACTAATAGTGGAAAATATGAGTTGAATTTAAATACATCTAATATATGCCAAAAACTATGATATAGTAAATACATAAACTCCTAAGCTACAATAAGCACATGCAAAGAAAGATGACTAACATAAATATTCTTCCAAGAAATCATAAACATGGTATTTTTGGACTGTGATTGTAGATCCTTCTATTCATGTTCCCATGGGAGAGATGAGATAGAGGTTGCAATCACAAGATTTTGAGTGGTTATGTTCTAATGAAATGTAGAAAACTAATAAGAACTCTAAGCTAAAAAGAAATACCAATACATAAGAGGGGCCTAAGCCACCGAGGTTGGGCCCAAACCCAAGAGCTTCAGCCCTCTAGAACTAACTTAGTGATTAATAGATAAGAAGCTTCTCATTATCATTGCATCAATGTCAAATACATCACATAACTATTCGAAAATAACAGTATGAAGTGCTTAAGCTCGATAACTTCCTAGTTGAAAACAAAGTTGGAATTTTACTGATGAGCTCTTTTGCATGTTTATTTATACAAGAGGGTAGCTACTAACATCTCCCTAGAAAATAGGAATGTTTATCTCCCAAAACTTGAGAAGGATGGATATTGATCTTCTTTAATTGCCCTTACTTGGCTACCAATGACCTCATCCTACTTGGCTGCCAATGACCTCGAGCTGATGAGAGAGAGTGTGGTGATTTTAGCCTATTGAGGGAGTTAAGGAGGTGGAAAACCTCCTAGAATATCTCCCTACTGTCTACTCTGAGCTCCTACATTGAAATCATATAAAAATGCTCCATTTCTTGCATTTAAACCACATTAGGGCACATGTTATAGCAAAACATCGTTTATCCCTCTCACTAAGCATAATATAACAAAATTTGTAAATAAATGTGAGAAGGAGATAGTTCTAAAGCTACAGGATGGCATTATGACCCTTATGATGTACTTATTGATTAGCCTAGTTAGACATGACCCAGGTTCAATATCTGGGGTACATCATTGATGAGTAGGGTGTGCATGTGGACACAACCAAGATACAAGTCATTCGAGATTGGCCAGCCCCAACCACTCTAACAGAGCTCCACAACTTTCTGGGTCTTGCCAATTTCTACAATAGGTTCATGTTAGGGTCCTCTGATATCACTTGGCCTTTAAGTCAAGTCAGAAAGGGTGGAGCGAAATAAAATTTCTTTTGGTCTGAAACCCAACAGAAGGCATTTTCTGAGTTGAAGCATCACCTCTGCTCTGCATCGGTGCTCACATTACCAGATCTACAAAAACCATTTGAGATTAAGATAGATGCCTCTGACTATTTTATTGGCGGAGTTCTTACTTAGTAGGGGCATCTAGTGGCTTACCACAATGAGACACTTTCAGACAAAGTCCAAAAGTATCCCACCTATGAAAAAGAAATGTATTCCCTTGTGCAGGTTTTCCGTCAATGGAAGCATTACATTTTGGGGAAGGAAACAATCATCCACATAGACCACTGACCCCTGCAGTTCATATAGACACAAGGGAACTTGTAGAACAATTGCCATCAGAAATGGTCCAGATACTTGCAAAAATTCCATTTGAACATTAAGTACAAGAAGGGAAGCACCAATAATGTTGCAGTTTGCCTCAGTCGACCACCAGTCATGGCGCTGATCACTGTGCTCGACTCTTGTGGGCATGAGACTTTGGGGTGGCCGCATCTTTACAAGAGTAATCCAGAATACGAAAGCACATACCAGACACTCCTAGAAGGTAAGCAAGTTCCAAATTTTAACCTCCAGGATGCATTATCATACCACCTGGGACACATCTGTGTTTCTTCAAGCGAGCGTGCCAAGATGATTTGGGAGGCACACTACAGTCATGTCGCTAGAAATTTTAGAGTAGAGAAAATAGTGGCAATAATGTAGAAGTATTTTTATTGGTCAAATCTTCATCACGATGTTGGGAAGTACATTTGATCATGCATTGCATGTACCATTTTCAAACCAACTGTTGGAGAGGTAAATCCCCTCTATGGATAGAGGCGATCCCTACTAGCCCAGAATGGGTCTAGCAACAATCAATCAATGTTACTATGCAAGTTCCTAATTGCAAATAAAAGATAGGCAATGAACACCTACTTGGATTCCAACGCTATTATTTGATGAAGAGATGTCGTTCTCGCTCCTTCGCTTTGGCCGGTCACGATCCTCCACGATCCCCATAGATAGATACCTGCACACACGAAGAGAAACACAATCACAAGCGTGAAATCTAATAAATGCAATTATACATCAGTCAGAAAGGATGTAATTCACACTAACCATTACAAAGACAAATGAGAATGGAGCCATAACAGTAGTCATCTATTATTAATCAATAACAGAGAAAGGTACAACCAAAGTTCTGACGTTGAGTCCTTCTCAAGAGGGTCCAGCCAGCAAGTCTCTTAAGCATTCACCCTTGGAGGTAGATTCTCCCAAGACAAAAACTCTCTCTCACACAAGCAATACTCACAAACTTCCTTAAGCTCTCTAGCAAATCCACACTTGTCACACCAACTACCTACTAGCAGCAACACTCTAAGCACTATGAATTCCACACTATTCAAAACTAGCTGCTCATGGTAATGGTAGAGGTTTAAATAGGAGGAGTCTCCATGAATGGTGGGAGGATGAGCTTATCTCCAAGGAAGGTGGCTCAATAGCTTCTCTAGCTATTGAAGCATAGAAGAAGAGGGTTAAGGCTCACTTCGACAATACCATTCAACCTCGTTCCTTTGTTGAAGGAGATCTAGTATTGCTCTACGATCAAGTTAAGGATAAGCTAGGGGCAGGCAAACTCGAATCCATGTGGCTAGGCCCCTATATCGTGAAGAGAGTTCTGCAAAAGGGGGCATATGAGCTGATCGACTACGAAGGAAATCCTCTCGACAAGTCCCGCAACGGGCTCTATTTGAAAAAATACTATGCATGATTTCGTGCACCTAGTTTGTACATACGTGTGTTTTTAGCAAGCATGTTATGTGTGCATGATTTCACGTTTTGCTTTGGTGTGAAGGCGTGTTTGCCTCTTATTGTGTTTTCTACTTCTTGTGCAGATGTCTAGTGCACCTTATGTTGGTTTCGCTGATGGCGCCTGTCGTAGCACTTGCAATTTGTCTTCTGCGGCGTGGGCGATCTATGATCCTCACGGAGAATTGATAGACCTTCAAGGTGTCTGCTTGGGTCGTACCACTAATAATGTTGCCGAATACAGTGCTGTAATTGAGTTACTAGCCGAAGCAGTTGATCTCGGCATTCGCGCATTGGAGGTGAACCTGGACTCTCAACGGGCGGTATTCCGTCAGAGACCAAAGCATTCTAAGGTTGTATCTACGTGTAAGATTGTTAGAAAGGAATTTTGATTACATCACATATCAACACATTCCGAGACGATTAAATATGTTAACTGATGCATGGCAAACCATGTGTTAGATAGACATTTGCGTAATAGATAAACATCATACAAGAAGACATAGAAAGCATAATAAGACCATAGAATAAGCATATGTATGTAAATAATTTCTTTTCCAAGCATAGTTTGCATGTGTGTGTGCTTTTAAGCTTGCATTAAAAAATTAAAATATGTGGATCGTATGTTGTGCAACTGATACATTAGATCACATTTGTGTTAGACATTTGCATAGCATATAAAAACATCATCCTATGTAAAAGATCCATCCAAAATCGGTATATATATATATATATATATATATATATATATATATATATATATATATATATATATACATCTATATATATATATATATATATATATATATATATATCGTGTGGTGCACTAAGGCGCTAAAAAATAAGTGTATATGTCTAAGTAAAGACGGTGTCCTCAGTACATCTGATAGAAACACAAACACAAGCGTGAAATCTAATAAATGCAATTATACATCAGTCAGAAAGGATGTAATTCACACTAACCATTACAAAGACAAATGAAAATGGAACCATAACAGTAGTCATCTATTATTAATCAATAACACAGAAAGGTACAACCAAAGTTCTGACGTTGAGTCCTTCTCAAGAGGGCCCAGCCAGCAAGTCTCTTAATCATTCACCCTTGGAGGTAGATTCTCCCAAGACAAAAACTCTCTCTCACACAAGCAATACTCACAACCTTCCTTAAGCTCTCTAGCAAATCCACACTTGTCACACCAACTACCTACTAGCAGCAGCACTCTAAGCACTATGAATTCCACACTATTCAAAACTAGCTGCTCATGGTAATGGTAGAGGTTTAAATAGGAGAAGGAGTCTCCATGAATGGTGGGAGGATGAGCTTATCTCCAAGGAAGGTGGCTCAATAGCTTCTCTAGCTATTGAAGCACAGAAGAAGAGGGTTAAGGCTCACTTCGACAATACCATTCAACCTTGTTCCTTTGTTGAAGGAGATCTAGTACTGCTCTACGATCAAGCTAAGGATAAGCTAGGGGCAGGCAAACTCGAATCCATGTGGCTAGGCCCCTATATCGTGAAGATAGTTCTGCAAAAGGGGGCATATGAGCTGATCGACTACGAAGGAAATCCTCTCGACAAGCCCCGCAACGGGCTCTATTTGAAAAAATACTATGCATGATTTCGTGCACCTAGTTTGTACATACGTGTGTTTTTAGCAAGTGTGTTATGTGTGCATGATTTCACGTTTTGCTTTGGTGTGAAGGCGTGTTTGCCTCTTATTGTGTTTTCTACTTCTTGTGCAGATGTCTAGTGCACCTTATGTTGGTTTCGCTGATGGCGCCTGCCGTAGCACTTGCAATTTGTCTTCTGCGGCGTGGGCGATCTATGATCCTCACGGAGAATTGATAGACCTTCAAGGTGTCTGCTTGGGTCGTACCACTAACAATGTTGCCAAATACAGTGCTGTAATTGAGTTACTAGCCGAAGCAGTTGATCTCGACATTCGCGCATTGGAGGTGAACCTGGACTCTCAACTTGTCGTCCATCAACTCAACAGGCGGTATTCCGTCAGAGACCAACGCATTCTATGGTTGTATCTACGTGTAAGATTGTTAGAAAGGAATTTTGATTACATCACATATCAACACATTCCGAGACGATTAAATACGTTAACTGATGCATGGAAAACCATGTGTTATACAGACATTTGCGTAATAGATAAACATCATACAAGAAGACATAGAAAGCATAATAAGACCATAGAATAAGCATATGTATGTAAATAATTTCTTTTCCAAGCATAGTTTGCATGTGTGTGTGCTTTTAAGCTTGCATTAAAAAATTAAAATATGTGGATCGTATGTTGTGCAACTGATACATTAGATCACATTTGTGTTAGACATTTGCATAGCATATAAAAACATCATCCTATGTAAAAGATCCATCCAAAATTGGTATATATATATATATATCGTGTGGCGCACTAAGGCGCTAAAAAATAAGTGTATATGTCTAAGTAAAGACGGTGTCCTTAGTACATCTGAGAGAAACACAAACACAAGCGTGAAATCTAATAAATGCAATTATACATCAGTCAGAAAGGATGTAATTCACACTAACCATTACAAAGACAAATGAGAATGGAACCATAACAGTAGTCATCTATTATTAATCAATAACAGAGAAAGGTACAACCAAAGTTCTGACGTTGAGTCCTTCTCAAGAGGGTCCAGCCAGCAAGTCTCTTAAGCATTCACCCTTGGAGGTAGATTCTCCCAAGACAAAAACTCTCTCTCACAAAAGCAATACTCACAACCTTCCTTAAGCTCTCTAGCAAATCCACACTTGTCACACCAACTACCTACTAGCAGCAGCACTCTAAGCACTATGAATTCCACACTATTCAAAACTAGCTGCTCATGGTAATGGTAGAGGTATAAATAGGAGAAGGAGTCTCCATGAATGGTGGGAGGATGAGCTTATCTCCAAGGAAGGTGGCTCAATAGCTTCTCTAGCTATTGAAGCACAGAAGAAGAGGGTTAAGGCTCACTTCGACAATACCATTCAACCTCGTTCCTTTGTTGAAGGAGATCTAGTACTGCTCTACGATCAAGCTAAGGATAAGCTAGGGGCAGGCAAACTCGAATCCATGTGGCTAGGCCCCTATATCGTGAAGAGAGTTCTGCAAAAGGGGGCATATGAGCTGATCGACTACGAAGGATATCCTCTCGACAAGCCCTGCAACGGGCTCTATTTGAAAAAATAATATGCATGATTTCGTGCACCTAGTTTGTACATACGTGTGTTTTTAGCAAGTGTGTTTGTTGGAAATAATACTGAGAGGGGGGGTGAATCAGTATTATCAGATCAGATAAAACTTTTCAATTTCATACTCAGAAACATATACGCGACTTCAGTTAAGTGAACCCGCGTGTACACGCGACTGTGTCTAATGCAACTAGCGTATATCCAGAGATCTTATGATTCAGTTAATCTTATCTTCAGTAAATGCATCAGAACATTATTAAGCATATTAACAGTAAACAGGTGCAGTATAACAGAACAGATCATCACACAAAAGCCACACACATGAACACCATGATATAAGGTGGAAACCCAATGTGGGTGAAAACCACCTGCTGCAATTTGTCTCTTTCTTCTTTAATGAGAACTTCTTTTACAATGTACTGGTGCAGTCCTTTACCAGCACGCAGGCTACAACCTGCAGAGGGCTACAACCCTCTTAGCTCTTGTACTAGCCGATCCATTTACTAGTACGTAGGTGCCTACCTACAGAATGCTTCTTTACTCGTTTTCCAGCTGCTAGTGGAAGGGAGCTACAACCCCCTGGCTCTTGTACTGGCTGATATGTTTACCAGTACGTAGGTGCCGGCCTACGAGCTACCCGGGACCACGTTTCATACATTTTCATACTGGATCCATAAGACAATCATCATTGTAGTACAACCTGCATCATTAATCACTGAAACACCCAATTCTGAATCACTGTAACCCTATCAACAATAACCAGACAATCATAGCAACAACCAGATCCAGCTCCATATTCAAATATCATACTTCACATTGTATACGCTACTTGGATGAACCAAACCTGCGTGTATACGCTCTTTTACCAAACCCAACTCGCGTACAGATCTATAAATTCAACCTTAAAACTCTGCAGCTATATCAGACATCAAAACATACCCAGATCATAATAATAAACATGCGTCAGTAGATCTAGTCTATCCAGAGTCAAACCATATGAAGATAATCATTCCAAGCCTTGAGATCTCGTTCCATCATTCATCATCCTCCACATGGGTGAAACCTTGGTTCAGATCACCAACCCATAACCAGCACTTGGATCACACACTTTCTCATATCTTCATCACTCACACTTCCTATCTTTGGCCTAGTGATCTTCTCCTTATATAGCCTTAGGCCTTGCTCAATACCAAGAGCCAAAACCATAGTAACACAATACCATCAACCTCGAAACTAGGGATCGACACGTCCGTCGAGACACAATGGTCCGAAACCATAGGCACAACTTCCAAGGACTAACTGCCACTGACCAAAGGTACGTTTTCACATGTACGCGCTTTTACTGAAGCCAACCTGCGTGTACACGCTGATTCTCCTTGCTGAACCTGCGTATATCTCTTTCTTGTCCTGCTGTACTGAGATCTGTCCACTAGTTAAGTTGCCATCACCTGTACCAGTCTCTGAGCACCTGTACCAACCTCTGAGTGAGTTGCCATCAAGGACAACACTTGAATCATAATGCCAACAATCTCCCCCTTTGGACTTGATGGCAACCACCACACCAAGTCACTCTCCCCCTTTGACATCAAGGGCAAAGGGTGGACCAAGATATTCTCTTCTTTGGTATACCCTCTCCTGTCCATACTGCTGTCCATACTCCCCCTGAGTACATGCTGAAATCTCCAAATGTGCTCCCCCTTTGTGTATGCCAAAGTGTACCAATCTATCCATCCTGCTCTTGCTGAATTGTGCTGTTCATGCTCCCCTTGACTGTAGGCAAGATCTGCAAAAGATGTTCTTCAAGAAGAACAAAGACTTATACATCATAGAAGACCTTCCTATCACCAAAAGACTCAACATACATTCATCACCCAACCTAGTGGGGATATACCAATATTGACTCATCCACCTAACTATGTGAAGATACATGATAATACATGAACATTTCATCATTCATCCCAGGCATAGTGGGGAAACCAACATAGGCCGTTACATGACCTTGACATCATAAAAGAGATACATGACATAGTGATGAAATATCTAGACCAAGACTTATGAAAGCCACCAACAGCATCATGATCTGTACCATAAGCATCAGCCTGCAATACCATTCCTAAACAGTAAGATGTATCATTTAGCTTCATAGACTTTATCAACACCTTCTAACCATAATGCCAACAATGAATTATTTGAAGAATTTTCTCCCCCTGAGTGTGAGCCAACCATGTCTGAACCATTTCCTGAGTCTGTTCTGCTCCCCCTGAGCCTGAGCCAACCATGACTGAACCTGGGTCTGTTCTGCTGCCCTTTCTCCATATACGCGACTTTGCAGCCTGTAACTCGCGTATATACGCGGCTTTCCTTCATGAAACTTGCGTATGAGAATTAGAACACTGAAGTTTTACACCTTCAGCTCCCCCTGAGTTTGTTATGTCTGTGCTGTGCTGAGTACCCTGTGCTGTGCCATATTTTTCTGACTGAACTTCCTTTTTCTTCCATATCTTCAAGCATGTTGATGATTTCTTCTTATCATGAGCTTTGTTCCTGCAATCTCTTGCTTTATGTCCAAACTTGTTACATGCATAGCATCTTACATGTTTCATATTCCTCCTGTAGCAATCAGCAGCTTTGTGGCCAAGCATATTGCAAGAAAAACAATATCCATTAAAGTACCTCGAATGTGATGATCTTTCTGCATGATGGTCTTGAAACCTTCTTCTTCTACATATGGCTGCAACATGTCCAAGATTATGACATACATAACATTCAACATTATTCAGTGGAGGAAATAATCATCTATCACGTCCATAGTTAGGAGTAAAGAATCTTCCTTGAGGAATTTCTTTCCTTGGTTGTTCCTTGTTGGGCATTTCAAATTTCTCATTAGAGTTTCTTGCCTCACCTTGTGAACTAGATTCACCTTCAACATATCCACGAAAACCAAGACCAGTCTTGATAGCAGGAGATCTTTGACTATGAAGAATATCATCCAAGACTTTAGTACTATCTTGAAATCGTAAAAGCTTATCCTTTTCTTCTATTTTACCTTTCAGGATATTTACCTCAACTTGATGTTGTTCTTCCTTTTCAAGACATTGCTTCTCCAAGGTCTCTTCAGCTTTCCTTCCTTCATCCAACTGATGCCTTAGTTTGAGGATCTCGTTTTCTTGCTCTTTATTCAGTGCTAGCAGCATTTCTC